>JBBJLR010000002.1:14374336-14392640 GCA_037577145.1 Brachypetersius gabonensis | reverse complement strand
CTCTCTCTCTCTCTCTCTCTCTCTCTCTCTCTCTCTCTCTCTCTCTCTCTCTCTCTCTCTCTCTCTCTGTCTCTCACACATATGTGGCAAAAAGAGACTGGATTTGATTACTGAGTGACCACAGTTGGATCAATCATTTTGCACTTAGGTTAAGAACTGCTCGGTAATAACAATATTCTATTCCACCAGAAAGAGTGTGATGGGATTTTTTTTAGGTCCAGTCACGCCTGCAAAATCAGGTTGGGGATGCTTCATCTCATGTAGCATATTTCCTAGTAAATACATTTTTATGCAATTATATAATGGATAAACATGTATATTATTTATTATTATGCATAATACCTTAAAATGATCCATTTCTCATTGAATCAGTAGCACTGCTGCTGTGTCTGTGTTGGCCTCTGAAATAGCAACTCTTTATATAGCAGCACTGATCATCAGAAGAAATGCTTATTTTAGCACAATCCAAGCACACCCCTTGTAGCTTTTCATTCATGGTGGCTATTAATAAACACACAAACCTGGTGAGACCTGACTGGGCACTGTACAGAGGAGCTGAAAACTTGATGTTTTGGAAACAGGAAAAATGCGCAAGCATAAGGGTCTAAGTGCTTTTGACAGGAAGAATTGTGATCACTAGAGCATCTTCAAAGCGGCAGGTCGTGTGGCGTGTTCCCAGTATGTAATTATCAGGACACTACCAACAAGGTAGTTTAACTGGTGAACCAGCAACAGACTCATGGGTGAGATACGGTTCTCTGAGATACGAGAGGTGCGAAGAAGAGCTACTGTAGAACAGCTGCTAAAAGCACCTACTCCGGGAAAGTGACCATCAGAACTGGATGATGGAGCTACAGAAGAAGTTTTTATAGGGAAGAGATGGCACCAGAATGAACTACAGGAAAAAGCAATCCAACAGATTTGCTCTGGACAATGTCCAGTTGGGAAACCTTGTGTCAGTGGCAAAAATTGTTCAGGAATGGTTTGTGGAACATGACAAAGTGTACAAGGTGTCAACCTATCGAGCACAGATCTATCAACCTATCAAGCATCTGTGGGATGTGTTAGATAAACAATCCACAGAGGCCCCAACTGCAGGACTTGCTTACTTAGGTTCTGCTGTTAACGTCTTGGTGGCAGATACTAAAGTACACCTTCAGAGGTCTAGTGGAGCTGGGTCCATAATATTAGGCTGTGTTTTTGATGTTATGATTAATCCGGCGTAAACAGAAATACATGTACAGATGTAGCAGTTAGGGTTAACCTGCTTAACTAGATAGCTACCAATCAAGGCTACATTAGTCTTTTTAAAAATCTTCTCTGTTTAACATGTCCAAACAACAACGTGATAAAAAAATTTTTTTATTTGATTTAACAACTAAAATCAATGCAAAGTGCAGCTGTGTTGAAAGCAGATTTTTTGGACCAGGAAATCACATTATATAAACTGCACAGGTCTTGAATGACTGCAGCTTTAGGCTTTGTTTTAGCTTATTTGCTATGATTCAAGTTTAATGGATTGGTTCTTTGGTTTTAATTTTGTTAAAGGAGTAACAATAAAAAATATTTTCAGTTTCAGTGCACTTTTTGATTCTGAGATCAAGTAGGTTAGATCTTTCATATATGTTATGGCCTTCCTGTTACCTTCCCACTTGATGCTGATAGGATGCACCCTGATGCTTAGTTCTGATGACTGACCAAGGGGCATTTCAATGACACAGCTATAAATTTCACTTTTCCAAACATTGATTTTCCACTGTTACATTTTGCTACTTAGAGTTTTGTTTTAGCTAAAACTAATTCAGCAATATACTGTATGCAGCAGTGTCCAGGTTTTAGAAGGATAATTTCTTGATGATAAAATTAACCCTCTGTAAAACAGTTTGTGCTCAGTTCCACTGGAGCAGACCACTAGAACAGGAAAAAATGTGATCCAAATGAATTGTGTCCATTGTTTCTGGCTGGTTGATTGAAATATGTTTGTGTGTGTGTGAAAGTGTGTGGGTGGGTGATTTCCTTTAAGGTTTACAGAGGATGATGATAGATGTATTGAAAGTTACACATCCATTAGGCGTAAGTGCTTGAAGAGCACTGGTCCACTGAAAGAGACGACAGCCATTCTGTCTCTCTCTCACGATTATATGACACAGTCCTAATGATAGCCCAGTGACAGAGCTCTCTAGCAGGTTCACATACATGGGAAACAGTAGGAAAGGATGTGCGTGCGTGCATTTGCATGTGTTTGGTAGGGGGTGGTTGAAATGTTATGACTCATTGTGGAATCCTGCGTTTGACATAGCAGCACACAGCAGTTAGAGAAGTCTGTGTGAGAGAAAAATTGTAGGTGTGTTTACATTCTCTGCATGCCTGTGTGTATCTGTGACAGTAGTGTTACTAGCTCTCTGTAGTTCAAGATCAGAAAGTCACTGTACTGAAAGATGCCCACTTCCTGCTCATTCCCACTGGTGCTCTCTCTCTTTCTCTCTCTTTCTCTCTCACTCTCTCTCTCCCTCTCTCTCTCTCTCTCTTTCTCGTCTGTACTGTAACTCAGTCATAGGGGAATGTCACCAGGGCATCCTAATCTATTGTCCAGTGTTTACGTGGGTTGACTGTGATGAGTGATGACTGGAACTTTGTGTGTGTGTGTGTGTGTGTGTGTTGGGGAAGAGGGGTGGGGGGTTATACAGAATGTTATATAGTGAAAGATACTCTCAGTAACAGCTGCCAGTGGAGCTGATCTGGAAGTGTTCATGTGGCATGATTTCCTGGGCTTGGTAAACTTTACTGTCAATCCCTCACTCTTTCTCTCTGTCTTTCCCTTTTTCTTTCTTTCTGTTTCTCTCACTCTCACATACCTTCATTCATTCCCAGTTCAAATGCCAAAAGTATTATTATAAATCAACTCACTGATGGAGCTACTTATTTGGCTTCAAAGTAGATTTTTTCAGCACATATTAAAAGTGCTGAAGTAACTGATGATAACATTCAAGAAGCCTCTTAATATAACTATTACCTTTTGATTCTCTCTCTTTCTCTCTCTCTTGTGGTCTCTCTCTCTCTCTCTCTCTCTCTCTCTGCTCGTGGCTGAATGCAGAGAGGAATTCTCTTATCTTTATTGCTGTTAGTGCTGAATACTTCTGCTTGTCTCTGCTTTACATCAATGCCATGACACTGCTCACATTCCTCCACATGACACAGCTAGAGGACAAACATGCAGGGATTTTATAAATTTGGGTGAATAAATGTTCAGTTAAATAAATATATATAAAGCGGTGTAAACAACTAGAAACATTACTCACTAAATGTATTTACTCAAAGAATATGTTAATTTAATAATGTCTCTTGCACTCACCGTGCAATACATAAGAATACTTCACAACACTGAATAACTGCGCACCATAAGCTGCACTGTTATTTAATATTCATTATTTTTGATTAAGAAGGGTTTCAGATGCAAAAAGCACAGTCATGCACAAAAATATCACTGTCTACATTTCACTTTGTTTATGTTGGAAAATAATTGTATTGATGTAATACATTTTATTCAAGTGAATCCTATGTATTGTACATATCTCACATATTGAACTGTTTTTTGGGTGGATGTTCTCTGGGGCTTTTTATAGTTAAGAGTATGTTTGTAAGGTGTATGGCAGATTGTTTTCTTTTTGTTTTTCATCTTATCTATTTCCAGATTCACTGATTCTTCTCCTCTTTGTTCATAGCATTTAATATTTATAATCAGTATATAGTCACTTAATTTAGATGCAATATATAGGCTTTTTTGTTGTTTTTCACAGTCTAAAAATGATCTGTCATTATATTGCAGCTAAAACAAACCTACTGCACTATGTAAGATGGCAGGCGAGGAGTGTAATGTCTCTCTCAGTGGCCCAGCCTGTCTTTGTCTTACCGTGGGGGGATGTGCTGCAGTACCGCTGCTCCCCAGCAGGGGGAGTCTCTGCTTATCTCTGAATCCTGTCTGTTGCAGGGTCAGTCAGGCAGCTGTAAACTTAAGTTTCTTTTTGGAACTTGCATTAATCCATTTATTAGTCCATGTATTCAATTATTTATTTCCTCTAGTCCATACACTCTCTGAATCTATCTTTTTATCACTTAGTCTATCATTATATTTGAACATATGAAGCTACTGTTATTTGGTCCCATGGAATCACTGAGTTTAAAGAAACCAGTTAAAATCATAATTTGTGTTAAAAGATACAGATGATCAAAATGATTTCAAATCCCTCCAGCTCAGGGAGTTTTTACTCTCCTCTGTCACCTTTGGCTAACTCACTAGGGGCTCAGACCTGGACTCTAAAGCTGCTTTGTGGCAACTTTGTTTGTAAAATAAAATTGAATTGAATATTCTAAAAGGTTATGTTAGAAGTTTTTTCTAAGGTATAACTGGAAAAGTATTTGTTTGAACAAATCAGAACAATTTCTGTGACATACATCTCAGACTATATCAACGGAGGCAGGGTAAACAGCTCATTTGTGTAGCTGTTTAGGGCAAGTTAACAGGACTGTTTCTGAACAATGTAATCTATTTCCACTTAAACCCGGCATGGCAAACAGTTACTTAAGCATCCTCTCATTTCCTCATGAGACTCGCCATGCTGCTTATAGGACTTATGGGAGACTGTATTCATGCTGAAGTACATGATTTTCTATTAAACTCACCTACCTCAGTCAACAGAGCACTGAAGGAGTGCTCAGTGAGGGACGAAGCAGAGAACCAGTGTAATTTGCTAGGCCTCTCTCCACACTCTTCTCAGCTCCAACTGTGCGAACACACAGATTGGCGCGAGTAAGCCTTGTTAAACTATGCCACAGTCTGTGGGAACAGGGCACTTTAGAGGAAAAGCTGTGCTTTCAGTACAAACCTAGCAAATGCTGAGGCTTAGCAGGGTTAAGTGCTGTACAGCACTGTACACCCGAGTGCTGAGACACAGGGGATTCATCTTCAGCGCACACACACACACACACACACACACACTCACACTCACAGAAGATATAGCCTATATGCAGCTAAGTCTCAAATTCCCCCCGCTGTCAGACTTTAGAGCATTAGGAGCATTAGCAGCATAATTTCCACAAAGGATTAACACAGGTTTCATGATGTCACTGTCAGAATTGAAATGGATTTTACTAAACAGTTCAGCTAATATGACAAAAGTTAAACAAACATGACTTTGTTGATTCATAAGAAGTTTGATTGGGATAGAAATGAGGATCATAAGACTGAGTTCAGTGTTGTCAACACATTTGCTTTAGCAGTCCCTCTAGTGAGCTTATGGGGATTGGTCTGCGGGCTGCAGGACAGAAGACAACAATAAGAGTCAGTTTGATGTGAACTCCACCCAGGCATTTCTCTGCTGGAGGAGATGTAACAAGCAGCACTGTTATTAATTCTTCTCTGATCCTACGGGGTGGAAATATATATGCCTTGTGTGTGTGGATGTATGCGTTGGTCATGTTGGAATGAACGTATTATGTACAAATTTAGTTTCTGTTATCCACAGCATACCTTCACCACTAGCACTTCCACCCCCAACTAAAATGAATATACACATCCCCACACACACTCACACTGCTTTACACTCATATATCACAGTGGAAACCTTGCTTATGGATACACACATGCACACACTGTTTCTAAAATATTATTGCTTTGTTCCAAATCTGCACCAAACTTTGCCAGTAATGTATAAATCTACTGTATAATTAATTTAAGCATTCATTTGGCCTATAATTTACGACACTCAACACAAGAACAAAAGGCACCTGAGAACAAAACAGCACATGTCCTCAGGAGCAGGGGGATGTTTGAAGGAAACTACAGGGCCACTACAGTCTTGACCTTGGGTCTACAGTCTTGATCTTCCTGCTTTCGAGGTTCTGAGAGTTGAGGATTTCATTTTACTTCCATAACTTGTTTTTTTACTTAAACCTTCATTATGGGGCAAAATGTTAAAGATGTAAGGATTAGACTATAAAAAACAACACACCCACCCCCCGACAAATTTGATGGCAACCTGCAAAGACAAATAAAATCATTGCCTGATTTTGTCTTTAACAATGAAATTTCATTCAGAAGCCAGTTAACTTTACACAAAGCCTGAAAGACTCTACATCCACATATCTATGACCATTCTCTATCAATTATATTGTGTGTGTTCTGCACAGGGTGCTCTGTGCTGCGTTGTGCTCTCTGACCAAGCACTGAACTCTCACACTCTCGTTGAAAACACAGTCAGCTAGCGCATACTCGTTTGTCATGCAGCACGCTGACAGTAAAAGGTCATCGACTCCCATCGCTGCAAGCCAGAAACAGTAGCCTCCATATCACCCAGCACTATGGATTTGTCTAAGACTTGGAAGATGAAGACACACACACACACACACACACACACACACACACACACACACATACAGCTTTATCTAATCTAGGCCAACCATCTGTGTGTCTACCTCCCATGCAGATAAAATAATAGAGAAAATATAATGCATTTACATTATACCCTGTGTGCATGTATTCCTCTTCTAATGATCTGTCCTTAATGCAGAGGTTTAAATGAGGACTGTGACCTTGAAAATCAATAATGCACATTTAGAGCAGCGTGCAAAAGACACATGACTATGTAAATGAGCTGACATTTTAATGCCCCCTGGTTCACCTCTGGCTGGCCTGTTCTGTTTCTCCTCCTTTACTTCTGTATCAAAACTCTCTGAATGCCCTATTAAAGATCCCCTCAACCAGCACAAGGATACGCTATCTGGCAAACTATGTGCACTCTCTCACCCTCCCCAAACTGCCACCCCATCCCACCACTCTCATCCCACCACTCTCTCTCTATTGCTGTCTCTCTGCTTACACTCATAATAATGATTTCCAAGTTCAAGCACAGAGGGCCAAGAAAAATACCATCACTTAAAAACCAGGTCAAGTGGTGAAAGGTACAAGATGATGACTTCCATCCTTTTTGTTAAACACACATCTGGCTTCCTCACAATTCCCTGGGCATGAAGTGTGAATCTTATTGGCATTACTGTTTTAATATCTTATACCTAATTTTACACCTAATTGCTGGAATTTGTATTGTGCCTTGTTCATGTGTCTGTAGTGGCTCTCCTGCAGTCTGCTGCACTCCACTCTGCTCTGCTCTGCTGGGGATGGATGGGTGAGAAGGGAGGAAACAGGAGCTTACACATCACGTGCAAATGGTCAAGTTCCTGGCCCCCTCCTCTCTGGCTGGCATGATTTACTGGAGCCTCGCTCTTCCTGCCATTATTTGTCTGATGAAGCAATGCTGCTCGCTGAAGGAGCCGCCTGGTGCCATGACCCAAAGGGGCTGGCCACACTGCTGCTTGCAGTTCAACATCACTCGGCCTACTGTTAACCCTCTGCATTCTTGCACTTACCCTAGCACCTTATAGGGCTCAGGGTTGGGTATATTGATACTGAAAGCTAAAGTTAAATAAACTTTAAAAAAAAAATCATGTGATGACTGTCAGTTAAGTGAATCCAATTCCTGATCTCATGGAGTGCTTCTTAAGGATACAGGATATATATATAGATATAATATTTCACATTAAGAATATTTGTGCACAAGAGAATTGGTAGTAATGAGGAGCAGAGGGAATCAGCTAATGGGGAAGATGATGGTGATGAAGATAACAAACAAATCTCTCTTCTCTCTCACTACCTCTTTACATCTCTTCCCCACCTAATGCATACAAACCTTTACTGTGCACTGTGATTTCTGACACCTTTTTATCATAGCCAGCATTAACTTCTACTGCAATTTGTGCAATTAAACCAGACAGACCCTTTCTTTGGCCACTTTGGGTACACTTTACTAACCACTGGATACCAGGAACACCCCACAAGACCTGATGTTTTGGAGATTCTCTGACCAAGCTTCATTACAATTAGGCCCTGGTGATAGTTGCTCATCACTTGTGACTATTTTTCCTGCTTCCAAAACATCAACTGCAAGAAGTGAATGTGCGGTTTTAATTTTATTGCTTTTTAGTGTATACAGACACTGACCCTGCGATCAAATTCATCTCTGGTTAGCTGGACAAAATTCCAAATATATATGATGAGTTATATGCAAATCAGCTCATATTCATAGTCGCTTAATCTGCTCCTCTTTTTGGTTCTGTTAAAAAAAAAAGATATTATACAATACAGATAGTATTTACAAAAAAAGCGGCTGTTAAGAAAAATTATCCTTCTGTCATGATTATTATGAACAATTTGCATTAAAGCATGGTGTTGTAGGCAGTGAAAAACAATGAGGTGAGGTAAAGATTACCTAAATTAATTTGAGTTTGAATGTGGGATAGATAAGTAATCATCTTTTAAGGGCAATGTTGTAATCAAAATCTTTGAAATGGAGGGACAGTAAACACTGTGTCTATCAAAGCCAACCAACGCTGCAAAAATGAGTCTGATGTCAATCAATTTGATGCATTACTTCATTGTGTATTTATAATAAACTATGTAGAGGATAGATCTTTCCTTAATGGAGTAGGCACTGGTGTTGTTTATTATAACTAGAGTTCAGTCCTGTCAGTGTATGTGTGTGTGTGCAGCACTGTCTTACAGAGGTGAAGCGAGGGTGAATCTGTCAGCCTGGGGCTGCTGTCAATTGTCGAACCTTAGACATGACCAGGTCGTTAAGCTGACCTCTTCCCCTCTCCCTGGCTCTATCACCGGGTACTTATCTGCCTTGAAGACACTTGGACTCACTTACTGCCGGTCAGGGTGTACCTAGTGCTGATACACCTGAACAGCAATATTCTGCATAATGGGAGAAACATCAAATGCAAATATAATCATTTGATTGTGGCCAGACTCATCTGAAATCTGCCTGAGATCAGACCTGTGAGCAATCTGGTTTTAGCACAGAGTCTGTAGTTAATTCATGGTGTAGCTAACGTAGGCTCTTAGATATTTTTAGCTGCAAACAAGACCTGGGTTGTAAAGGTGAAGGCTGATGTCTCTGAAACCACGACAACAACTGGTGTGACGTGGTTGGTGGGGTTTCAATTAGATATGTAGCACACTCAGACATACCACTTACTCAGACTGGTCACCAATTGCTCGCTTGACTACAGCTCATCTCTTTGCCAGCCATTGTAATTGCTTGGAGACTTACTTGTGGTTCTTGTTTTATGTTGACTATTATTTTGCTCTTTTGGTCAAATATATGCGGTTCATATAAAAAATAGAATATATTGTTAAAATATGCTAAATATTTATGTTTATTAAGCATGGGGTTCATACTGTTAGTATGCTCCTCAGAATTTGCTTTTGTTAAAGTGCCACCACAATTCTGCTCTGTCTGTAGAATAGATGTTTTTTTTAATGCCACAAAAGTATTAGTAGCCGTTTTGCTTGTTTTAGGTTTTAGTAAATAGCATGACAACTGTTTTTCACAATCATAATAGTTAGCGTCTAATCAATTTTTTCGGCTAATCATTGCAGCCTTAGTTCTGTATGGCCACAGTCTGTGAAAAGAAAGAACAAGCTGTGAAATATCCATTCCTCAGACTAGGGATTAAACATGAAGGGCCACCATGCACCACACGCCATTAGTGTCTCTCCATTGCACTTCACACTGCATAGAGCACGGTGGCATTGAAATGAGAGAATAAGGGAGGAGGACAAGAGAAAGAGAGTAAAGGAGCAGATCAAGAGAAAAAAAGAAAGGATTTTTTCCCTCCATGTAGTCCGGTGGGATGTAAAGCAGCAGCAAGAATACAGAGTGACATTCGGCCTGATAGAGGACAACACGTCACTGGAGACCCTCAGCTCAGCAGCACACACACACATGCACACTCCCACATCTTGGTCGTGTGGAACTGGGCAGAGCTGTGTTTGTGTCCCGCAGGGGAAGGCTGTTAGGGCAGAACCACTACACTGGCACATTTTCACCAGCATACATTACCAAGGCAGACGAACAAGCCAAGCAGAATGTGTTTTGTATGTGTATGTGTGGATATGTGTGGAGGCAAAGGGGCCTGTGTTGCAGGAGGAGGAGAGGAGAGGTGAGCTGTGGTGGTAATATAACCATATGCTGGCTGTTAACAGAATGAAAAGTAAAGACATCACCATGATCCATCTTCATTAGAGCATTTCCCTCTCCTTCCTGCACCTTAGCGATGATGTGCTGCAGGGGGGTCACCTGCTAGTGCTCTTTTCTCCATCGTTCCCTACTCTTTCTTTTTTCTCTGCTGCTCCTCTGCCTCTTCACTATCTGCCCCCTGCTCTTTTCTTGTGTCTCTTGATCTGACTGACTTTCTCCCTTCATCTCTCTCTTGCTTATTTCTCTCTGTGTTTCTCTACGAGTAATAATCCTGGATTTATGTTTGGTAGTTTGCCCAGAGCTGTTTAATACTATCCCTGTCTAAACAGATTGTAATAACGAAACTTGCTGCATACTGTGGTGTTGTAATGGAGTGTTGTTGCTGTCACTGAATGATTACATGTGTGTCCAGACGACCACTAAATCCAGACTGTCTGTTGATTTGATACAGAATCACCTCTGGTGGAAACATTTCCAGTAGATTGAAGATGTACTGTTATATTGTAAGCAGACAACCCTGTCCTCCTAAGCCCATTAGAAATGTGTTGCAGGGTGGTGGGGTGTGCTATAGTGTTTGTGTGGGAGAGCTGCTGTTCAAGGGCATTACTGAAGACCTTTGCCCTCCTGCGCCCCCTCAGAGTGATCCATCGTGGGCTGACACACATAGACTGAGACATTTAGTCCAGCACCAGGAAGCTACTGCTGTTCACACATGTGCATTCATTCACAAACCACGTGAACGTACACCCTCACACAATCATGTATTCCTCAGTGGACTGGCACTCACACACAAAACAGTAGACTGCTCTGCCATAAACCTGTGTCTACTAGAGCCCAGCTGATACAGAAGTGTAGCCATCAGTTCTAGAAATTCTGATCATTGGGGTTGACATTGTGTTACATGGTCAGAAATAAAATAGAATCCAATAGTTTTGGTTAAATGCTAGTTAGCTTATTGATGTGCATTTATAAAATAACAAGAATCCACCATCTTAAATCATTTAAACATAATAGTTGGATCTTTCCAACATTCTTTGCGGCTTTGTTGGTTTGTTGAATAGCTCTTAGTTTTTTCTGAAAGAATTTGGCTGATACAGATAATTATGTGTAACCTTAACACAGGATCTGTTTTTGTATCTATGCTTGAGGTTCTCATGATGAATTCCTCAAAAAGGTATGCTCATGGAGAGGGAAGAATCTTTCTGTGTAAACACTTTCAGTTAAGTGCAGCAATGAAAATGGTTTTATCTGTCTCATCAAGTGCTAACACAGAAGAGGCTAAACGCCACACTGACACCATAATTACATGATTTATGTCATTCTGCAGCCCACAGACTGCCATGGACCGCTCTTCTGCTGATTCATGAGCAAAACTTCAACAAGGCTGGAAGGGCACATCAAAAGAATTACCTCGATTCATACAGCGATGTTTGTCTAAATAAATGAGAGGTGATCCATCTTAAAAGCAGCCGGTAAAGTTTGTTTCTCCTCTTCAGGCCCCTGCCAGTCTGAGGGATGAGTTTCAGGGTGGTGGATGAGCTGAGTGTTGTGTTTGTGTAATTAACTGTAAGCAGAAATGTAGCACATTATTTTCCTGCACCTTTGGTCTCTTTTCAGTTACTTGCAACAGGACCTTTTATTCTTAATAATTCAAAATATAGCTTAAAGCCTTCAGGGGATGTCAATATATGTGTGCAGTCTAAAAATAAATCTGTGTTACGGCATGGCAGTTGCAGAAGTCACAGAGGAGCTTGTTTCTCAGCTGTAGCAAGGCGTGTGTTGCTGCATGGTTGGGAGGCATACATTAATTATAGTGCTCGTAGGAATTGCCCTGCCACGCTGCTGACTTACTGCCCTTCACTGCCTCCGTTCTGAGGGGTTTTCTTAACCTACCATTTTGCACAGTTTACTTCAGCCAGGCCTGCAAAACAGAGGCCTGTGTGTGTGAATGTGTGTGTGTGTGTGTATGTGTGAGAGAGAAATAGAGAGATAAATAAAGAGTTGAAAGCTGTGTATGTAAATGATGAGATAATGTGATTAATTTGAAAGTGATATGAAAAGAACAGTGGGGTGTGAAAGTGATTTCCAGACAAGGGTGCTATGCAACAGGGAATGTTTGAAATATGGAACTCTTGTTCTTCTCTCTGCCTGTAGTGAAGGCATTACAAAGTATCTGGAGGTGGGAATATACCGTCTGTGTGTTGCCTCCTGCCTGGCTGTATGACAGTATCTCTCAGTATCTGGACACAGTGCCTCCTTTGTCATCGATAATGTGTGTTTATCTGAGCCATGCACGCTGCTCAGCTCCCCTCTGTGCATTCACCCGCTCACTTCCTTCCCTGTTCCAGCTCACTCATCTACATTTGGAGATATTTCCCCCTGCTGGGACTTTATTCTGACAACAACTGTGTTCATGTCATTCTTTTCCATTGCACCCCTACATTGTGAATCCAGGGGATGCTTTACATATCAGGTTTACTCTGTTCAATTGTTCAAAAGAATTGTTCAAAAAGTCTCTGAGGATGCGTTATAATTTTGTGGTTGGACAAGTCAGGATCATCTAGTGCAGATAATTCAGGTGTTTTTGAGAACAGTAAATTATTACAAAAAATGATTGGCGATTACTCCTACATTTTGCTAAATTTTATGTATTTTTTTTTTATGAAAAATAATTGCTGTATTTACCCCACTTGTGCAAAAGGAAACGACAGGCATACCAAAGAAAAGGCCCCTGTATGAATTACAGTGCGGTCTGTACAATGGTAATATTGGTATTTACATTCTAGCACTGCAGTATTTCAGTGAAAACTGTACAATACAGTACAGGTTTATCTTTAAGAGTTTAGGGTAATTTCTTTAAGAGTAACTTAAAATTAAATTAAAGTTTTCTGGGAGCATATATGGGGGCATATTTACGATTTACACTATAAAAATAGGCATTTTAAGGCATTTTTTTAAAACCAAAACACAACAACGTGGTTTTTTACTATATATAGGTGCTCTTGGAACGTAATTCCCGCAAATAACGCAGGTGCTCTTGGAACACGAGAGTTGCGTTCCAATAGCACCCTCGTATTATGAAAAATCATGTTGTTGTGTTTTGGTTTTAAAAATGCCTAAAATAATAATATTAATAACAACAACAATAATAATTTGTATTATTATAATTGTTTTTGTTATTATTATTGTTATTATTATTATTATTAATAATAATAATCATAATAATAATAATAATCATAATAATAACAATAATAATAATAATAATAATAACAATGCCGAAATTACTAGTGGGGGTGCATCCACAAAGACTTTCTCAAGGTCGGGATTAATTTATCATATAAAATCAAAACATCCTGATCGAGCATAGAAGAGTCAAGACTCTGCAAGCACACCCACTCCATCCAAAATAATGAATACACTATTTTGTTAAAGGCCTACAGAGAATGTTGTTCATCTTTTAGCAGTTTTAAAGCACTTGTTCTGAATGCACTTTGTTCATGCACTTCGCTCAGAATATTAAAATGTACTTGAATTCATTAATTTTATAAGAGAAGATATTTAATTGTATAATATTTCAGCTATCTTGCTTTTAGGCTCTTCATGAGTGGGGCCAAGTAAAATATTTCTATATTTTATTTTATTTATTTATTCTATTTTTTTATTTAATATTTTATTTTACATTTTATTTTATATTGTGCATTGTTTGAATGCTAAATAAATATTTGTAACAGATATATTTGTTTAATAATTTAATAATAATAATAATAATTTCTTTCTGTGATTTGGTTTTGGTTTCCTCATTTTGGTGTATCCCTACTATTTATGTTACAAAATAAGTCAATTTTTCTTAATAATTTAGAAGTAAAATGCTTAAAAAATATTGCCACGAAAAATATATTTGGAAAATATAAAATAAAAATTCTGTGTGTGACTGGACCCGAAAGTCCTGATCCCGTAAAACTGGGGTATTACTGGGTTTGATCATGTAACTAAAAAACACACAGTACAACATATATGCACTACTGTACCACAAATTGCTGGTTTAGACTGGCTATGATAGAAAGATGTCACACTTTACAGTCTGTTGCGGCTTTGTGATTGTGGGGCTATGTAGCCACAGATCATTTTGACCCCTGTCCATTGCTAAAAGCACCTGCAGTGGAAGGAGGTGGTCTGATATAAAGAATGACATTATTTGTTTAATGAATGATTTTCTACATCATGAGGACTGTTGGGTATGTGTGCATCTCTTTCCTGGTTTGGAAAATGTTCCTTCTTAGAAACATTGGGCCCTGGCATTCACCTGGATGTTATTTCAAAATCTACCAACTACCTAAACATTGTTGCAGACCAAGTATCTACATGATTATAGTGTTCCCTAAAGTAGCCACTTCCAGCAGGCTAATGTAGCCCGCCACACTACAAACATTATTCTGGAATGGTTTGAGGAACTTGTCAAGGAGTTCAAGGAGTTGACTTTGCCAACAAATTTTCCAGATCAATTTAGCATCTGGGGGACATCGTGTACAAACTACCACAGCACACCTTCAGAGTTCATGCCTTGATAGAGCTGTCCTAAGACATACCTAGACAGTATTAAGCAAGTGGTTTTAGTGTAATAGTTGATTGGTATATATTTGAATACAGTTTTGCAATAAAATAACATCTCCTCTCACTATGGTTCACTTGTGTTGCTGCCATCACTTTAAAACCACTGATGTATAGTACAACTGTGCACAAGTTAATTCATATAACACAGTGACTTTAATGCTGTGGGGTGTTACATTTCATTGAAACTCATTCTTGTTGACCTCACCTTTCACTGTTCTTTGGAAATCATATGTCCCTGATCATATTATGCGCATTCAATTTTATTGTATAATTTTAAATGTAACGTTCTTGTTTTCTATTAAAACACTTATTGTCCTCTAAAAAGTTCTCATTTTTCATGTTACCATGAACAGGGAACAGGCAAGTAAGAAAAAATATCATTGTTTGCCCTTCCCTCCCACTAACCATACCTATTAAAAAAGTACTCTCTTAGATACCCAACTTCATGTATTTCACTTGACACATTATGTATGGAAAATTTTGTCCAAGGTTTGCAATTCACACTTAGTTTTAAGAAAGGTTCATTTAAATTCTACCTCTGGTAGGTGCATGTCTGCTGCCTAATTTCTCATTACTTTCTGATACTGGGATTATTGCTCAGTATTGCTTGTTTTGAATTTCAATGAAATGACAATGCAATCTACTTGTTTATTTACTGCATATTCTATAGGGATCGTACCCAGCAGCACTGATCCACACAGGTTTTCTGTACAAACCTAAGCTTTATATATGTTTCTTAATGGCTGCACTCCTGCGCTACTCCCTTTATCTAACCATTTTCAACCCCAACACCTCATATTATAAAACCATCCAATTAGAACGCCATCACTGTATCATTACACGGGCTGCTGACCAGCTGAAATGAGCTATACCCGCGGTGGCGGCAGCCGTGATCTTTTGCGAGAGTAAACAAAACCAAACACACACAGGTCATTTAGGTGAAGCACTCATATCAGCCATACTTCATCGCATATATGATTCATTTTTCTATCATAGCTATGTAAACTGTTTTTCTTTTTTAGATATGTGTACATAACAGAACACCTCAAATTGTGTTCGCTGTGATTGCATGTAGCTTTTCCCCCCTCCACTTATTATGAAATGGGCTCATGTGTCACTGAAATTGTTTTGAACTGGAAAATGAGATCAAATGGAACGCAACACCTGAAGGGTTCTGAAATGTAGCCTAATTAATCAAATTACTGATTTGGAAATTGTAGCCAAGCATGTAACTGAACTGTGCTTCCTGCCATCTGATTAGAAGCTTTTATATTGCTGTTTAGAGTGCTGTTTTGTATATTTTGTATTTTTGGTTTTATGCTGTGTTGCTACAGCATTAAATCGAATGAAATGTTTGAGTTTATGATATGAATAATGCTTTGTGACTGTTGGAGAGATTGTGTGCACTGTATATTTTTTTGTTGACAGCTTCAGTGGGTTGTTAATGTGATGCCAGAGGCATTGCTGTTTTTTTTTTTGTGTGTGTGTGTGTGTGTGTGTGTGTGTGTGTGTGTGTGCGTTCATGGCATTTATGACTGACAGGGACATGCTCTTAAAGCTCTCTGTCTTTTGAGAGCTCCAGCAATTACCTGTCACACTAAGACACAACACAATCAGACAGCAAACAGTACACATACACTCCGGCACAGATATATTTCCTCATTTCATATTGTGCTTGGGTCTTGGAGTCTGTAGAATGTGTCTAATATATTGGTTTGCTGTGCATTATTGGAATGATTTTCCATAGTGGTAACAGGTCAGTTTTTTTTCACATTTCCGCTTCATTGTACCTCATTGTTATTGCAATACACTGCATTTTTGTGGCACTCATGGTATCAGTAGACTATGGTGTGTGTATTAAGACACACCATTTGTCTTTGTTTCCCTATGGTTAAGAAAAGCAAGCCTCATACAACTGCCATCAGTTGCTCAGGCTGTTTTGCAACATGTAGTAAGCATGCTCATGGCAGCCTGCTAACAAGGTCACTGAGTTGTTTTCCAGATTAAGTAGAGTTACTGCACCCATGATGGCCATTTGGTGATTGTTCTAATGTGTAGTGGTGTGCGTAATGAGCAGCCAGAGATACACTGTGCTATTACTTATGCTAGCATTACTAATGTTAACACAGATAGGAGAATCTGACTTCCACCATCTGATTACGTTTCATTACTGCAAGTCTTTATTATGTCATTGATTTTGCTGATATGTCTCACAACTGCAGGAGAACACCTGGTTCTAGAGCCACCTTAATTGTTATCAGCAATAGTTAACCCAGAGACAGGGACAGTGTGTGTGTTTGTGTGTGTGTGTGTGTGTGTGTGTGTGTTTGTGTGTGTAGAAATGGTAGCAGCAAAAGTCTCTCTCTCCCTCTCTCTCTCTCTCTCTCTCTCTCTCTCTCTCTCTCTCTTTCTTTCTCTCTTTCTCTCTCTTTTTTTCTATCCCCCTTTCTCATCCTTTTCTGTGTCTTCATCCCTCTCTCTCCTCTCTCTGTCACTCTGTCTATCTTCCTTCCTTCCTTTCTTCCTTTTTGTCTCTCTTTACTTTCATATTTTTCTATTTCTCTCTCTTCATTTATCTCTTGTTCTTTTTTTCTCTTTCTTTGCCTCATTCTAACCCTTTCTGATTTTCACCTCTCTATAATCTGTTTTTTTCTTCATCTTACCTCTTTGTCTCGCTTTCCCTCTGCCTCGCTCTCTCCCTATCTTTATCATATTCTCTCTTACTTTTATCTCTTTCTCTCTCTCTCTCTCTCTCCGTGAGAGGCAAAGTGGCTATGGCAGTTCCCATAGTGCAGACTGGCACTGGGCTGATGATTTTTGTAAGGACAATGCCCTGCGTGTGTCAACCACCCAACAAATAACTCGAGTCATTTTCTCTTGCGCTATTGCACATCCAGCCCCACGCCCATTATTCCACCCACTGCGCAGGAGCAGGGCATAAAGAGCAGCCTGGGAGGAGAAGACTGGCGGAGAGAAGAGAAGGAGGTAGAAAGTGGGGGTTGGGAGAGGAGGAGAGGGAGTAGAAATGTGCGAAAAAGTGGCAGACTCAGCTTTTTTTGAGTGAAGATGCACAGCCATCTGTGTATAGACAGGCAGGCGTCTGGATGTCATTTGTCCAGTGTGGTGCATGATGTGGCGGACTGTGAGTGGCACTGGCAGCAACGCAGCTGCATGATGTATGAGTTTCTACAGTGGCGTGCTTAGAGCATGGTGCTAGGAAGACACGCTCCTCACCTCATCAGTTCCACAGCCTGGCCCACACACCGCAAACCGCAAAACCACACACTGCAGGAGTTACACACCACACCCCACACACACATAACAGCACCCGTAATATTACACAGCAGCCTGACCAGATCAATCGAGGCATAAGCAGAAAATTAGAATTTTAATGGAGTGCCGAGGAGCACAAATTAAAAAGAATGATTATATTTTTGACTAAATGTGTAAAAAGACAAGAGATTCACCCTTGGTAGTGTTTAAATAATGTATTTGCCAGAACTGTTAAAACTAGATTATATATACAGTATGTGTGTGTGTGTGTGTGTGTGTGTGTGTGTGTGTGTGTGTGTGTGTGTGTGTGTGTGTGTGTGTGT
>JBBJLR010000002.1:14360330-14373764 GCA_037577145.1 Brachypetersius gabonensis | reverse complement strand
TGTGTGTGTGTGTGTGTGTGTGTGTGTGTGTGTGTGTGAGAGAGAGAGAGAGAGAGAGAGAGAGAGAGAGAGGGAGATTTCTGTGTGTTTCATTGTCCTGCCCAGTGGTGCTAAAATGATCATCTCTGGGCCGGCAGGTGATAAATAACGTTCCCCATTATGATTAATACAGCTCACCAGAGAGAGAGCGAGAGAGAAAGAGGGAAAGAGCAAACAAACTTGAATAGAGCAACACAACTGTCAGACAAGCGGGAGATAATTGTTGTGGGTACCATGGAAACTGAAATGGGAAAAAGAACAAGATGGAGTGAGAAGGGGAAAAGAGGCTGAAACCTGACTGGAGCATCCCAAGGTCCACCCCCCACCCCCCACTCTGTCCTGTCTGTGTGTGTCCTTTGAGAGTTCATTACACACCACTGTACTCACATAGCCCTTCCTTATCCTTTATTGCCCTTTTAAACCCTCACACACATATAAAGAGACAGAATTATAGCACAACAAAGCATTTTTATATACAATGTATTTATAGTAAACATAAATTAGTGTTGCTTGTTATTTGTGCTGTTTTGTTGTTCCCTGAGTCTTTCCTCTTTTTTTCTTTGACTTACATTTACTAGTGTGAGTAAATGTGGTGTTTGGTTAACTCTTATTTTCCTTTAAATCACATAGATAATTATTGCAAGGCATGTACGTACTCAGCCATATAATTTTTTTCTGTTATCGGCTGTCCTTTAAACCCTCACTTCACCACCTCCAACTTCATCATGGTCTTTCTGCTGCCTCTTTCTTCTGTTTTGATTGACTTCAGCTATCAGACTAACGATTGATTGGATCTGTCTTGACCAGCCATGGTTGAGCCTTGCTATGACCCTGATGTCTGGTTCAGAGAATGACCTCAGCAGAGTTGAGACTGTGGTCAGCCAGGCCCATAATGACTTCACAGCTTATGGGTAAATATGAGCGATTGGTAATTGAGCTGAGTGTGTGAGTGGGAGACCCAAGCTGTCTGAGTCCACAGGCTGGGCTTTGTGCTGTGGGCAGCGTTGGCCAGTGTCACACAGAGGGCAATGTTGTGGCAGCATGACCTGGAGGAACCTCCAGGGTTAAGTGGTGTCAGGATACATGTGCAGAAGTCTTGCCTGTAGGCTAGGCCTGAACTCCAAACTCTCAACCTCAAACTCTATGTCGCAAATATTCTCCCAGGGAAGAAGATAGAGTATTGAATACCAACAACAGAGACAGTGCGGACTGGACTTTTAATGAATGTTATTTTAACATGTAAAATATTTAACAATTGTGTGGATTTCTGTCTAAGCTTGGTGTTCTTTTGGTGGCAAGAGCATGATATGTAAGATACTAGGTAAAAAAAAAAAGTAAGGTTACATTACATGGGAAAAAATAAGGGTACATTAGAAAACAATTGAAGACAAAGATGTGGAGACCACAGTGCACCATTGGAACTCCTGATTGACTTCCTTCACCTTGGTATTCCTATATCACATCAAAGGGAGAGCAGCTAGGATCCATGTGTACCATGCTCACACAGAGGTTGATCCTTCAAGGTGTAGCAACAAAAGTCAACATGATAGTTTTTTGAATGTAGAAATTATAATTTGTGACTCATGGGCTGGGGTGGAGGTACAGTTCTGAGATTGTGTGTGTGTGTGTGCGTGTGTGTGCGTGTGTGTGCGTGCGTATGTGTGTGCGCTAGAGGGTCCCATAGACCCCACAGTAGTATCTTTGTACTACATCAAAGCAGAGGAAGTTCTCAGAGTTTCCAACTGTACTGTGTGAACACAGCTCAGCCCCTTTGCTAATCTTTCAAGTCCAGATTGAGGGTGGAAAAAGGAGACAATGTAGCCTGTGCTCCTTTAACCCCAACATGGCTCACACTCATTTGTCTATGTTGAAGCACTTTAGGATGATGATGTCCAATCAGTCAGTGCTATAGCCCTGCTGTTTGTAGTATCAGCTGACCCTGGCTTGGCTTCTATGGCTCAGAACATGAGAGTTCCATCTGAGAGCTCAATTTTCCATCAACACTCAAAGATGTCTGCCTTGCTGTATCTGTGATAAAAGCCAGGGCATCCAGGGACAGCCAACCTTAGCAGGGAAAACACAACTAAGAAGAGTAAGCTGTTGTCATAGCAGAATTTGTCCTTAAAAACTAAAGATGCCTTAAAAATCCTTTTCAGAATTGATTTGTGATTTTAGTAAAACATTTGTGTCTGTAATAATTTTTTACACAGAGTCTTATTCAGCCATAAACGGAGAGGGAAAAAATAAAACACCAACATGGCCAGTCTAGACACAAAGGAAATCAAAGAGCAACACCTACAACAGAGAAAATGTAAAAGTAATCTTATCTGAACAGGGCTTTAAGTGACCTAAAGCGATCTTCTAGAGGAAGCCTTATTTGAGCCAGAATCAAATGCACTTCAGTGAAAACAACTTCTAGTTCAGCCCCTGGTATGCAAAACCAGCAGTTACTTCCATGTGTATCTCAGAATATCTGCTTAATCAGAGATGCAGCTTAAAGCAGAAAAGTTGAAAAGAAAATAATGAAGAGAGAGAAGAAGAAGAAAAGGTGTAAGGGAGAGGTGCCCTGCTCAGCATGAGCAGTGGTGGGTAAAGTAAAAAGCGTAATGGAGAGTTCTTTGGGTGCAGTGGTGGAGGACACATCAGCTGCTGGCATTTTTGTAACTACATTAAACAAATCCTCGGAAGGCCCCAATGATGCATGCAATCTTAATTTTTATTACCTCAATTTATTATACACTCCCCCAGCTAATGACAGATCCAACTGTCATTAACAGATTAATTATAATTTCCCCTTGTGTGTGCACTCAGACTGTGAGCGAGCATGCACACACAGTGTGAGTGTGTGTGCATGCACACTTATAGGCTATAATACCAATGTTTGAATCAACGTTTGGCAAACATTGTGCTTCAGAGATACTAAAGAGCATACTAATTAAAAGAAGAGTAAATATAAGGTAAAAATAAAGTGCTGGATCTTTTTCTATGCAAACAAAATCAGGCATCTAAACACTACCTAAACTACTGTGTGGCAGAGAGCGTGGCTTAATTTTCTCTATGTTCTGTTCTTGAGTCCCCTTTGTTCCCTTAGTCCTGCCCAGTGAAATGTGATTATACATCATGTGTCATAATGCATGTTTTTCAATAGTTTGTGAACATGCTGGAACAGACAAAAATGCTTCAGCGAATTCCAATGCCAGATTAAAAAAGACCAAAGAAAATGACCAGAGCCTCAATAAATACTATTGTTTTATTTCAAAATTAACTAAATTTATAATGGCATAAACAACCTATCCATAATGCTACTTGTTTCTTTGCAGCTATGCAGCTCCATTATTTGTTGTTTAGAGGCTTTCTATAATTGGTCTAAATCTTATGTCTTTTTATGATGCATACCAGAAATACTGCCCAAATCCATGATATATTCCATGAAATACATAATAAATTGCTAGCACAATATTTGTTTACGCTTATGGCATTTAGCAGATGCTCTTATCCTGAGCAACGTACATCAGTGCTTAAATAGTCTACGTCTGTTGTTTTATACCTGTAAAGCTACGCTAAGATGAATGCCTGCTTTTAATCAAGTTACTGCCAGCTAAGTTAAACACCTTAACAAACCCTGTTAAAAGAAAAAAGTCTGAGGTTAATATACAAATAATGAAAAACATTTACGAGGATAAGTGACTGATGTTTTTCTTAAATATATAGTAAAACTGTATTACACAAACAAGAGGACTGGTTAGTCACCAAGGTGCTCCTTGAAGAGGTGGGACTTCAGATGGCGCTTGAAAACAGCGCTTGAAAACAGTAAGGCAGTGTGAGTCTGTTCTTGGCCTTGAAGGCAAGTGTTATCTTAATGTGAGGGGCACAGGAAGCCAGTGACGTTTCCGTAGTAGAGGCGTGGTGTGTGAGGATTTAGGAACATTGAAGAATAACCTCACCACTGCATTCTGCGTCAGCTGAACTGGTCTTGTTACGAGCTCCATTCTGAATCCAACTGGTCTCGTAATCCAAGTGGTCTCGTAAAAGCCATATTGAGGCTAGTACATCCCTAAGAGAACCAGTGTATAGAGAAAAGAGAAGTGGTCCAAAGATCAAGCCCTGCGGAACACCAGTGGACAATCTTCACTGGGCAGACAGGGAGCCATGCCAGGCTACCTGGTACCTCCGGTCATTAAGGTAGGAAGCAAACTACTGCCAGGCTGTGCCCGATATCCCAAGGCTGAAGAGAGTAGTCAGGAGGATCTGATGGCTAAGTGTGTTGAAGGCAAGGGAAAAGTCAAGAAGAATCAGAGCAGAAGACAGGTTAGCTGATCTGAAGTTCCTCAGGGATGGCTAGTAGTGCAGTTTCACTACAGTGTGCAGCCTTGAACCCGTACTGGTGAGGGTACTGAAGCCTGTTTTGAGAAAGAAAGATGCTGAATTTTCTCAGCAGCACATTCCAGGACTTTGGAAAGGAAGGAGAGAAGAGATACTGGTTCATAGTTGTTAATATCTGCAGAGTCCAGCTTGGGTTTCTTCACAATTGGTGTGATCACTGCAGACTTGACTGGTCTCAGCCTGGGAGGCGGCTTGATGAATGGCGTGAAGGAACTACTAAAGTCATCAATTTTCTCATTGAAGAACTTAAAGAAGTCTTCTGATCACAGCTGGAAAAATAGGGAGAGATGAAGATATAAGAAGTGACAGAAAGGTAGCAAAGAGCTTGTGTGGGTTGCATGCCGATTCTTCAAAATTGGTTCTGTAAAAGAAAGACTTTGCACAAGTAAAATCTGTGGCAAATCTGGATAAGTGATAAGGTTGCTGTCACAGAGTTTTCCTCCATGTCCTTTCAGCTACTCTCAATTCTCTTCAGTTATTCATTACATTTTTGATGAGTGTACAGCATTCATCCTTGATTTTCAGTTTTTCACACAATAAATGTGAGGTGATCAATCTGATAAAAATAAACGTTACTGTCCCAAATAAAACAGAGGAGCAGTGTTTATGGTAGCTTAGATAGTAAGCCAACAGCTCCATACAAGGTTGTTTAGATTTCAACTAACTAGTGCTGCACTGATACAAGTTTAGTGCTCAGTGATAAAGCATTGCAGCAGTCTCCTCCTCTCTCTGTTTCCATTATATGAAGATCATTCTTATGTTTCATATTATATGTTGCTGGGAGTAATGTATAATACAAGAAATATTATATCATGATTAATACCATCTTTGTGAGAGAAATAGTGTGTTTAATTTCATACACCAGCTCTTCATTTCTTCCCTTCTCTCTGTCACTCTTCTTCTTTCTATCACCCCTTCTCATTTCCCTTACTCTCCATTCCTGCAGGCCTTCCCAGAGGTGAAACAGAGCCGCTTTACCCTGTGGCTTCCTTTGTGTCACGCAGTCCAAAATGGAAGACCTCCTGACAGGGGTATCAAAGAGCAGAGAGGGCTAGAGACATGTCCTCTTCTTCATGTACTGTAGGGCCTCTGGCTTCAATAGTTCACCTACGCTGACCTCATCATACTGCAGTGAGGAACCAGAGTTCCTCTCTTTTCCCTTAACTCTGTGAGCCCACATCTTAACCTGCCGCTTCATACGATACAGTGCACACTCTGACCACATACCATAAGAGAGATCACATTTTACAGAGAGGACTATAAATCACCACCAGCAAGACAGGGTGTACTGCCGTGGTAGAACTGTCTCACTCTATTAGAATATCTCAGTTGCATCAGGTAACTTTTACTAACAGGAGATAATCTATCATTCAGAAGTTTTATAGCAAAATGACTGATAGATTTTGCTCCCCTGTTCTTGTGCAGATGATAGATTGGACAGTGAATGTTGCAGTGAAACAGGTAAGATACGAGCCCAGCACAGTGACAGAGGCTTGACAGAACTGGCTCAGGTCCTTGCAGGATTTAGTGAAAGAGAGAATAGAGAGAGAGAAAGTGAGAGAGCAGAAGAACACCTGGGTGGAAGTGGCTCTAGGGAACACCCAGAACATTGCAAGGAATTTGGCCATATCTCAGGCGTTTGTACGGTGCCGCAGGCTTTTTCCCCTCGCTCCCACACTGAGCAGCGCACCCATAGGTCACCGGCAGCCAGACACACACTGGGAGGCTCACTCGTTGCACAGAAACACAACATGCTTTATTAAGTCTGTTAAAACGTAGACGTGACATTCTCTCAGTGCCACTATAACACTCTAAAAATATGAAACTTTGTTGTCATCAAAACTACTGTTTAATGTTTGAGGCTTCCTTCTAAAATAGATTGACGATTCTTACTCGCATGTGCCAGAAATATTCATGTCGTGCTGAATATGCTTGATTAAGAGTGCTAGTAGAATAAGCATGTTATGAAATTTTAAATAGGCGTGTGTGGCAAAGCAATAAAAGGGCAGTAAGAGAGTGTGACAGGCTGAGATGGAGGATATATATGCTGCTGGCCCCAAATGAACACACTGAGACTAATACTGCTGAGCTTCATGTTTCATTTATGTGCCCACACTCACTACGGGGTGGGGAGGGTGTATTGAGGTTCATTAAAGATTAATTAAGACAAATGCAGAGACAACATTCACCTCCAGCCGCTTCACTGATCCAAACACACACACACACACCTTTTCAGAAAGGCATAGGATTAGAAAGAAGGAGAGCTGAGAAGGATTGACTGGGAAAACATAATGGGAGGAAAAGATGTTCTTAAGAACCATGGTTGTTAAAAGCAAAAAGATGTGTATAGGGTGGTGATTTAGGGAAAACATTTCGGACATAATATCCTATATGGAGATGGCTTATTATACTATTTAAACAGTTTTTAATATCTTTTTGAGGTGTTTGAAGATTTGAAGTGTTGAAGTATATACGTATATATGAACTTTAAAAGCCCTTTGAATAATTTGTGTTTCCCTCCACCATAATATGTCACCTACATGCCAGCAAACAATTTGCCAGAAAGACTCTTTTCCTATCTTTTTGCCACAAGTAAAGGTTTGTGCTTTTGCTTGTGGCAGGTGCCACTGGAACTTTTAACTGGGACATTTATTTTGTAATTGTCTGTGGCAATGATCTCATATGGAATTTATATTGTGAGGTTGCAAGAAATTATTGAGGGCACTATAGGTTAAATCAGAAAACATAGAGCATTTCCTTTCCATACCATGATTTTAAATATGATGACTCATGATTAATATGACCAGAAACATAGACAAAAAAGTCCATCTTGATTTTGGATTGAGTGTAAAGAATAGTTGTGAGTGATCCATTCAGTGGCAAGTGATCCTGTGGCCACAAACAGAGTAATAGCAAAGAGCCGGAACTGAAGTCAGACAATGCAGAAAAATAAGACGTAGAATAACAACTTTAGTACTTATATTATTAAATATGTGTGTATTGCAGTGTGGTACACTGTAGTTTTCCTTTGCTGAGGTCTTGTTAGAAAGCACTGAATTGTATTTATTTTTTTATTATTCAGCCTGGCATTGTCAGACAGAAACATTAAAGATGCTCTTCAGTGTGTCAGTAGCAGGATTTTACAGCAAATTCATTCCATTTTGAACAAGCCCCAAACTGCACAAAACCATGGAAACCATGAATTGCTCCGCCCTGAGAAAGAGCGAGAGAGAGAGAGAGAGAAGAGAGGCAGATTGACCTTATTGTAGGCAGAGAAAATACCTCAGAGTAAAACTCTACTTAATCAGACTGTAATCAGATCAATAGCAAGGGCTGTGTGGGCTGCAGCGCTGCTTTTAGTGCACAGGCACTGAACGGAGATGAAGGAATGTACTGATAACATCTGCAACTGAAACTAGAACGCTTTTATCCACCCCCAAATATAAAACACTGGCATTTCAGATTTATCTCTTCCACAAGCATTAGAGAAAGCATATCCTCAGGCTGCTAAAGAGGAAAATCTAGTATTTCTCCCTGAGACATCTTTGAGAGTGTTTTTATTTATTTATTTTGTTGTTGTTTCATTTTCAGCATTCCAGCAGTATGTTTGGCTTCTGTGGTAAATGCAGGACTTGAGGGGAGGGATGTGGGCTGTTATTATACAGTTTTGGACACAAATTGTGGAATCGATTTTTGGTGCAGCATGTCAGGAGTGATTGATGAAGTGCCTAGGCTGCTCACACACAGCTCTGAGAACCACACACTCACCCCAGTACACTAAACTACTGCACACAGCTAACTATGACAGTCCACACATTTACAGCTGCTACCTTACGCTCTAGAAGGGGAAAGAGAGAGAGGGAATGTGCCATTACTCCACTGTAACATGCAGCTCACACAAACGGTTTTGTCTCTGTGAGTGTGTTGCTTTTTTTAGTTATGATCTGTAACTTTGCATGTTACATTTTCTGTATTTATCCAGTTCTCTGATTTGAGTAAAACATTTTAAAATATGGGTAGGGGAATGAAAGAGAGCGATAGAAGGATGTGGAGATGGTGATGCAGTTTCACTGTACAAAGCCGCTTAGATGCTGAAGCTACGGCATAAAAGAAATCCATTGTGTTGGTACTGCCTCAGTGCTGACAGAAATTAAATTGTGTCCGAGGACTTTTTATATAGCTGCACAAGGTCTGAGACAATATTGCCAGTGGCTTGCAGCTCTGCTCCAGACACACAGTCTTGTCTCTGTTTGCACCGTGACATAAGACTCCACATTCTTCTCTGTCTCCAAAAATCTATAATGCTTCCATTTAACTCGAGACAGAGAGTTCCCTGTATGACTGCTAGAAAATACTGTAAGTATATATAAATTTAATGGTCTCGCAAGGTCCACCTTTCATGCTACAAGTGCTGGGATGGGCTCCAACAGTCCCCCACGACCCTAGTTAGGATAAGCAGCTTAGATGATGGATGAATGAAAGAATGGTGATGCAAGGCAGTCACTAAATATTAAAGATATACACACATCAGAGATTGCTTTTAAGAACTGGTGTACCTTCAAGTATGACACTGCTTATAATCAACAAGAATGTTTTAAAAGAGGCTTTTGTATCTCATTTTCTATTAAGGTGACTGCTGTGTTTTTGAACTCTTATGCATGACAACTGTGACACAAAAAACTATGCTAAAAGCCAAATAACTTTCCATTTTGTCGATGATTTGGTAACTGCCCTTGAGCAGCTATACTAAGGCACGCTGGAATGGATTAGCTGTTCTATGATACAGAATGTCACTATTAACATTTTGCATGTTACGCTCATAATTACAGATGAGAAATTGATACGACTATGAAGTTATTTTTATCATAATTGCATATATTGCTGCGAACACAGAAATACTGATTTATTAAGTTCTTTCAGCTAATGGCTGCACATGTGTTTGTTAGCTTTGTGAGACAAACATTAACGTGAGCAGCACAATAACTGCAGTCAAATTCCAACTGCCAACACACTGAATACATAAAGAAACGCCAGTTGTAAATAGCTATAAGTTTCACTACACTCTTGTGATTAGGTCAGTTGATTAGTATTAATAACTAGCATTACCAGGCCTATGAATGTATTGCATAATGTGTATGTAATTCACAGTGCATAATTTCGTGCATATTGTGCATACACAAGTTGTTTGACCGTTGAACGTATTTCTCTATATACATGTGCTAATTTGGGCATTATTACCACTGTCTCCAATTGTACAGGCAAGCCCACTGACAGCTTTCTAACAGAACTTTTTACTTAATGAGTCTTATAGGTTTCTCTTGTCTCACTGGCTTGTGAGAGCTTGCCTTTGCCTGTGCATGTTCTATATGAATTATGGCAGATCCTCAGGTCTCTGTTATTACTGTACACACACAAACACAATTTGTAGAGCCTGATATAATCAGGTCTGGCAGGTGACGCTCAAGTTTATTATGACAGACGGACTCATATAGGACTTTAATAACTTATCTTTGATAGCTTAACTATGTGTCCATGTCTGTAGTACATTTTTTGTGAGAAGTAGTTAAGGCAGAGGTTAGTAGGCAGCAGGTAGGAAGGCTGTGTTGAACGCACAGGCCATGTGCTGTCTGTGGTTAGTTAAGATTAAATGAGGGCTCACCAGTTTGGTTTAGGTATACTGCACACACATGTTCTGGCTTTGAACTCAGCTTGCCTCCTGAGCTTTAAATTCACACACATGCACCTCATAAACAGCTTCATGTGAAACCTCATAGCGCTGGCTAACAGAATACTGCTAATGAATGTCCTGTTGGTGATCTTTGTCCACAGCAGGCTGCTGAATTATTCTGTATATCTGCAACAGACCAGAACTGGGCAAAACACTCAAATAGTGTCAGACTTCATTGAATGCAAGTACTCTATTTGAGACAAGCAGGAAAGGTGTTATAAAGCGGATCTGCACCAATATTGGTATACCTGTATTCTGTTGATTTTTTTTGTGCTAATATTACCGATAAACATAAAAGTGCAATATATGTAATTTTCCAAAAAACAAAAAGCACGACAAAAAAGTAAAAAAAATCGCAATGTCTGTTTTGAAATCGCAATGTGGTCCAAGGTTCTATCTGGTGGGATTTTAAGATAAGCAGAAAAGAAACACAAGGATGAGGTTGTGTCAGGTTTGTTAGAAAGTATAGGTTTCATTAAATAAAAATGATTAAATCATGTGGTACTGTGATCTTGTGATATATTTACAAAAACATTGATTTTGAACAATTCTGTTAGCATTCTCATGTACGTAAAAAAAGAGTCTTTGTGTGCTGTAGTTCATGACATAAGACTACATAAATACCTAGACAATACAGAGAATACCATACAGTTACTCTGCAGTAATTCAATTGGATTGATCTTTCCTTTACACATAAGGGACACATCAGATAAATACATTTTTGCATGTACCTGGAAACCCTTTTCTTGTCCAAGAGGTTATTACTGGTATCAAATGAAATTATAATGGGTCAGTATTTTAATGCTCTTTATTATGATACAAAATGTTCATTGCCATTTTGCATAATATCTGTAACTTATATTTTAAGAAGGCAAATTTTTAAGCAGTTCTTTTCTGTGCTTAGATCTTCAGTCTGTAGTATGCTTGCGGTGGTGTGTTAAATTGATTGCATTCTGCTTATCTCTCCATAGTGCCCAAGGCATCTCCTACAGTGTTAAGGAGCTCGCTGGACACACCTCACTGAGTAAGTGCTCCCCAGTAGACATGACTCGTCTTGAAACAGATCATATACCTCTAAAGGGATGGTCTACAATCTGCCCCTCCCCTATTCTTGGATGTGTCCTAGACAAATGTTGGTCATTTAAAAAAAGTTAAGCACTCTGTCTGATGAGATCCTTTATATGATCTTTAGTACTGCTCACACTACAATTATGAGGAGGATCTTAAAAAAAAGTTCAACCTTGTTTTAAACACATCAAAACTGATTCTTCTATGTCATTTTTAAGAACCCTTGACATCTTTATATTTAAGAGTCTAGTTATCATCTAGTCTTGCAACACAGATGCCTCTACCAAGGTAGGACCATGTGACCATGAACGAGCAGAGGGTCTCACGTACACACACACACACACACACACACACACACAGCTAGTGTATCCTTAAGTGCCTATGAAAGAGAGGGATGAACAGAATACATGATGTTTCTGAGGTGTAACTGAACCTCCTCCTCCCCTGTCAGGAAACAATACAGATTGTTCTGGATCTTGATTAATGACACAGATATGGAATGTAAATGTTTAAGCTATTGCCTGTGTCCTCTGGTAGTGTTTCAAAAACGCAGGTCAGGCACCTTTAAGGCAAGAACAAAACTGAGTGGCTACAGGGGCTCAGCCTGGAGAGAAGCACATTCAGATTATGCCTGCTGCTCAGGATGCTTCCCAGAATTTTCCTGTTTGATTTCAGCCCATTTATCATTATTCTCTTTGGCAAGCACAATGTCATCTGTTCCCAGAAGAATTATAGGATTGCACTGCAGAAGACAAACAATTTACTGGCACTTTGCCTCACTGAGCAGCACTGTCTGCCTGCCAGCAGCCATCCATTTCACTATTCACACCATACAATATAAAACAGGCACCCAAACCAAAAACACAATACAGTACAGGCAACACAACATGTACACAATGCAGACAGAAGTTCAAATAGCCCTATACTTAGGTCAAACTAGATTTCAGTTTAATGTGAGAAAAATATGGCCAGCGGTTTTATGTGAATAGAGTAAAGTGTAGAGTGCATTCCTACATCTCTGCCACATGCAGCATAATTCTGCATAGCAAGTACATAGATTCTCTCACTGCGAACATGAGGCATTCTTATTTTTTTAAATAACACCAAGGCCAACCCCAAAACATTTCATAAATGGTGATCTCCAAATTAGCACATGTATATAGAGAGATTTTTTTATTGTAACGGGATCATGAAATATGTTCAATGGTCAAACAACTTGTGTATGCACAATATGCATGAAATGATGCACTGTGAATTACATACACATTATGCAATACATTCATAGGCCTGGTTCATACCAGTTATTATACCAACTGATCTAATCACAAGAGTGTAGTGAAACTTATAGCTGTTTACAACTGGCGTTTCTTTATGTCTTCAGTGTTTTGGCAGTTGGAATTTGACTGCAGTTATTGTGCTGCTCACGTTAACTTTGTTGGCTGCATTTTTTGTCCGATGAAAAAAGGAATGTGAGTCGTTATTCTTGTACATATACTTTTAGTTTGCTTGTCCTGCTAACATATAAACCAGCAGGAGAGAAGATGCTGTTATGTTACAGTTAATAGAGCAACAAGATGCTTTGACGCCTTTACCAGTGCATTCATTACAAGGCCGTAGTGACATAATGTAGCTTTTTATCTTTCTTTAGTTTCTCCATGGCTTGGCCTTAAAGAGAGAGCATGAGAAAAACAAAGACTGTAAAAGAAAAGGTGAAAAGAGTCTTGGCGGTGATCTTAGTGTGAATTCCCCATCGGCTTTCAGTGGAAATGAGCTGTGAGGAGGCAGCAGGCCTCAGGCAAGCAAGGAAGCAGTGGTGGGATGGAGGGATGGTGAGGCATAGAGGAGGAAGACGACGAGGAGGAGGAGATGTGGGCCAGGAAGCAACCTGTCAGGCTAGACCAACTTCCCCCTCCCCCAGTGGCCTGCACTCGCCTCTCTCCTCTGCAGCCACTGCAGTCTCCCGACATTTACATTATTCAAAGATAAATGCATTGTCAATTCTGCGTCTCCACACACTAGATATGTGTGCTGCTCCAGTCCCTCAGCAACCAAAGGTGCTCTCACCTCCGCTGCCCACTAGACACACTACAAATGAAATCAAATGGCTGCTGCTACTGAGCAGAATAATTTAACCCTGCTGAAGGACTGTGTGTGTGTGTGTGTGTGTGTGTGTGTGTGTGTGTGTGTGTGTGTGTGTGTGTGTGTGTGTGTGTGTG
>JBBJLR010000002.1:14349068-14359955 GCA_037577145.1 Brachypetersius gabonensis | reverse complement strand
GTGTGTGTGTGTGTGTGTGTGTGTGTGTGTGTGTGTGTGTGTGTGTGTGTGTGTGTGTGTGTGTGTGTGTGCGCACGTGCGTGTGTATGTGTGAGTGTAAGTACATGTTTGTATCTCCATTAAGTGCATAAGTCCACTGAGAATAAGCATTCCTAATGAAAGCAATCAGTCCCCGCTCTTGGGATGCCATACAGACAACCGCATGGACTCATTAAGCATTTTGTGTGATTTTAACATGGATCATAATGGACTCTGCCCACCACCACTAATTACCCATTCAGCTCCCACCACGATGGGCTCCAATAGCCCAGCACAGAGGCCTCAGTCTCAGTCTACCCCAGCACAGATACCTCTATATAAGACCTTGGAGAGATGAGAGAGTCTTAATGTGGATTAGAGTCTTATGTAACCCACAGACATATCAATACAATTTACACAAACAACTGTCAGTTTCAGTGGGCATTTGGGTAGCCATTGGCTGCTATTGCTTGGAGAAATAGAATCCCTCTCTCTCTCCCGCTAACTCATTCTCTGTGTCTTTTCATTAAATGTATGTTCTTTGTGTATTGTTGCTGTTGCCACCTCTTATAAAAATATTATTTTAAGTAACTGTCCATTTCTGTTCATACATTGTTTCATTTTGGCATAATGTTAAAGGCAACAGGTATTTTCAAATACTGTTTAAAAAAAAGGGTAAAAATGGACAAGGTTTTGTTTCAACAGTCACAATATATAAATATAATGTTTACACCCCATGCCCAGGGCGTTTTAAATTTTTTTAAGAAGAAACTAATTTTAAATTGTGCTCTCAATGTATTATTGGTGTAATTGTAACTACTGTGTATAACAATTTTGAATCGTACTGTCATCATGGGTGGGTGGTTGACTGCAGATGTGTTAAGCTGTTCGACTGATTGTAAAAGGAGCAGGGTTATGAAACTAGGAGCTACCTGGCTAGGCCAGAGAGCATGAAAAAAGATTTGCCTCAGGTGAGCATTTATACAGAGCCAATCTCACATGCTTAAGGTGTCTCCAGCTTCTGATGAGTTGTTTAATTACCCATTTTTACACTCCCGTTCATGAAGGGATTGTTAACTTTAAACCTAAACTCATGAATGGAGCTGTCCGCTGGCCATTTTTCATATCTAATGGTCACAGGCTACTTTACTGGAATAATGTGTCTGGTATTACAAATGAAAAGCACAGGGAATCATTCTTTATCTTGTAGACAGATTAAATTCTGAATCATGTTACTGTAATAGGCACACTTGTAGCTTTACATAAATTAGAGCCCTAATTATGTTAGATACTATTTTAAACAAAATAACACACTTCTCAGAATCTATAGTTGTAATTTATAGTAAAGCCAAGTTCATTTTCCAGAATAATCAATTTCTCACTATGGTGGAGGGCTAATATGATGACTGTAAAACCCAAAGAGACTGGATCTCTCATCACAGGGCGCAGTGTAGGAGAAGATAAATGAAGATGCGTTTTCATTCCGTCATAATTTCCCTGGGAAAATGCTATAAAGGATGTCCATATGGATATGAGTGAGAAAGAGGGGGATGTGTGAGGTATTTGTGTGTGGAACGGTATAGACATTGCTGCAGTAATTGATGGCAGCTTTCCTGTGTGATCAGTTTGTCTGTCAGTTTGGAGGAGGTGGCAAGAGAGGGATGGGGCAACCTTTGAGGAAAGGAGCCACCGCATCACGTTTGCTAGGTTAAATCTCCTAATGATAAGTATAAATCATCAACTACTGCTGAGCTGAATGCATTCTGAAGGTATTGTGCATCTTGAAAGAAAATGATAGGAATGTCACATTCAGTATAGTGAAAAACTCCTTGCTTGCTGTTTTTTTTTAAGTATAATTACTACATGTGACACTGATACAAGTGAAATACTTAGGGATTTAGGGACTTGCTATTAGTGAGGGCAATAGAATAATACATTGTTACTTTATATTTGTGCAAATTGTAGGACTACTGTTAAATGCTACATTAATACTTTTGTGCAGGCTCAGCATTTCAGCCATGCTAAATCAGAATAGTTGTTCATGGCAAGTATCAACCTTTCATTCTATTAATACATTATAATCAGAAAAATTGCATAACTTCTAAGAATGCACTTTGTGATGTTTATAGTTTCAGTTCAGTTTTATCTTGCATAATGAGGAACAGATCATTGTAGACATGATCTTTGACCATAGTGATTGCCTCTTGTTTTGGTTAACCTGGAAAATACTAAAATATAGTCAATTTGGTATAAAGGAGTTGAGGTCCAAATTCATGATCAACTACTTTTAGTCATACTTTACACCACTCAAACATGTTTAAACCCCTACATGGCCTGAACTAGCAGGTCCAGACTTTTGTTATGCAATTCTATAACTTAAGTGTATTGCTGCCATTTTGCATTGTTTTCCATATAGTTACTAAATAAAAAAATCTTAAGGTGTTATAAACTTGGATTTTTACTGAATAAAATAGACTTAAATCATTTATTTCAGAAGAATGTTATGTTATTTATATTCAGCACTCCATTCACTAATTTAGTTATGCATTAGTTTTTTTTATATTTTCAAGCATTTTTAAAGAAACTCTTCCTGAACAGGTAAAAAGTATAAAGGGTTACCCACAAAGTAATCTCTCATAATTTATACCTCTTTAAAGTTGTGGGTCATTCTCCCTTTATAATTAGTGAACAAAATAAGATTAGGTATCTAAGGTCTCCAGGTTTTTTTTTTACTTGCAGCCTTTCCTTTTTTGAACAAAATGCCTCCTGGTTATAATATTCATCACTTTTTGGTTTACAGAGACTTTAGTGCTAAGCAAAATCATTTCTCACTGAATGTACTTTTAAAGTTCCAAAGTATCAACAAAAAGTGTTCCTCTTCAGGATGCCTAATATTTTTATTCCTTTAAGTCTACTATATTGTTGTCAACATGGTACCACTATGGACTATTATGTTCTGGATCACATGGTGAGCTAGTCATCCTTGCAGTGCAGTGATTATCTTTATCAGAGGTGACAAGTGGCATAGGTTGCTGCTGTCCAATAGCCATTTGCTGAGCTTTGGGCAGATTGGTGCCTGTGCACTCACCACAACATTGGCCAGAAATGGAGATCCACATATAAGTAAATACTATGTACTTGTCTTAAATTGATAAGGGGGATGATGACTTCCAAGATGCTCCTTTCAATGTTTTATATGATTTTTTTTTTCTAAAATGTGTTCATGAGAATATTATGGATAAGAAGGAATAGCTAAACTAATGATGATTTGAGTGGGGAAGGAACTTTGCATGATATTGATATTGCATTATACATTAGTATAGCATAACTCTCATATGCCAGTATTGATAAATGAATAATGATTTTAATGGTAATGGAAAAAAAACAAAAATGTGTTAATCACATGTGTCTATGGAGTTAAGGATACTACATTCAGTCTTATGATCCTTAACTCCTGATCCATATACACACGTTTTAATATTACAAATTATCAAGAAATATTGTGATAGTAAATTTTTTTTAAACTTTTTTGTCTTTATTATGACGATTATCAGTGCAGATGTGCAGTACAGGTTTGTGGTTAATTTTGCTTGGAGACATTGTTAAGAAGATCGTTGTAAAAGAGTGTAAAGTCTTTTCAAAAGTGCATAATGGAAATAACATTCAAATTCCTTGTAAACAAAGCGAGTACTTCTTAGGTATACGTAATTTACATTCACTTTTAAAATCACTCAAAATACCCTCTGAGGCACGTGGGATCGACTGGTTGAACATTAGAAAGTCACAATGATAAGGCAATAGTATCTAGTTTAATAAGGCTATATCAGTTACTATTCAATTTATTAATTTTTTTTACTACGTTCAGTTAAGGCAGTGCTGCAGTGTTCGTCGTTTAAAAGGAGTGCAAGCGAGTGACTGATTGATCACTTTCTGTTTTACGCAGATATGTGTGAACAAGTTGAATTCAAGCGTAGAGACACTTTTGTTGGCGCCAGCGCGCGCAGGAGGAACTGGGCGCTGGGCGGGGAGTCCGGTCGCGACAGGTCCTCCTTTTCTCTCTTTTTCTGCTTCATCCGTCTGTTCTGGAACCAGATCTTCACCTGCGTCTCGCTTAGGCGCACGTTCCTCGCTATCTCGGCCCTCCTGCACCTGCTGATGTATTTGTTGAAATGAAACTCTTTCTCCAGTTCCGTCAGCTGGTGGGTGGTGAAACTCTTGCGCACTGTGGCAGCTCCAGGAGCAGCTCTGTTTAATTCGCAGGCCAGTGAACATCCTGCAACAGAAAGAAAGAAAGAAAGAAAGAAAGTGGAAGATAGGTATGAAATGATGGATCTCATGCAGTCTATGACAGATAAAAGCCGCGTCTTAGCCTGTTTCAGCACCTGGTTTGTTCTCATATTCATACGAACAACTTACTTTGCAAATGCTTTCTTTTAACTCTCATCCATTCGAATGTGTCACTAGCTACAGCCCGCGGGTCTTCTGATCTAACCTTGCCTTTTAAACAGCTCTTCTGGGATGCAGTAACACTTTGGCACCTGTCGTACGTGAGGAAAGTTGTCCCTGATTGTCTGTGCTCCTGGAAGCAGAGAGGCGTGCTGCTGGTGATCAGGAGCTGCTCAGGCACCTCTAAGTCTTCGGCGTCTGTGCAGCATTCCCAGGTTGCAGCACGCCACTGCAGTCCATCCCCCAGACCCGAACAACACTGCACATCCGACGTTAGATGAATGCCAGTAAGTTGATCCAGAAAAGCCGGCTCTGTTCTCCCACGGGGCTCTTCCTGGGACGACGGAGTGTCGGTCTCGGGCTCTTCCTCGCTCAGTTTCTCTCTGAAAGTCGGATCTTCGCCGAGATAACAGCCTGAATATGAGGACATAGGTGCATCTATTAGAGACGGGTATTTTAAAGGGTAAATGATTGCCACAGCCGCTTGTCTTCGGAACTTACTGTACTGTGAAGCTCTAAATGTAAATAACGGCCACCAAGGCAAGTAGGGCGTGGCCTCGCCCTGCCGGCCAATCAGGAGGACGAATTGCAGCCTGCCTTCTGGCTTCAAGCAGTCCATCAGCTTGGGCTTCAACTGGACCCTATAGCACGCCCATATAGTGCATTACATTATACCATCTTAAGTCAAAAGTAACTTTGATATTGCTCCAATATGTTGGAGGTTTATTAATAGGTTCCAATATTAATAGGTTTGATCCAATTAATATTTTTAAAAAATGTAATATAAGCTAATATACATTAAACTAACTGCTCGTATTGTTTCGCATTATTTTGCTTTGTTAACGGACTCTTACTGTAAACGGACGCTTACTAACCTACTTGAAAATTTCGTGCCTAGGGGGCTCTGTACTATATTAACTTCTCATTAATCTGCTAGTGGAATTAAACCCCTCCGATTTTACTCGATTGCACGAGCTATTTCTTTTTAAAGTTTTTAAAGCTATTACTGTTTTCCTTACAGTCCGAAATGACGCGTCTCCGTGTTAATGCACCTGCCATAATGTTATTAGATTTTGTTATAATTTTTTTTCTAGATTTGTTTATACAAAGTTTTACTAGCAATTATAAACATTATTCTGACAAAACTTCAAATCCATAATCTATTGTACAGCGCCCTATGCACTGACTGGGCTTTTGGTTTGTTTTTAAGATCGTTTGTGGTGTTAAATAGTGCACGGCGCATCTAGGAATGTTACCACAAGAGAAACTGCTGTCGAGGAAAGTTGTGCCCAATCTGTGATTGATGATCTAAAGCTGCGTCATGCTCCCCTCTGTTGTAGTTATCGATTCAGCCTGTTTTCTCTAACCCTTTACACCATTTTTATCAGTAACATGCTACTACATTTCGGATATGCGATTAATAGCATGTTTTGAAATAACATTTTAAACAATCCGTGAATCCAATGCTTAGACTAGACTACAACTAAGACTCTTGGTGAGCCACACGATAAGAATTGCTGACCGACAGAAAGGGGGCAGTTGCAGGACATGACAATAAAATTATTGTGAAAATCATAAGAAACGGCACATTTTAATTATATCCGAATAGCGGTTCACTCGACCTACAATATAATTTAGGTTTACTGGCCCGCGGAGTAGCTTTATAACCCTTTGTCCAACCAAGATGCTTGTTGAACAATGAAGTCGTTTTCATTATCCAAAAGCTTAATGCCTCGGTGTATATAACATTCTTCTTTATCTCTATGACACTCCATAGATCCATAGATATTTCAGTCGATCACTCTAGAGGCGCGGTTTGGTCCTCCTTTAACTACAGTGAGGACACAAGTGCAATAGGCCTAAATGATAAAATGCACTTTAAGGCACATGAAAATTATATTATTCAATAGCTTGACCAATATGGAACGTATTGTGTCTGGTCATTTCATTGTGCAAAATAAGACTACTTAGCTATGCTTTTTTATTTTAAGAAAGTATTTTATTTTACATTTTGTTTTGAAAAAGACAGCGCTAAAACATAACCTACAGTAATTTGGTCACGTTTGAGTTTATAAACAAGAATATTTCCTTTTCCTTTTAATTATTTACCGATGTACTGTTAATCATTTTATCCATCTACTGCTCCTGCAGTTTCTATGTTGCAATAAAAAGCTAGAACAGCCAAGCTTGAAACATCTCAAATATAACCTTCAGTTAACAGGCCTGATTTCAATTTCTTCGGCTGTTGTATGTTGCTATAGTTTCCATGTTCAGTAATAAACTAAAGCGATGTCCATATTATTTCAAACGAGAGCTTGAAAAAGTACCAAGTTAATGTCCGAATGCTTGCCGGATCATTTTCTAATCCTGTGTTACCCGAGGAAGTGATTTTAGAGCAAATAGTAGAAACGCCATGTATTATAATGATGGAGGAAAATGGCTGCCATTACTGTGCATCGACCTAAATGGTAACCGTGGGAAACGAATAACAAACCATTAAATAATTTTCAATAAAACCCTTTTATGAAGTTCCTTCATCGTTGTATTTTCCTGACCTCCCTGATTTAAGAAATACGGGTCTGTTGCAATAGACTGCTGACTGTCCACACATGTTGAACTGCATCGTTATTGCACAATTACCGTTGTCTATGGAGCATAACTACATCGTCTACATACATAATCAACTTTTAAATAATCACTGCTCGTTGAGCAGTCTACCCAGTCTGTGGGAGCTGTGAATATAGTTTACCTACCCTTTACGGAGGTAGCCGGTGCGCCTCTCATCACCAGCGTTGTGCTTAAAAATGTCCAACGCTCTCATCTGCGCCCTGGTCGTGCCGCAAGCATGCTGTCACGTTCCCCTTTGCTCAGCACAAAGTTTGGCCTCTCACAGTTTGAAATGTGTTTCTAGAGTTGGGAATGCAAAAGCTTTGTTCATAAGGAGGTGGAATCAGTGGCGAGGCTGAAAGCGACGAGTTTTTGATTAATGGGCTTTGAAATGCTTCGCTAGGGGGAATCGAATGAGCGAGCTATTCAGTTAGAGAAGACCTGCCATGCCTATAGAGCAAGCAATGCGCAGCAGCGCTTCTGGTCTTAGTGCTGATCATCGCCACGTTAGAAAAATGTAGAAGAAACTGTTCCGTGGTGTTTATGATATAATAAGCTATTCAGTGTAGGGGATACGAGTTGCGGCGTTTAAATAAATATCTGTGTGTGCGTTTATAGAAGTTTTATCAGCGCGCCATTGCCAAAGCAAACCACCAAAAAGCCCCTCTGCTAGCATGACTGGTGACCGTTAAACGTGTCCATGTCACATTTGTTTCTGGCTGCATAGGAATAGGAATTAACGGGGTCCTGAATTAAATAAGCGTTAACGTGAAATAATACTGATATTGCAATATTAAAGTAACGTTAGCACTGGATCTCTTTACTATTTAAGTGACTTTTTATTGACCCATTGTTTCTAAATGGTGAGACGAGCGTATGTGCGTGAAGTGGATGCAGCTGAACACCGCGCAGCCTTTTGTTTACTATGGATATCATTTCAAAATGGCGTCTCGATGGTGCAGACGATGAGATATTCGCCATGGGATGTGGTTATATCATCTGCTACCAGAAATACAGGCGTGATTCGCTAGCGACAATAAAATAGATGTAGATTTCCAACACAGATATGTGCTCATCATGCAGTCAATTTAACCACTTTATTTACAAAATGTATAACACAACAAAATATAACATTTCCATATCGTTACCATTTTAGCAATTTGTGTGTGGACTGTTCACTTACAAAATAACATTTGTAATGAGTGATGAGGGTGACGATGTGAAAATGGTGTGCTGGTGTTTGTAAACTATCCTAAAACATTTAAGCAATATTCCAAAAAAGTGTCAAGTGCCATGTTACTGTTGTGATTTTACGTTTTCTGATAATGGAAAAAAAAACAAATACACCAGTCACATATTATTACTTTGTTTGAATTTGATAACAAAGCCCACACAATCTGCTCAGATGTGATGCATAAATTCTACAATAGTCCATAAATAGTCCACATGAAAAGATAAATAATGTGCGTTACAAAACCGATAAATAATAAATACTCAATAGTGATACATGTTCTCCATACAGTCTCAGAGGAAAATAATAAATAGTGTGAACAGATTCATAGGTACCAATGACTAACAGACGACTTAACAATGGCAATGGTTTCTCTTTTTTCCCTACAAATTCCATCCCTAGAAAGATGGGTGTCTAATACTGTAAAATCTACAGGACTTACCTTCAAGTAATAAAATATGAAATTACCTTCATATTGCGCACTGTTCTTTTAAGATGTGAATGACTGATAGCAAACATTCTTGCGCATTTTCAACAGTCAAGGGAAATGGACCACAGCTTTAAAAATAATTACAGTCATAGCAGTAATAGTAATATCAATAATAATACAGGGGTAATATGTTATGTCTTTCTCGGGGTGTAGTTATATAAATTACTTCTTTAACTTGTGAGGTATTAAAAAGCGACACTTCCCCATTCCACAAACACACTGGGAATTCTTACAAATGCGTTAGCTTCGGCGCTTCCTGCAGCCTTCCCTGAGAAGCGTGATGAGAAGTGAGGTCTGTGTATGTGGGATGAGGGTCACACGGTCCGTGGTGGTGGTTGCCTGGGATCTGAGCGGCACAGCTGTAGTCCACGCTGGCGGATGAGGGATGAGGAAGATGGCCGAGGTTGAACATAGGACCCGAGGCTGGCATAGAATCAACGAAATTTCCCCCTACATACACAGGGCTCCCTTGCAAATTAGCATTTGCAAAGCTGCCGTTGCTTTGCATGCCGTGGTGCTCGTACTCTGTGCCCGGGTACCTTTTCTGCTGCGGTATGCAGCCGCCTAATGGCGCCGTGTACGCAGCCAGGCCGTACATGTTTTGCTGCGGCTTAGCGAAGGACGGAGGCGATGGAGCGTCGTAGTTGAGACTGTTTACGTTTGGAAGCTGACCAGAGTATCCAACGTGATTGGGGCCACTTAGCGGCGGACTTCTGTCCGGAGAGTGCCCTAGGGGAGAGTGCATTATGCCCTTGGATTTCTGATCCTTTTTGTACTTCATCCTCCTGTTTTGAAACCAGATCTTTATTTGGCGCTCGGTGAGGTTGAGTAGATTAGCCATCTCGACTCTTCTGGGACGGCATAAATAACGGTTGAAGTGAAACTCCTTCTCGAGTTCCACAAGCTGGGCGCTGGTGTAGGCAGTGCGCACCCGTTTGGAGGCCGGTCCAGGTGGACTCTTATCATCACACGTCTCACCTGAAATGACATCAAAAGCATGTTTAGCGCTTATAGAGAATGTTTCTTTAGCTCAGCACAATGCAAACGAGAAAAGAGGTAAACCTATCAAACAACCCAACTGGCTGTATTTCATAGAGTGACTGACATCTTAATCCATCTTGCAGTGGTTAGGAACTGATTTTAATGCCTGAGATTAGCCATGTCATATGTAATCGATGGAATTATTTCAAAGCAGCCTGCTCTTGCAGTGCTCCAAAAGCAATATAAGGCTGGTGAACGCTCAAGGCGAATCTGAGAGACCATCATTAATGAACTGGTGTAGTTCCTCTGCCCAAACACACACACACACACACACACACACACACACATTCACGTCCACACACCGATGTTAACACAGGGTATAGCTACCTGGAGCTGTGCAATTGGTGCTTTTTTGTTTTGAGTTCTGACGTGTCTCCTTCATCCATGGGAAGATTTGCTTTGTGATGACTGGGGTGGCAGTGTTGGAGATATTGTTGCTTGGAGATTTCTTTTTCTGGATAGTGGTACTGTTTGCGTTAGGTGAAGTGGCTGCTAAAGGAGGTGCTTGTTGCTGGTCACCAACACTTTCGGGTTGGGTGCCCTGACTGGCACTTGGTCGCATACAGCTTCCATTAATATCACTGTTTTTGTGTCCCGGTGGCCGGACTGTGGTAGATTGAATGGAGCAGACTGGGCCTTGATAGTCATTCTCGATGCTGGAGCTGGGGTAGGACTGGTGAGCTGGCCCATAAGTGTAGGAGTCAGACTTAGGGTATGAGTAGCCTCCAAAAAGTCCAGCATTATCATAATAAGTGGCTTTCTGCATTGTGAAGGTTTTAAATTATGAGGGCTTTTGTACACTTGTCCAATGGCATGGGCTCCTTTGTCACGTGATTGGGGCTTCACACTGATTCTCTGTTCTTTGATCTGCAAAGACAGAAGCAAATTCATGAATAAAAGCCGCTTACCACTAAAGTGTTTCGACTTAACACATTCTCATATAGTAAACTATATCTTTTGCTATTTTTCGCTCTTTTTATGTGTGTGTGCGTGTGTGTGTGTGTGTGTGTGTGTGTGTGTGTGTGTGTGTGTGTGTGTGTGTGTGTGTGTGTGT
>JBBJLR010000002.1:14328612-14348009 GCA_037577145.1 Brachypetersius gabonensis | reverse complement strand
GTGTGTGTGTGTGTGTGTGTGTGTGTGTGTGTGTGTGTGTGTGTGTGTGTGTGTGTGTGTGTGTGTGTGTGCTTCTGGCATTTACAACCTTTGGCCTTTCGTTTTCAGAACCGCAGGCGAACAAGAGGGTTAAACTTTAACTTGTTCTCAAAGTTTCCTATTGAGTTCAATCTAAAAGAGGCAGAAGGGGAATCAGCAGTTTCTGGGTAGAACAATATCCCCTCCTTTATCAGTTCACAGAGTATGACTAACAATCGAGCTTTTTATCCTGCGGTATAAAACGGGAAATGTAAAAACATACCTAATGCGTATTTTAGCAACAGGCGAACTGATTTGTTAAGCAAAGATGAGACGGCTGGAAAGGCCTGAGGGTTGAAAATGAAGGGAAGGCATTTTATGTTTTTTTATTAGTTTCAGAATATATTTGTTAAATACATTTTAAACTGTGCTATTTTTTCAAAGCATTTCTTGGCCTTGGTGTTGTTAGATCACTTGCTTTGAGCGACGAGGGCTGTGTGTTTATTCCATCCGTTTGTTACTGTCAGATCCGCTGTATGTGAACTTTGTCTGAACCAACCAAAGCCCAGGCTGTAAATCACAGCAGCGAAATCAACCAAACTCCTCTGTATCCTTCTCTTTTCACGTAAACATTTAAACTATTTGATAATTTTAGCCCTACCTTTTTAGCCTAGAGTTTACTGATAATTCACTGTGTAATCTAACTTTCATAACTGACGCAAATGTTTGTTTCTGATTTTCATTGATGATGTGTGTTGTGGGAATGGGTGACTGTATGTGGGAGGGACACTGAGTTATGCTAATAACATGGCAAATGTGCGAGTGCAATCTGCTCCTTCCAGTCCTATGGTAAGACAAGGCGCTGCGCGATTTGCAGATCCACACGTAGGCTGTACAAGGCCTTCCTTCTTTTATGGGCCGTGTTTTATATTTATATTCTTTTAAGATAGACCAATACCACAATGGCTCTGAGTTGTGACAGAACACCGCAATACAGTATACGCACCGAATCTCCACACATTGCGTATTGATGCACCTGTCGTTTTGTATCTCCACAAAATTTATGACAAACCCAAAGAAGTGAAAAACGCAACACTTCTCAAAGCCATGCTACAGTCCGGATTTAAAAATCCATGCGTAGGAGGATGGCCGGGTAAAAGAATGTCTTACTCTGCTGTTCCCCTATATTCAGATCCGAATCCGCCATTATAAAACCAGCCACACCAGTCTAGTTCACGCAGCGTGCAAGATACCGTTGCCTTGAAATAAAGTACTGCTGCGGTGTCTTTCAATTTTACGAAGCGCCGGATGGATTTAAAAAGAAATGAAGATAACATGTTCTGAGATCCAGCAGGCTATTTGGAACCGGGTATATTCTGCTATTATTTGGGATGTATATGTCTTATGCATTTTTTTGTTTAGTAGAATAGTATTGGTTATGAATAATTTTAATTCACTTCAGAAAAGAGATATACATTTTAAAGCGTTGGGAGATGTGTTTAGTAAGCTCAGAGAACAGATAAGCGTGCGAATGCATGAAGTTGAAGAACAGCTATAAAAACATAAAATACACCCAATGCATTTATATTTATGCGAATATTTCATAGTTGATGCCTTGATCAAGCTTATATTACGTTATATTGTTACAACTTATCATTATTTTTTATGTAGTGTTGAATACAATGCACCCAGAACCCGACAGTTATAAAATAGTAATTCCGTGTGTTTCGTAAAAAAGTATTTCCTTACCACCGTGTGTATCGCAGTTTTTTCTTTTCTCACTCAATCGTTCCTCATAATTTTCACCTGGACCTGGAGGATGAAAACAATTCTTTAGTCACAAGGGTCTATAAGTAACTTTGTCTATAACACTCGCTTTGTCTTCTTTACAGTTTAGAGATCCGGCTAACCGTTAACCTACACTGTGTATCTTGTATAACTCTGGCTTATTTTCGTGCATCACATTCATTTGATTCTTGTAAAAGTAATTTTCATATTTGTCACACAAAATGTAGTGACTCTTATTAATAAAAAGCTAACTAAAACGTAGGTGTTCTTTAATAAAAATGTTTTGTGTTTTGTTTCTTTTTTGTATACGCGCATAATGTTTGTTACAACTAAAGCTTAAAAACTGACATAAGCGATTCTACACAAAGAGTAGCTGGCCAAAATATTTAGCACTCATAAGCCTTTTGGGTGACCTTTGGCTTCTTCAGCAATAACTCACTGATTAATGAACAACGGACGGAAGGGGCTCAAGTAAGTCACAAAGAAATCCACACCGCACAACTTTTTCTCCAGTGTTTTTAAGACCCTAAGAGCCCGTGAAGATGTGATATTTAAGCTCTTCACATAAGTTACATCTCCAAACAAGACAAGCTGCTTTTCTGGACGCTGAGAAAGAACTGTTAGGAGTTAAAAATCATGGGAAGAGGACACCGCTCACGACTTTGTAAATACCCGTCTGCAGCATCTTCAGATATTCCTAAAGCTTTCGAAAAAATGGTAAATTTTAGCTGGTTCTTCATGTTCAAAGTCTTTTTTAAACGGATAAATTATGCTGTCTCTGTTGCTTAACAAGCTCTGCCATTCTCAGGCCACAATGTTTTCGCCCACGCATTGTTACGGTAAGTTTGGTGCGCATAATGGCACAATGGATGGTTAAAATAATGGACTGAAGAATTCGAGCTTTTAATATATGTATAGGAGTCTCCGATAGCGATAACTAGAGCGCAAATTCCTGTGTTCTGTAAATTCCTTTCCATAAGCCTTTCTGAAAAGTAAGATCAGAACAATTCTATATGGTAAGCCTTTGCTTGTTGTAGCAGTAAGTTCAACGTTGCACTGCTACAAATGCTTATCGAAAGGAAAGGACGGAGGTTATTTCACTAGAGCTGCATGTTTCGCATAAGCTTCAAGGTCATAAAATTAAAACGTTAGCAAAGCTTGGTCAAAACGTTCTATAGCAATACTCTAGGACATTAAAATATGAATAAAACATCTGCAGTCTTGTTTAAAGGCGAAGTTAAAACCCTACGGTGTTCCAGAGAAAGCATTAAATTTAATTGTGCATCTGTGTAATTGATCACAAATTACTCATACGTACTCATTCTATTCTATTCTATGTTGGTAAGAAAAAAGGAAAGTAAGTCCCTTTCTGAAATCTCAGTAAGTCATGTAGGGAACTTTAATAAAAACAACATTTTATCTTATCTTCAAGGCAAGCAATTTCAGCTAAAATATTAGCAGTGACTTTTGTATAATAGTAGTCTCGCTAAAATAAAGCAATGTATTTTTAAACGGCGGCAAAGTGTGTTTCTCTCATTTTTTCCCCCATTATTTTTATGTAGATGGAAAAAATAATGAAGACTCCCTATGCTTGTTCTATTGAGATGGTATTGTTCCAGTTAGAAACCGTTGCTGTGATCATTCGATGAATACTTTCTTGTAATCTGTAATCTCAAAAAAAAAAATCACTATCCGAATTACAGCCATTGAAATTAATTTGAATATAGTAACGCTGTTGCTTAACAATGCATATATTTCAAAACGCGTACAATCATTACTGTGAGGATAAGACAACAAATTAAAGTGATTTACGATCTCACAAGCTGTAAGACAGAATGAGAAGTTGCATCAGTTATTTCTCCTTCGCTTTAAGTCTTTTTTGCGTCAAATCGCAAAATCAGCTAAAAATCCCGCATCAAGAATATGAATCTGACAGCCTTCCAAGCTAACCTTTCGAAAGTGCTCATGGTTGCTCAAAAGTGTAAATCAGTTCTGTAGAATTCTTACATTTCCTTAAGTTGTGCTTAGTTAAAAGTGGAATGGCATTAATAAAGATCAGCTGCTCTGAATGGAATAAATCATATTTTACTGTTGCCGTAATGCAAACCTCATGGTTAAAGGTTGCGTTTTGCCATGCAATTGCTTACCTGTGAATCAATTTATCATACAGTCGTGCTCCTCAGTCTCAATATCTTTCCCTGCAGTGCCACGGATATATCCTTCACCCTTTGTCTGTGCACGGTACTGTCCTAAACCCGATCTTGCGCCTTTTCAGACATTTCCATATACCAATGCAGACAGTATTCCCGAAAGAATGGAAGCCACTCAGTCAACTACCAATAAAAAGCCAAGTAGGTATCCTTATTCCAAAAACGAAATATTGCTGGCAGTCAGCCTCCCGCCGAAAAAAAGCGAACGTTTACTGAAGTAAGATCAACGTTTGAGTCAACATTAGGATATTGGGGTTTGGGAGACCTTTATCATGACAAATAAAGGCACTGCCTTAAAATACAAGCATATTTGTTCACGTGATCTGGATAGCAGATTGTCCTGATTGAGGCTGCTACTCCAACCAAGCCTTACCTCACAAATCCGTCTTTAAAAGCAAGAGCGCTAACCTTCCCTCTGCTCCCTCACCTTGTTTTGTGCAGAATTGTCCCAGGCTTTGAAAACCAATCTCCAAACATATCAGGATGTTCGAAGTTTTACTGTCACTGATATTGTTACCATAATAACAAATGTTCATGTAAAATGAAACCTACTCTCACAAATAAAAAATGAGCCAAGGGGGGCTTAATTAACGTTTTGAACAGCGTTGTTTTTGTTCAAGTTTATCAAAATTGTGAGCTTATATTTTGTTACATTACATTATATCATAATTTGAACATCTTTGTAGATTAGCTTGCTTTGTTGTTTGCCAAGGAAAACGCTAGAGGCATATTATGTATTTAATTTTACACTTGCCATTGTTTTCCTATATTCATTTGTGATGTCTTTTCAGAATGTTTTACGAGTGTGGCCCAGGCGATGACAGCAATTTATGACCCCGTCAACGATGGAGATTCATCAAAATTATAAAATTTGTACTTTTCTTCTCAAACATGCCGCGGACGGATTTGAAGTGGATTTTATTCTTGTAATTATACAATTTACGTTGACTTTTTTTTATATGGTATTTCTAACATTTAGCGTGTGTTTAGGTAGCAAATGTGCTGGATGTTGGATGAACCGCAGGAGGGATTGAGATGGAGACGAGAAGGCGGTCGAGCGGGAGCTTGTCCTGAGGAGAGAATGCGCGTACTCTCCCTTTGCAGCATATGTTCACTGGGTAATAAAAGTGAAAGATTTACAGTCCACGCCCGGCCCCCAACAGCCTCTCACCCTTTCAGGAATTACTGAGCATGATTTACAGCGATGCAGATCTCCATCATCCCTCTCTACCAACTTACACACTACCTTTTCGTAATAATGTCATCATCATTACACACCATCACGAATACAAATAAATGTTTGTTAGAGAGTTATGCGTGTGGGTGTCATCGTCGATTTTTGTATATTGTTAATTTGGTATATTGTTAATTTGGGGGTTTTTTGTATATACGTACATACATACATACATACATACATACATACATACATACATACATACATATATGTTATTAATTATTACCAGCGACGTATTCAACATTTGGATGCAGAAATACAACCAACTAATAAAAAATAACTCCTACACGTTCTGTGAAACGTTTAGACTTTGTTGCTCTTGGTTACTCTTATTGTTCTCCTACCAAACACACACAGCACTGCATCCCAATAAATAGCCACCAGTCCACCCGGGAAGAGCTGCATCTTTGACGGATTATAAATCACTAAGAGGCCCTCGCATGAAGCCCTGGCGACCGTGCAACAACAAACCAGCATCGCTGCACTTTCCAGAAATTTCTCATTCACTATTACAATCATGCAACTCAGATAAATAAGCTTGAAGTCAGTGTACAACCTCTATTACACGCTAAAATCACGAGAGACGTCTGCAAATGCCGGTTTAGGGTTCGATGTGGTCGTTACGAAAAATGTCATTGCTATGCATACCCCATTTCCGCGCTGTCCTAGAGGAAGCTTCAAGCACTTGTCAAAGGGCACTATTTATCAAAAATCTGACAGACAATTTCATCCACGACCCCAGTCAAAAAGAATATTAAATGTTTACCTACCAAGCTTCCATTGGTGGAAATGTTGTAGAACCGTGCAGTCTACGGTTGCGTAGGGAATCGGACCGTTTGGATATTATTTTCTTCGATCTCTTCAGTTTTCAAGTCTGATAGAGTCCTCGCGATTAATGACGACGCCGTGTTTCTAGGGGACGTGCTGCATTAATTATTTAGACAATCACGTGGTCAAATAAAAAAAGATATAGAACAGAACCTTATAGTCACCAAATTCTATCTTTGGATGTCGACAGCGCAGTTTAATATATCTTAACGGGCTGTCTCAGTAGGAGAAGCGAACAGCTGGAAATCAAATATGGCCGTTTTGAGAACCATTGTGAGAGCAGCTGAGGAAGCCCGTGCAGTGTCATTGCAAATGGAACTGCCTACGGCTCCCATTTCTTCTATTCGCACATGTAGGTCAACACTAAAATGCCTTACAAAACCTGTCGAAATTTCCCACAATTTGGTTACCTTGAAAGACAACATGCTTTTGCACGATTGTTTTAAAGAAATAGGGAATGGTTAAGAACACATTTTTTCGACTTCATATATAAGAGAAAAAATTGTGAATGTAGCTAAGTGTACGGTTTATAATTCTACAAAATTATAAAAAATTCTATGTGGCCCCGATATTGCGTTAGGCACGATGCATACGATTCGATCGCGTTTTTATAGTTATGTTATTAAAAAGAAACTTGCTTGTAATGGCTTAATGACGTCAGGGACCTTTGTGAAACGAATTACCTTTAAGCTTAAAAGACATTCAAGGCTGACATTTATACCTATATCCATACATGATTTCTGCTACTCTTCAACTTTCTCTTGCTTTCTCTTTATCTGTAGCTTTTTATGTGCATCTCTCTCTCTCTCTCTCTCTCTCTCTCTCAACCACCCCACACTCCCACCCCGTCTCCGCCTCACACATATCCAAGTACATGTGTAAAACAAGACAGAAGACACATATATGCTAAAGTTATACTTTGCCTATAAAGCTTCGTGCAAAAATTGTACCTCCAATAGTGTAAACGAGAAAAGATATGTCTCGAATGCTGTAAACCACTACGTATAAGTTATTATAAGTTTATTATGAAGGTTTATGTTTATTAACTTCTGGAATCCGACTTTCAAAATGAATTCATTCAGGTTAAAGCGAATCCAAACAAACAAACACAAATAAATAAATGTTTAAAAAATAATATAAATGAATAAATACCACATAAAACTAGAGTAATACTGAAATATATCTCCAATGTGCAGAAAGTCCCTCCTTCCACACACACAACAGAGTGGACGTACCATTTGGTGCACACCCGGATCACTGCATTCAGTGAGAAATTTCGGGCCTACTACCTCATAATTAGGTTTTTAAGATACTTTCATGTAATTAGAATATGTAGTCCTACATGTAGTCCTATTCCTAGCGCAGAATGCCAAGATTTCTTATTTATTTAGCTATTTAGTTAGTTAGTTGGTTAGTTCCTTTTTTAGACCAAATGATAAAACCGTCTGGGCCAGAAAACCCTGTAGGTCTTGAGGGTCAGGGGTGTAGAGGTCAGCGCTCGCGGCTGAAAAGCGCCCAATGCAACAGAAACTGTGTCCTCTAGATGAACCTGCCCGCAAGGCTTTTGTCGAACTTCTGTAGAAATACCTTTTCAGTGCTCTCAACGTGAAGGCTTCAACCAGAAGATGTCTTTGCAATGTGTGAGCGCCTCACGGGTTTTGTTCAAGAAGACAAAGACGCCACAATGACAGTAGAACATTCGATCTTTAATCACGACGTGAATACCGACTCGCATTTCAGAGGCGACCCCTTTCCTTTTTCCAAAAATATTTTTTTAATCAAACGTAAAAACGGCAGACCAGTTATTTTCTTTTTCCAAACAATACACAACTTTTAATACTTCAAAAGAGTATGCGAAGTGGTTTGTGAATAAACCTTTTCTTAGTGGACTCTGTAACTCATTTACTAGAAAACTTGCTTGTAGAAAATATGCACAAAATACAGAAATATATAGAATAAAAATAACGCACTTTTCGTAAATGAACATAATAAATTCAATCACTGATCACTTCACGTGGAATATAAACACAACATTTTAAGCATTCTCTTTCTGAAGTTTAATAAATAAAGTACCCAAAATCTAAAAGTTTATTCTAAAATGCAAAAGTAAAATAATAAACTATTATTTAGGAATTTTAGATGACAAGTGGAAGACAGATATTCAGCTTCTTTAATTGTACACTGTTTACAAGACTGTCAAGTGAGATTTATAGCCCGTAAAGGTAATATTACGATCAACACAGCTTCTGAATAAAACAAATTTTTAAAGTTACAATGACTGTTTTATTCATTGTTCAAGAAGATTTTGAAATGGGTTAACAACCCAAAAATCTTACAAATGTACAAATGTATGTATTGCTTTTTGAGACGTTTTGGACTTTCCAAATTTCTTGCTGTATTTCTGTGTGAATGAGTATAATTGTGAACCGTATTCATAATGGAAACGATGAATATTTTGTGAATTCATTCTTTTACATAGCTTAAGATAGTGAAGTAATTAACCAAATAGATCAACTCACAGGCCATAATCGTGAATCTGCACCTCCGTAATGAAATAATTTAACAAATTCATAGGCCATATAGTCATACTCCTGTTATAATGCACCTGGAGAGAAAATGTTAACTATAAAAAACATGAGAAGGAAGAATAGCTTTACAGAAAATTCGTGCTTTTATATGAATTTGGCAAGCTTTATCATCTACTATACCTCATAGTAACATTTGAAGTATGCTGTGATGCCCTCCTATCCTCTTTGTACTTACAATGATGAAAATGGAGATATTTGAGTCCTCTCATCGCATCCACTCTGTTTGGTAATGATGTGTGCTTCTGGATCACATTAAATAGCACTGGTGTCAAAAAATATTTTTTAAACCATGCAAAGGCAATGAAGCATTGTATATTATACACAGTTCGTCTCTACTTCTGGAGCGAATTAGATCTTTCCATGTCACTTATAAAGTTGTGATATCTGTCTGGCTGTCCTTTTGAACATGTTTTGCATTCTGGTTTCCAACCGACGTCGAGCGTCCCTTAGTGTTAGGAAGTTTGTGGTCTTTTTTCCATTTCATTCTTCGGTTTTGAAACCAGATTTTAATCTGTCGCTCAGAAAGACACAGGGTGTGCGCGATTTCGATGCGGCGCCGTCTGGTCAGATACCTGTTAAAATGAAATTCCTTTTCCAGTTCTAAAACCTGCTGTCTCGTGTAGGCGGTCCGGGAGCGTTTGGGTTCCGCTCCTGTGTAATCTGGGTTCACTGGAAAAGACAAAAACACACTTGGGTGAGCAAGTGAACCCAGTTAGGAGAACAACTCGCCACCCATATGAGGTATTTCAATCTGAATATATGTTCGACAGTTTTTGTTTGAACTTTAAAATACTGAATTCAATTCAATGAATTTTCGTTTATGTTTTTCATGAATAAGTAATATAATTCAGTTGTCCGAGTCGCAATAGCGCAGAGGCAGCCCATACAACCAGCGGCCTATTTCCTTTGCAATAAAAATTTATGACTAGTGTAATTGGCGGCCCCTTCAGAAAATCCCATAAATATTTCACTGAGTGATTTTAAGCTTGTCTACTATGGCCGATTTCGAGCGGCCCAGAAACGGACATAAAAGAGAGTAAATCTTACCAGTACTAACGTGGACTTTCTTCATCCAGGGATAAACTACTGCCGGTTGCTTAGTTTGTATCCCGTTCTGGTTCTTTGTGTTTTGCTGTTGGCCACATGTCCTCGGGCCGGATATTTGGACCGGGGAACATTGTTCGGTCTGTGCGGGAAAGGAGTTGGGCTGGCTGGCTTGGTCCTGCACATGACCCCGAGGCTGTACCGTTGAGCCCTGCACAGTGTTACAACTGTAGGGTTGCTCCGAGTAGTTTGACCGTGAGTAGATCCCTGGATGCTGGAAATCAGTGTCCTGCGATGGACTGTAATAGCCTGAGCCCTGCTCAGGTATATAACTGTTCTGCGAATATTCCTCGCAAGGAGGAAATTTTGGATCCACATACTTGGAGTTTACCATATACGAACTCATGGCCATTAATTTCTGAAGGTAGAAAATACTAATTTTTCTCGAGTTGTCTTTTTTTCCTCCCTCCATAAAGCCCTCCTACTTGCTGTCAACTGAATAAAGTTGGGTACCCATGTGACCAGATTGGCCAATAGAGGTGAAGGAAGCCTATTAACGCATAAGAAGCCATACACACCTAGCAGCGAATTTCACAAAGTTCGCGAAATATCACAATAAAGACTGATGAAATGTAAGATTTTGTTGAGAAGCAATCATAATGCATGCGTATACTGCGCATGAATTAGTACAACTAAGTTCATCTTACGCTTATAACCAGCTGTCATAAGGGAAGTCCCAAAGCATAAAGAAATCTATATTACATGAAAAACAGAGATGCACCTTACTATACATATCCATTTCATTTGAAGGATTAATATTCAACCATAGTAAATCAAACTCAAGCCAGGGATTCTGACTGGTAAACAAATAAGGGATACAAAACGACCCCAAGCACAAAAAGAGGCGAATAAAGCCGGTAGACAATTGATGGAGACCGTCTTTGTGACAGAGAGGTCATTGAAAAGTTACAGGAGTCTCATCGTCCAAGCGCTTTTCAGTGCAGTGGCCTGCCATTAATGCCGTGTGCCAATCAGTAATCAAATTAAAAATAATACAGAACTGAAACGTGGAGAGTTTCTGGTTACACAGATATAGGAGATAACATAGATCACTCCAAATATTCCCTGAATACAGCATAAAGTACAGAATACTACATACTAGTGATTTGAATTTTCATATTCTGTGTCTTTTGGAAATGTAAATAGCATCAAAGGCCGTAGAAACCTTATGGGAGCAGTAAGAAACAAGGCGTATCCGAGACTTGATTAAAATTAAGGCAATTACTTCATCAAGAGCAACTGTGCATTTTTTGCTCCGTCCTGAGAAGTTTACAGTCTATTTGGCGCACCCATCCAGAGTTTAATTCTGACTTTTTTTTAGATCAAATCAGATCATACTCAATGAAACAGTAAAGTTAAAAGTTGAATTTATTCGAAGTTTTTGCATCGACCATATACTCCCCTAGAAACGAATCTGTGACTGTGATTTTTTTCACACAAATTCGGTTCTACAGGGTATATATAGACGACGGAATAAAATGGACCAATTTCAACAAAACTTCTTTGGTCATAATTAGTGACAAAACCGTCCTGGACCGTCCTACCGTTGTAACTAAACTGTAGTTTCCATTGTGTAAGATAAATAATTTATTTACCTACACACACGCGCACCTATATACTTTACCATGCTAGTAAAGTAAATGAGGCTGTCTCGCTTTAGTCGTTGCGGACTTTTGAACATCGCCTGGACGCATATAAGTAAAGGGCTAAAGGCCGAAAGGTCAACCCAAATCATTTACAACACACATCACACAGTTTCATTATTTTTTAGCTGAACGACAGCAGCATCGGAAGAGCACTAAAGTTCATGATTTCTGCATGACCTCTTAATAACCAGCGTGGTCCGGTTCTAAGTTCACGCTATGACCCCAAAGAATCGTACAAGAATTAAGAAAAATGTTGTTTAAATACCTAGAATGTGAATTTGAGCTTTATGTTACAACTATAAAACGCGTTTGTCAGTAATTTCGGATTTCTGTTACTTGTCCCTAGAGAGCATAAGGGAAAAAGGTGAGCTGCACAAAATATTTAAAAAATCTATGTTTTAAAAATGTAATCAGCTAATTAAATTATGTAGCCCCGCAGATCCATTTTTCATTCAACAAATTGTCTCTAATAGGTTAGCCAATTTTGTGTAGGCCTATAGAGCCAGAAGAAGATAATTGGAGGTGAGCTGTTAAAGAGTTTTGCATTTTAGTATATGTTAGACAGCTTGACCTGCGGTTCACCTTTTCTCGCGACTTGTTCATGCGGGTCAAAGCCGAGTTACTGTGGAACAAAAGAATAGAGAGGCTACCGCTTGTCATGACAACAGAAGCCGCACGTCTTTGTAAAACATTTCACATTATTTTTTAAAAGCCTATAAGTTTTTTGAGAGGGTGGGAGTAGTATTTGATATTACGTAGCATAGCTAGTTTTTAGTTTAGTTTCGTGTGTTTTTTGTGCCTTTTCATATTTTTATTTAAAAATTGCTAAATAGTTATTTTCATAAATAAATATAGTCCTTGTCATTGTATTAGATAAATCGGTGGCTGTTAAATATTCACTGTCTCCTAGGCTACCTACAATTCTAAAATATACTGCAGCTGTTAATCGCATGTGAAAGTCTTTGTATCGAAAAATGTTCTTGTTATTCTTGCAAAATTAGTTTCATTATTAAATATAAATGATGGGACATTTATGTAGGCCACGGTACTTTAAAGAATGAAAAAACAAACCAACAACACATTTAAAAATATGTAATTCTGTTCCTAAGCCCTGTTCTCTTTTGCAATGGATATTTAAATCAATAAAATTGTTCAAACACATTTTCAAATCATCATCAAATACTACCACTATATTACACACTTTTACATTTTTAAATAAACTCATTTATATCCGAAATGTTTCCTCTTAATGTGTGTGGGGGCGCTAGAGAGTATATCTATGAGAATAAAATGAACAGCTCACATTCAAGGTTTGTTATATATAGCACTAATTTAAAAAAAGTTTGTTGATTAGTTTTAGTAATTTCGTTCTCTTTTTATTTTCTTCGTGGACTCGAAAATTGAGTGACACTTAATATCATGACTACTGTTTCCACATTTAATGTTGTGTTAAACTAACCTTATAGTACAGTTGCAACACAAGAAAAATCAGACTGTAACAAAACAAGAGCAGTGAAATCGGATCGTTTCATTAACCGAGGTAAATAACACCACCCATTTCAAACACAACAAATTAAAATAATTACATTTCACATTTTTAACAAATACATCGGTAACAAATGGATGAATTTTCTCTCACAGCCTGACACCGTTTTCTCTCACGTGGCACCAAAACAAGATTCCGGAATTACAATTGCGTTATGTCACTTTCATTAAATCGTGTTTATTTCTGCTTAGTAGTCGCACAACCCGTCTTAACATACCATCAGCTGCGAATCTAAACGAACACTCCGAAGCCACAGCACATTGTGAGGTCCAAGCAGACAAACTACCACGAGTGAAAGCACCCAGTTCAACCCAGCACAAGTTCAGTGACACATATTACAAGCGGGCTTACCTCGAAAGCTCGGCTGAGCACGTAAAGCGCGCGGATAAGTGACTATATCCATGATCAGAATGAAACCAAGACAAATTCAGGCTCCCGCACCGATACTGGGACCCATTCTAAACCGTCTGCTGGGCCTTTCTAATATACAATGTGAATTATATTTTGGCTTGTCAACTCCCTGGCCATAAAACAAAGTTTAATGGTATCACGTGCTTCCCCACAGCCATTCATGACAGCGTGTGGGTGCCATAAATAACCCTGAAAGTTGCACTTATTCAATAATGGCGATTACACTGATGTCAGGAGGAAATAAAAGCATTCGTTCCTTTCCTAGGGGAAAAACGCCTGACTGGAAAATTATTGTTTTATATTTTAAAGTAATACCAGATACATATACTTGGCCATGGCATTTTTAGAATGTGTTTGATTTTTTAGAATCATTTCCTTGTTTTGGCTCGGTAGGTAGTCCTTCCCTGGTAACAAATGAGGGTTAGGGTTAGGCGTGTTAACTTCTAGTAGCATTTTTCTCACTGTAAATGGAAGGCAATAAATCAATAAAATGCATACCTTAAACCGTATTACCGCCCACGCCATAACCTTTGAACTGTACATTTACATGTGTCGACTTCTCGCCTTCTTTAAAAATGCCAAATGGACTCCTAATGTTTTAGGCATCTTAGTAACAGTACATGTAGAAAGTAATACAGAAAACAATCCGCACTCAGACTCCTATACCTACACTTATATTTACGAACGTGTAAAATGTTCTCTGTTTACAATCACAGCTACTTATTATTCTAGCTTTTACCACCAGACGAGCAAAAACTTACTTAATTAATATGACAAATCTGACAAATCTGACAAAATACGTGAAATAAAACTAGCAAAACGACAACCCACATATGCAGTCTAATTCAAGTTAGTTGTTATGCATAATATGCATTTTGGCAATGTTTTATTGTGTAGCATATTTTATTAGTAGCTACAGTCAATAATTATTCGGTCAACAGTCTACAATAGCATGAGAAGAAAAAACGCTATCTGACTGTCATTTACGTTTCAGATTATGATTTGTAATACATATATGTACGGTTTTTTTATCACTTGCCCAAGAATAAACTAAGCAGAGTCACATGCATTTACCATCCAACCACAATTTAAAAACATGAACTCGGAAACAAAGTACATCGGCCTCGACAGATCTCAGAGAGTTGGACAACAGTGCCGTCTGTTGGCTGATATGGGTACCACTCTGTCTTTGGCGCATGGCAAACTGCCTTTTCCCAGTCTTTAGACATGACGTAAGCCCAGTAAAACACCTGAACCAAGCATGAAAACGTACAATATATGCTAGCAATATATAGTTATAGAAAATCAGTTATACGAACGAATACAAATAATAAGACATATTGGGATTTTAAGCAACAGCAGCGGGAAGAAGAAGGGAAATAAGAACAAGAAGCAAATAGAATATGGACTGCGTTTGTACCTGTGTGTGTTCTCGCTCTGGCACGTGTTCATGTGTTGATACTTTGTGATAAATTGTGGATTCCTAGATGGTGATAAACTGTGATCAGACTGTAAATCCCAAATGTAATTTCTACAATATGCTTTACTCTGGCAGAGGTTTGTAGTGCTATGTATATTTATGCATGTTTTTTAATGTGTGTCCTAATTAGTCAGAGCTGTGTTTTAGTATGTCAGACGAACGGTTATGCATATTAACTCATTACATAATATTTTCACTTGCCAGCAACAAATATACGTTTTAGATCTGTGTATATGAAAGAAATCAATTATAATAAGGTTCTAGCTGCCGCCTGTGTGCTTGCTACTAGGTTTTCGATTATGCGTCTTTCTCTCCTTCTCTTGCCGCATTGCAGTAAGGCTGTAAATACTTTTGCAGCTGCCTGTCAGCCAATGGTGAATTACTGTCTTTGTTCCGCAGCCCCCATCTCTAGGCAGCTCACAACTACCCGCAGAACTGCGCCATTTTCACCAAACAGGGAGGCATATATTAAACTATTGGACAGTCTCCTCTGTTTTTTCCTTTTTAACATTTCACTGGGTGGTTTTGTTAATTTTGTTATATTAATGGCACAAATGGAAAATTCACTGGCATTAGGCTAAATAATTCGCTTTACTGAGTTGTTAAAATGTGTAGAGTTATATTTTAGTCGAATGCTAAATATTTGTAGTAAACGCAGAAGCAGGACTGTATCATCTGGACGAGAACTGAAAGAAATTTTATAAGAGTAAAAAAATCCCCATACGTTTAGGTAATACATGATTTAATCAGTACATTTGTAATTATTTTGTCTATCTGTTGTGTATATTTTATCTATTTTTTCTTCTCATTCTTCTTCTTCTTCTTCTTTTTATTATTAATATTATTGTTGTTACTGTTGTTATTTTGAAACAACAACAAAAAAAAATAATAATAATAACAATAACAATAATAATAAAAATAATAATAATAATAATAATAATAATAAAAATAATAATAATAATAATAACTCTTTCTGTAGTGGATTATGTAATCTGAAAAGACAGTTTAAGCCGTCTGTGGTGTGGTCATGTGACTTGCAGTAGCCTATGGGCTCTGAATGTTTCATAAGATGAATTGGAAAAAAGGCCATGATAGATTTGTTGGCATTTGATAGAACTGAGGAACTCTAGAGCCCTTGTTTAAGTAACGATGTTATTGTGCTAACCAATATTACAATCGCGTCAGGCTTTAAAAACATGAAGTTGCAAGAGTACATTTTAATGCAAGTTGCTTGATCAACATATATTTCTTCACTTCTAGTGAATTAAGAGTTTGTAGATATGGACTAAACCAGAAAAGGTTGAATACGTTGCATGTTATGTAAACTTACCGAACGCAGTCGGATAATCCATGTCTTCCGTTTTGTGCCGTTTGTTAATGTTTCGAAGTCTTCTGGTTGTTGCCTGGCGGCAGCACGCAGGGCGCCTGTTCCGCTTGAAGATTCTGCATAAGCTTTTATGTAACGTCTGACAGCACATATTAACTCCTCTACATCTATACAGCCCCTTGTTGACAGTGCGTGTAGCTAATTATAAAATTACAAACATACGAGCAGAGGAAAGGTGTTAAGTCGCTGCAGAATGCGGAAAAAAAATCGCTGGAGAAATCAGGAAAAGGGGGCCATGAAGACGCTCGCCTCCTGCACATGACCAGTGGCATCCAATGACAGGCGATAGAGGCCCATAAAAAGGTCTATTACCAAGCTGTAAATTGTCTTCTAACAAAAAGGAATGTGGGACTGCTGCAAAGCCTCTCGCTTTTGCGCATAATGGCCGAAGCTGTCCTGTCTGTTTCTTCTGTTGATGTTGAAAGAGAAATAAAACATATTTTTGCTGATGTAGAGGACAGCGAAGCTTACTGATATGCAGCACATTTGGTACAGACATCGGAAAATATTTCCACGCGTTATTTTTATATTAAATCTCTGTCTCTCCCTCTTTCCCCCCTCTCTCTGTCTGCCTGTCTCTCTCTCTCACACACACACACACTCCTCTATCTATCTATCTATCTATCTATCTATCTATCTATCTATCTATCTATCTATCTATCTATCTATCTATCTAATGTATGGTTCTATAGCGCTTATGTATTTTAAGTACATATACAATGTCTTCACTTCAGGATTTTTGTTTCGTTTGTCTATTTAAAACAAATAAATGTTCTATTCAGACTGACAAAATTAGAGAAATAAAACTAGACTACTGTCACACCGTCGAAAGTACGTTTATATTTTGGTTAATAAAAATAGCTTCCTGAACCCTTTTTTCTGACTGTTTTTTTCTGTGTTTCAGTCATTCTCGAGCTATAGCAACCAATTTAATATGGTTATTTATTTCAAAATGACCTTCTATTCAGACTGGGTTGGGAACTAATAGTTTTTAACCGATACAAATAAACAAATAGTACATTTTTTTACATATTTCTTTTACAAATGACTATAAGGCATATTTTTACAATTGTAAAAGTTGACATATGCGCATCCAGGTGACCGTGTGAAATGAAAAATAATAGGACGCTGTTTTGTTTATATTTGCAACTATTTTTTATGTTTTCAGCGCCGTCTCTTGATGTAGCTGCTGCTGGTGTGTGTAAGAGAGAATTTCTCTTTATTCGTTTTCCTTCCAGGATGGAAAACGAGAAATTGAGCTTAAATTCTTGCTTTAACTGGCGGGTTCGATATGTATGCCTATTACTGCTTCCTCAACACGGCTCTGAGGAAACTGAGACAATGTGCTCCAGTTCTGGCCTGCGTATTCCGGCCTGTACACATTTCAGAAAACCATTAATGCAAAATATCTCAATGCAAATGTAATGAGATTTCTGTAGGAAGGAAAGGTCTACTCGCAGGCCTGCTCATAAGGATTGGGGTGTACCCCAATCTGCCAAAATAAGGTCCGTGCGTGATCTGAAAGCATATTGAATGACAACCAACCTTGAGATCTCACACAGGAGACTGTATTAGACTGAGGCGCGCCCTGATTTAGGCGCTCTAGTGCTGCGCCAGTATCGCCTTAGCAAGATTTACAGTCGGAGTATTGTTGCAGGCCGGCTTCTCGTCGCGCCGTAAAGAGTTGCTGTCTTTTTTATTTATCGTATCCATAAAAAATTTAGGGAGGTGGCTGTGGCACCTAATTCCACACGGATTCGGTTGATAACTCGTCCCGTGTGCTGCGACCTGCCTCTGAAGATAAGATTCCTGCACTGTTAGGAACGGTCAGCAATGCCCAAAGCTGCTGCAGCGCAACAGCGATCTCATCTTGTGAGAAAAATAATCTCTCACGGCGCGCGCTGAGAGTAGTTGACAAAATAGGAACTCGTTTGTAGTATCGCTGATTTTTTGTAGTAAATCTGTTTTTTGCAATATGAGTTGCTGCTATTACGACATTTCATTCAACTAATTCACGTCCATTAAGTGCCAAACGACTTCTACCAATTGGTCTAAAGTGATTAGGCTGTTTGTATTACATGTAATTTACATCGTTCTATTCAAAATAAAATGTCAATTTCCAATTTTAAAAATCAACTGTTCCACGTGAACGTAACACCAGGCAACCTATGGACCAAATAAAATTTCATAGATGTTCACGAATGTGTGGAGGATGTAGTCCTTTTTCAACGGCTGGTAAATTTCAGTCCTGAGTGTCTGCTTCAAGTGAAATCTAATCACCAATCCATAGCGCATCTGTGAAATTCATATACATTTGAATTATGCAGTATCACGTGTATATTTCAGCAATATATAAATAGCATTTGTTGTTATTTTTACTGCTGTACAAAAACGATTTTATTTTAAATTAAGTGACGAATAAATTGGACTTGCCTGTCAGATCTATTCTAGACCGAGTTATCCAAATACAATTGATTAGTAGCTTTTAGTAGAACAGAAGCAGGTACGTGACAGAGGAAGCCACTGCAGTGTGCTGTGATCGGCACGTTGTCAAAGAGTATTTTATTTATCTGTTCATCATTCAAATGGTTAATTCCATATTCATGTAGCGAAAGGGAATTGAAAGAGAAACTAATAACCATGTGGTAGATAAACTACGGTCAACACAACACATATACATTTCATATAAACTGGGCTTTCATTTTATAAGCTATAAGACTAAAGATAATCGACATACCACAGAGATGGCCAACTTTGTCTAGAATATCTGGGACTCGTTCGTAATGATACTAGCTACTGAGCTATTGAGCTATTGTTGGCCTAGTTATTTAATTTGGATTTACAATGAACTGCCGCAGTATTCACTGCTTAATGCAGAGCAGTCACTTGGTACCTCAAACGGCATCCTTTTAGGTGCTCCTCAGCGTTTTATTATATTAAACTGCATATATGGGTTAGCGTATAACATGCTTCATGCTTGTTTTCCATGAAACACGGTAGTAGCCTTCCAAAGAACTATATTGCCCTCTAGCGGTAACACTTCGCGCTGTCTTGCCACTTTACATTAATTAATGTCTACAAACACACACACACACACACACACACACACACACACACACACACACACACACACACACACACATATATATATATATAT
>JBBJLR010000002.1:14308112-14312316 GCA_037577145.1 Brachypetersius gabonensis | reverse complement strand
CACCAGATCTGGGGCGGGGGTGGGAAATTTATATTTTATATTTTCATATATAGATATTTTCTCCCCTTTTCTGTGTGTAGTATAAGTTGTATTGTCCATAGTAGTGTTTCTTTCACGTACGAGAGTGCGGGAGTACATGCTGGGGTGAAATCATTAAAAGAGCTAAAAGCAAAGCAAATGTTATAACTCTAAAAATCTTTTTTGAAATAGTAAAATTACTGTAGAATTATTATTTTAGGTATATGGAACATATGGAACAACTATATATAGTTTGGATTAAAAAATAATGTGACATTAAATATTTTTAGAATATTAATAGAATATAATACAAAAATATTCCGATTAAAGTTTATAGTTTTTTTGTTTTCAATTTTGTTTAATTTTTGTCATTGTATGTTTTGTAATTGGGGAACGAAAAAACGTAAAGTATAAGAATACAACATTGTTGCTGCAAAAAAGAAGTATGAACTATTAACAGTTCGATCAAGAACAAAAACAGTAATATTAGTTTTGCTATTCTGTAATTCTGCAAAGTCCACAATGCCTTAGAATAAAACATCCAACTCTTTGTTGGTGTATTGTCTCGTTCTTTCATTCGAAAACGGTCTGAGTGAAATAATGCACAGAGAAAGGGGGAAAAAGAAAAAGAGGGAGGTAGAGCGTGGGAGAAGAGAGAGTCTGCGCAGAGTGGGAGGAACAATAGAGAATCAAAGCATAATGATATTCCTAAATGAAGAGGGAAATGTTGCCGCATTCATTTTATTAATCAGACTGTCAATTTCACCCAAGAGGCCAAACCCAGGAGCCATCTAAAGCAGGAGCAGATCAGATCGCGCGGCGCCTCCTCTTCTCACTTCTCCTCTCTCCCTCCACCTGGATATGTGACTTGCCGACTCCATCATCCCGCGCGGCCCCTCTCTCTTTTTTATTTGCTTATAAACCTGTTACAATAAATGATCATGCGAGCAGCGTCACGCGCACCTTTAACGGCGGAGCCGCGAGCCACTTTTTGATGAATGACATCTCGGACCAGAGAGGATGCACGGGTCATTTTGAGCAGTCACTCGTCGCCCGCACTGGTATTCTCTCTCTCTCTTTCTCTCTCTCTCTCCTTCTCCTTCTCCATCTCTCCCTTATTCTCTCTTCCTCTCTCTCTTCTTCTCTTTTTCTCTCTCCGTATCTCTCTATCTCACACACGCGCCCCCACTTTCTTTCGTTCTTTTTTTCTTTCCATCTCTATTTTTTCTAGTTTCATCCGGTTCATAAAGGTGTTATATCATTTAGGGGCAGTAACTCTGCTGAATGCGGATTAGCTCCTTCGCCGTTCTCCGGATTTCGCCCGTTTTTATCTGCGCAACGTCCCCATGGAGAGGATAAGAAAAGAGATGATTCTGATGGAGAGGGGGCTGCACAGTCCTGTGGCCGCCAAGCGCCTCTCTAACCTGTCGGACTCGAGCGGTGGCGGTGGAGGCACGGTGCTCGAGGCCCTAGAGAATTCCGCGCACGCGGGCCGCTTGAGCCCCAGACTGCCCGCGGCCTCGCTGCACGGCTCCCTGGGCGATATGCCCACCAAAGGCAAGTTTGAGATCGACAGTCTTTTCGGGAACCACCACACAAGCGACAGCAACACGGCGGCCGATATCTCGAGCTCGGACGGCCGCAAGAAAGTGAGCCTGTACCCAGAGGTCTCCACCGACTCCGAGATGAACAGCGACGTGGAGGTGGGGTGCCCGGCTCACCGCTCACCAGGCAGCGCGAGCCAACATAAGGAAAACAATAACAAAGGTAATAGCTGTTCTCACACACGTAAATACACACACGCACCCACTCACGAATACTTTCCACTTCGTTGTCTGTGTTTCATGCGCACGTGCTAGTTTAATTAATAGAGCTTTTAATGTATACTTAGCGTAATAGTGACGGTTTACATGGATATTTAATTGTTTAGAATTGCAAAATCACTGAAACAAATGGGGAGAATCTGTGTGTGTGTCTGTGTGTGTGTGAATGTGAGTATTATTAATACCACAAATGAACAGCTTTCTAGATTATAGCACAAAAAAACAAAAAATAATCACATGTTTTCTTGGGACAATTCAACATTACAGTAACTAGTTACTACAAGATAAATTATACATTTAATATTTGCTGATGTTTCTGTTGTTTTGTTTAATAAATAAGGGTGATATGCGTAAAACATTTTCATGCATATAAAACAGCTGTCTAAAACCCGCTGTACATAGATTACAGCATTTTTATCAGTGCTCTGGGACGAACGTAGGTTTAAATTGCTGCATTTTTTACTTTATTTTGTTTCTTCACTTTGTTGTTAGGTTTCTCTGACAGTAATTCAGGCAGCTCTAACTCGAGCTCCTCATCCGTCTCCAACCATAATGGCACCTCCATCGGGAGCTCCAACAATTCCAACACAGACCAGGTGCGCAGGTACCGCACAGCTTTTACCAGAGAGCAGATCGGCAGACTGGAGAAGGAGTTTTACAGGGAAAACTACGTCTCACGGCCAAGGAGATGCGAGCTAGCTGCAGCATTAAACCTGCCAGAGACAACAATAAAGGTAGGATATATTTTAAATGTTCATGGTGCAAATGACGCAGTACGATTTCAACTCATGTCTGTTTTAAAGTAAAAACAAAAATATATAAATATGTGTGAAGGGTATCCATAAAAAAAAATACTATTTAAAAAATCATATATGTATTTAAACTTGTCTACACTGTCATACACACGCACTCAAAGGCAAACACACACGCAAACGCGTGAAAAAAATTCTATACATGTTTACACACTGTACACACATTCTTACATTTTAAACTCCTGAAATGATTTTCAGTTTCAGATTTTATTGCACTGAAAACTCAAACTACCACATTTTTTTCAGGCGACAACGGTTTCTTGTTTCCTGATTTTTCTGTTGTATTTAGTGTATTTAGAACATCACTTTCGACACTACGTATTTTGTTCATATAACCACATTTCTGAGATGTGTTTTAGAGTTCAACTGCAGGCCTGCTCTTTTCAGACCACAGTAGACTGGTAGCATGTCCAAACTCAAATGGGGGAAAATTAAGGTGATCTGCGATCTTGGGGATAAGCGGCCACACTATTTTTTCGTGTGTGTGTGTGTGTGTGTAGGTGTGGTTCCAGAACCGGCGAATGAAGGACAAGAGGCAGCGCCTGGCCATGTCCTGGCCACATCCGGCCGATCCCAGCTTCTACACCTACATGATGACGCACGCAGCAGCAACCGGAAGTCTGCCCTACCCTTTTCACTCGCACATGCCCCTGCACTACTACCCCCATGTCGGCGTGACTGCGGCGGCGGCGGCTGCAGCTGCTTCGGGCGCTGCGTCTTCGCCTTTCGCCACCTCCATGCGTCCTCTAGACACGTTCCGCGCGCTCTCGCACCCGTACTCGCGGCCTGAGCTGCTCTGCAGTTTCCGTCACCCGGGACTCTACCAGTCGCCCGCAAGCCTCAACAGTTCAGCAGCGGCTTCTGCGGCTGCGGCGGCTGCAGCTGCGGCGGCCGCAGTCAGTGCACCCTCTGCCACGGGGCCCTGCTCGTGCCTCAGTTGCCACAGCAGTCAGGCGGCCGGGGCGCTAGGCTCACGCGGCGCGGGCTCTGACTTCACGTGCACTGCGAGCGCGCAGCGGTCTGAGAGCGGATTCCTACCCTACTCTGCTGCCGTGCTGAGCAAAACCGCCGTGCCCTCGCCTGACCAGAGAGAAGAAAGCGCCCTAAATAGATAACTGGACCACTCTGAAGTGGATGCAACTTCTTTTTCGTTTTTCCTGTTCTGTAAGCAAATTTAAAATAATAAGGAGATAATAAGGACACAAATATCATTCCAAGCAAACAGTCATCATCGGTGCAAACAAAACATTACAAACCACATGCAATTAGCTCTTTAAATTGTAAAGATCAGAAATGACGTTTCAGGCCTGTACAACCAGCGCGCCACGCTTTAAAGAACAAACAGAAATCTTTAGTGTCCTGAATAATAGGCAGTAGACTTTTTAAAATTTTACTTCTTTATCAGCTTCTTAATTTCAAACCCTCTGTTTTTTATCTCCAGTTTCTTATAAGCAAATATTTCTCGCCGTAGAAAGGAGAAAAATAGAGTGCATGTGTCTACTGAGATATCAGGACCAGAATAAGGATGCTGTACTGGATTTGGGGCCGCTC
>JBBJLR010000002.1:14298112-14303112 GCA_037577145.1 Brachypetersius gabonensis | reverse complement strand
CTAAGTATCGTCAGACACAGTAAAATGCAGAGTAATAAATATAAAATCTCTCTCTCGCTTCCGCTAGATTGGTACCTGAAATGCTCAAAGCAGCTTCAACCCGGTAGCTTAATTTAATAAAGAATGTGTTAAATTTGTTGTCATGTCCCTTTCTTTGTTAATCGCAAAGACAAAGGTATACGAACTTGTTCAGAGTATTAAGAATATAGTATCTACTAAAATACAGATTTAGAAAATGATGCCCAGGTGTAAAGGACGCTGAGGTCTCTTTGTCGCGCCTGCAGACACTTTGTGGCGTCACTGTATGTTTTATATTCTATGTCAAATAGAAATTAGCAATTAGTTTTCTCTGCAAAATTCTGAACTATCATATTTGCATCCATTCGATCTCTCCCGTGTTTAACATTTTGTACTGTGACTTTAGTCGCTAACAGCACGGGGATTGCAATATTTGTACTGCAATCCCCGTGCTCTGTCCACTGCCATTGCAAAGTTCTGAAATAACACTTTACAACCTCATGTTGTATTATAATTTGTTATATATCTCACAGCAGTTAGTAGATACTGTATTGTAATGTTGCACTGTCTACTGTTAATTGTGCGTAGTGTGATGAAAAACATACTTGTAAGAATGTAAGTAATTGTTTTTCTTCTGTCAGTAGTTACATTTCACTTCACTTTCGTATATGTAGGATTTTCTAGTAAACTACCCGTCTGCCGCACGGAAATTGCTTTATATTCTGAAAATCTCTGCTGTTTTATTATAACACTTAGCATTAAAAAAGACAAACTCTTGTGTGTGTGTGTGTGTTTTCCTAAGTCGGAATGAAAAAAAACCAAAACGTTATATTTAGCAATGCTGCAAAGTAGCATCTAATACAATTGGCTACGGACGTAGCAGAAATAATTGAAGTGTGTAGAGTTCTGCGGAGTGTAAAATGTTGTTGAGAACAGAAGTATAAAACAACAAAAAGCGATGTAGCTGTCCGTGGTGCTGACCAACTCACTGACCCAAAACACAACTTCAGTCTGGGCCATTATTGTCTCTACATGTAGAGATAACAGCCCGTTTTCATTTTAATTTGGTCTACAAACTAGCCAAATGGCCAAATACGTTACAGTGTAACCACGTTGAAATTGTTATTCTCCCAACCAGAGTAAAATGTGTTTTGTCTTCTTTTAAAAGATTTATCCCAAGTTAATTTTAAAAGTTATTAGCTAACTTACAATCACAGACATTACAGATATGCAACATCTGTTGCAGATTTTGTGTTATCTGTAGCATATTTTTTGTTATCAGTGGTGCTTGAAAAAAATGGGATAAAAGTCGCTGCCACTACTTTCAGATATCAATTTTAAGATTCATTAAGATGATTTAATAAACTTGGAATAATTTACAAATAATTTAATCTATTCTAAACCCATGTCCGAGTAGCTTTTCTGCTTCTGTTGATTATGCCTGATCAATACTATATTAAATGTACTGTCAGAGTTGACAAACAAATGGATACTCATGGCCAGTAGTTATTAATAGGCTTTAACAAAAATTATTTACAAACATGTTTCTATATTCTAGCTGTATCCTAAACCTATGTCCGATTAAGTGATGGATTCAATAAAACCCCCTTAGGCTTTCTGAATTATTTGATTTTGCCTGATCTATAGACCATGGATCCACTACATATACTTCAGAGCTGACAAGTAAGTCGATCCATATGTCTGATATATCAGGCAAAGTTTTGTCGAGCAAACTTAAAAGTGGAGTTTGTTGCGGAACACTCAAAAAGAGCCCTGCACTTTGTTTTCCCGCCATTTGGGGAAGTGAAAGTCACGTGACTTATCAAGCGCGAGAAGTTCACCGCCGCGGAGGCTTGTGGGAAGTGTTTGGTGACGTATCCCAAACAAGTATCTGCAGGGAGTTGGAGTGGAGCGGAAAAACCGCGGTAAAGTATCCTAAAATCCTTCTGTTTTTATCATGTTGCTGTTTGGCTGTTTGGCTGTGCTGCACTGCACATTAAACCTTAAGTATTTGTTCCGCCTCGTCTTTTTATCTTGCCACGCCAGTCGTATCTTAGCTTTAGCCACGTTAGCCTGGAGAAATTAGACAGCTCGACCACTTTCTGCAGTTTCACCTAAAGGTCTGTTCTCTTCAGCAGTTTAGGGGATAAAAACTGTCTGACACACTTAACAAACGTTGCCTGGTCTTCTTTTGCTTTAACGCTAAGGTATAAACTGAAGATTATTATTACCCCATTCACCCTCTAATATCTTCATCTTTCCTAAATAAATAACCATTTTCGATTATTCCAGAAAAAAACATGCACACAGTCTGGTGTTTTTTGTTCACCATTCAATGAAGGAACTGAATTTATTGAGAGGGTGGAACTGGACAAAAACAATGTTTTTGGCTGCATGAACTTTAACATTATATCTGGCACGAATCTTAAGTCCTGAAGTACTCTGAACCAGTTTTAACTCTTGATCGTGGATTAATCTCAGTTCTTGTACAGTTTGTCTGTGGTGATCGTGTTGCTTTGCTGTAGACCGCTTGAAGAAAATCGCTTGGATGCACTGCAGTTTAAAATAGAGAGGGGTGTCTTGTTACGAGGACTTTTGGATGCCACCAGATTGTGTGCCTTAACGACGGGCTTCTCGTGATATCGCTGGTATTTTGAGACAGTAATTGCTCGCTGCAAGGGTGAAACTGAATTCTGAATCTGTTGGACAACATTAGTAAGCCCTCATCACTGTCAGAGTAAGACAGCTGGTGTACTTTTAACGGCAAACCACATTATTCGAAACATTTCTGGTTTTCTAACAACTGTTTTAGCAGATAGGCTTTGAACTGTGGTGTTCATATAATTTTCTACAGAAGCGTTGAATACTGTATGTATATGATTCAGAAGAGTAAATGTTTTATTGACAGGTGGTGAAGATTTGCATTGCTTTAACAAATACTGAGATCAGAAGTAGTCTAGTTTCTGCTCCTCAAGAAGATGGGAGCTGTAGTTTCTCGGTGGAGGGTATGTATTTCATGGCATTCATTCAGAACACTATCATTTATTGCACTTTACCTAGAACAATTATACATTTAGTTGCATGCTTAAGATAACTCTGTACAGAGACACTTTTTTATAGGCCTTCTGTGTAAAATGACCAATGGATTGCCAGGTTCATAACAGTTTTTGTTTTGTGTTATGTCATAGGTAACATGTATTATTTTGTGGTCGTGTGTGAACCACCACTGAATGTAATTAATCTGATATTGTAGTAAAGTGTTTGCATTGAAGTATAATTTGCTTTACAGACCAAATTAACCACTGTGGAGATACTGGAGGGACTTGATAAGGTAAGGAGTGTTTTGTCTTTAAGCAAACGGTTAAGACCTGCTCAGACCTCTACTGTAGTCCAGAGAGATTGGTGACTTGCTGTTATTACTAGACTGACAGACACATGTGTTGCTGTGTCAGCCTGTGCTCTCTTTATACTAATCCTGGGACTTGGGCTCTTTGGGATCATTCTGAGATATTTTTGGAATGAGGTTATTTAATACCAGTTACTATGGGACTGCAGAAAGTGACCTCACTGAGAAAGATATGCTGAATTTGCATTTCAAATGATGAACTGCATTTTGTATGACTAGGATAATTACGTTCCATGGAATAACTGTGGTCATATCATTTGCAGCATGTGCCTTCCCTAAAGTGATTAGCTTCCTTTCAAACCAGAAGAACTTGGTGGATTGCTTGTGTGGAAACGAGTTAAGATCTCTGGCCAGATATTCCTGTCAGATTATAATCACTGTTCCACTTGAACTACTTCATTTACAATTATTTGAAACAAAGTGGTTACAGTTTTGTTTTGTCTTTTGAATTGAAAGATTGTAGAAATTACATCAGCATTTGGACTGTGTTAAATTGTTTTGCTGATGTTATTAATTATCTCTTGTTATTTAGCTCTTTCGAATTAGGGAGGTACCACTATAATAATTACATGCAGACAATTGACTTGTTCCGTTCTCAGTCTTTGAGATGTTGAGGTGTCCAGATGTTCATGAAAAACCTGTTTGTCATTATTTTCAGGACATCCAGATTCTTGAGGAGCACAGAGAAAAGAATCAAAAACGGCTGAAGTTATGGGTTTATAGACTGCTCCGATATTCAGCTCTTCTCTATTTGATTGCCTGCGTACTTGTATATACCTGGTACATCCCTGAACAACTGATTGGAAAGCTAATTGTGGCATCACCTTTTTTAATATTTCCGTTACTGTAAGTGTTCTTTTTATTTATAGAATCTAACTTTTTTTTTTTTGCTGAATAGCAAATAGTCTTATTTAAAGAAATTAGTGATTAAGAGCTGTGAGCATGCTGTTATAAGACATTAGGCCTATGAACTTGGAGAATGTCAGTGGCACTAACTCTTCTGTTGGAAGTGGGGCGGCACCAGGAGCAACTTTCTCTCAGCTAAATTTAGCTACAGTTTCCAAGTTGCTAATTTCCATTATATTCTGGGTGTCCTGAGTGGACCTTGTTGTGTTGCCATTTAGGAAAAACAAGATGCTTGACAAAACAAGTGCTAATATAGTTAGTTACTTTTGGCTACACTCTGTCAGCCTCTGTTCAAACCATAGGTGTAAGCATTATGAGAAAAATAGAATATGTGATGTGAAAAGGCTGAAAAACAAATCCTTTCAAATATTTATCCCTGACATATTTTGAGTTCAAATTTCAGCGCTCAGATGTCATAAACTGTAGTACAGTTTCCTTTTTCTGGAGATCTTTTGTCCTATTGAGATCTGTCACGGTACCAGTATTTTGGTAGTCAGTACCAATAAAATGACAATACAATTTTTGATGCCTTAGCAGGGCTCGAAATTAACTTCTTTACTTGGTAGCACTGGTGCTCCCAACTTCAAAAAGTCAGGAGCACCAGCAAAAATTTAGGAGCACCCACCAAAAATTAATGAGCACCACAACTACAAATTGTATATTAACAGAT
>JBBJLR010000002.1:14272141-14293358 GCA_037577145.1 Brachypetersius gabonensis | reverse complement strand
TGTGTGTGTGTGTGTGTGTGTGTGTGTGTGTGTGTGTGTGTGTGTGTGTGTGTGTGTGTGTGTGTGTGATTTAGTCTCGTTTTTATTCGTCAACAATATTACATGAGATATTTAGTTAGTTATTGTCACATGACCAGCATTTGCGTTGCGTCTTGTTTTTTTCATGTGACAACGATATTTAGTCATCATTTTAGTTGAGAAAGCAACACTAGCTGAGTTCATACAAGCTCGTTTTCTTGGAATGCGCTGTCATTTTCTTTGATATAAGCAGGGTAAATTCAGTAAGTAATTAATTTAAAAATAAAAATACAGGGCTTTAAGAAGAACTAAGCAAAAAACACAAACGCTCAGTAAAACAAGGTAACTCCTCGTGGAAAACTGTTCTGATATGGGAGTGCTGGACTGCATCTGCCAGTGATGCCTCACAGGGCAGTAGCAAAGAAAAATTAATAACCCACTTGGATTGGCTAGAGTACAAGGATATTCTTTGTGTTCTCTCGACAGTACCAAATATTTGTTATATTTTATATGGAAATGTAGATGAATTTGTTACTAAATCAGTAAATTGTATTTTTCAGAACAAATTGGCAAAACAAATCTGCAGTTTCCACAAACAATTATTATTTAGGTTTTAACGAAAAAAAATCTGCAAACAACTGCAACAAGGTCTGGTATGTGTGTGCGTTTATGCAAAAAATTGGTTGTGAAAAGTCATTTGATACAAAAGAGTCACCACAGCGATTCCATATGCTGGTAAATTAATAAGCAGCAGGATGTCGGGACTTTGCCAAGTCTGGTAGAAATGACCAGTCATCTTGCTATTATCGCTCTTGATGTTAAATTATATTAATTAGAGCTGAGGTTCGCAGCAGGCTCACCCTCCATCTTCTAAAGGTTTATTAAAATCTGATGCTGTCATTAATTTATCATGGTTGACTGCCTGTTTAGTGTTTTTTTTTTTTTTTTTTTTTTTAGGTTTTCTAACCTGTTTGAATTAATTTGTGTGTTTGTGTATGTGTGCGTGCGCACACAGGAATGCATCCTCCTGGACCACCCCTGGCTAGACCTATCCTTCCCCGAGAGAGAGGAGCTATGGATAGGGTAATTGAATACCTAGTAGGTGATGGGCCACAAAACAGGTAAATAACACATGAACCATGTGCTAGAAAACATGTGAACTTCATTGTATCTTTTTCCAATAATTTCCCTCTCTTTCCCTCTCTCAGATATGCCCTTATATGCCAGCAGTGTCTGTCTCATAATGGCATGGCTTTAAAGGAAGAATTTGAATACATTGGTGAGATTTAGGGAAACACGATACACTTTGTCAGTCTCCATCAAACACAGTGCGTTCATTTGCCCTCTAACACTTGTCAGCTCAGTATATCATGGATCTCATAAATGTCTGGACCATCTCTGGCCTTTTGAAAGAAAGAGGAGAGCAATAGCAGATTGAATATGCAAGCATGTATCTGATGTATTTATGTGTCTTTTGATTGTGTATGTTTGGTTTTCATTTTCATATATATTAATGTGGTCCCGGATGATTTGGAACACTAAAGTGTTATATGCTTCCTCTTTCAGCGTTCAGATGTGGTTACTGCTACTTCTTGAATCCTGCCCGGAAAACACGTCCCCAGGCTCCACGTCTCTCAGAATTCAGGGGAGAAGGCAAGATGAGCCAGGGACCATCTACTGTTGTCCTGGAGACAGACCAGGGTGCCCCTGCATCTGCCTCAGGTATCTACACCTTGCATAATTTCCTTAGAAAAAGTATGAAGTTACATATTGTGTATGTGAGCAGTCATGGTCCATTGCTTCTGCTCCATCTACCCTGTAGGTGTGCCGCTGTGTGATGTACTCTGAGCAGTATACACACAAACACTACTGTGTCACTGCTGTTCTCACTTGTGGTTTAGTCATAGACTAGTTTAAAAGTAACAATGTAGCTTTAAGTTACAACTTTAAAATTTAGACATACCAATTAGGCGTAAAAGCTTTTCAGTTTAAGAAATGAGACATAACATTTAACTTTCTAAAGTTTGCATAGGTACAGAACAGGAAGCTGCTGGTGTGTTACAAAACATGAGAACGACATTAGGTTTGAGGTTTAATTAATTCATTTATAAAAAAAAAATGTATAGTGGATGTAACAATGCATCCAAACCACGTGATGTGTTTAAACAATGCAATTGTACCAGCTCTATTAAATTATAAAACTAATGTTCTCCAGGATGCATATCCACATCTCTATAATGCACAAGTTTGCAAAAACCGCTACAATCAACAGTCTATTCCAGTGTGTTTATATCATGTGCCACTCTCATCTCAGTAGTAGATTACAGATTGAAGTTGATGGCATCGGTGAAGTAGTTTTAATCAAAAGTATAGAATCATCATTTTTCGTTTTCTATTGTCTGGGCTCTAATATTGACTGGCTGATTTTGGCAATGGTAATAAGAAAGGCCTCTGCAGTTTGTGCTCTGCCTATCAGTTCCTTCAGTGTGAGAATTGCATCATGCAATGGGTAAATCTCTTTAGCTCATTGCCTCTAAAGGGACATTTGCTTGGTCTGCTGCTGAATCTGAGAGCAGATCTTCAGAGTGATTAAGGGATTTGGATCCTTTTATGTTGCTCTCCTGCAGTGCTGCCTACTTTGTTGAGGTTTGGCCTCCCATGTTCTCAGTCTCTCTCTGTTTCTTATACTGTTGTGGTAGCTTGATATGTGCTTCTTTTTGTGACTGAATAAGCATGTCTCATAATTGGCAACCGGTACCTTGCTGCATAATTTAAATTATGAAATTTCTAAATATATATAACTGCATAAACATTTACCTGTTGGATCAATCTTTGTGCGAGGGAAATGAAGTGTCTTTTAATGCTGCTGTTTATTTGTAAAAAAAAACAAAAACAAAAAAAACTGTTTGTTCTAGAAATGTGCTAAACATACATTTTCACAAAGTGGTTCTGCCCCAAAAATGTACAGTGGTGATGCTAATAACTTGAAAGCAAGCAGCAGGCAGCCTTATGAGATCAAGTTCAACTCTCCACTACCTTTCATTCAGTTGCATCATTTTAAAATTGGTGTATTGTCTCACTGTACTTGCCCTGCTTGTTCAGCAGAGAGTAAATCAGAGGCCTCTGGTCCGGTAGAGGAGGTGGAATCTAGCGAGCATCAGACTCCAGAAAGCCAATCTGAGGAGGAGAAAAGCAGAGATCCGGAGCCCCAAACTGCACTTGTAGACCTCCCTGACAAATCTTTCAACGATCAAGATGTGTCCGCCATGGAGGTGGAGTAGAGTGTTTTTGCCCGTCTACCCAGTTACTGCCAAGGTGTGCGTATTTATTTGTGGAAGATAAGATAAGTGTACTTTGAGAGTTGATGGTTGTTTTGGTTTGATCTTCTCTTTGTGTGTGTGTGCTTTTTGTATGTGTAACTACCTTTATAATAACAATTTTTTGTGTTGTCTTATGCCCATAGATTGATTTCCACTGAACAATTAATTTCCCTAATTTATTAATCTTTTAGGCTATAAAATGTGCTTTATTTCAAAGAGGAAATAATTCTCCATATTCCTTTATTGTGTTTAGTGCACTGTTTTCATTGTGTAGAATAAGGCAATAGTCCAATGTATTCAAAAAAATATTTATGATACTTATAGATTTTTACATCTTTATTACAGTGCCTTATTTGAAAGTGTTTACATTTACGGTTCTTTAAGCTCATGCAGAAAGATGGGTCCCATGTTTACACACAGGTTACAGCCAGTCAAAAAATGTTGGGTGTGTTCGTAGAATATGAAGGGCAGTGTCAGATATACATGTTTTTTGTATATGCTATATCTGTATGTCAAGTAGTCAATTATTTAGTTTCTACATTTTGTGCCTAAAGATGTAAATACCGTTTTTGTTCTCTAGGTGCCCTTTGCACAAATAAAGATTTTTAACATTATGCTTATTTTGGCCTTATTTGTTAGCTGAACATAATTTATTGATATTTTTTCATTGATGTTGTTCATACTATGTTTTTCATTTCATAAATGACAGTGCTATTAAAGTGGGCAACATTAAAACAGGACAGATATTAAGCTTCTGAGATTTGTAGCATAGTGTTAACAGGATATAAGCTTTAGTGGTCATTCAGTCTACGGGCTGAATGTTTAACTGACCCTGCTTCTCTAGAGAGAAAAGGCATGTGTGTCCTCTGTAGAAATAGGTTATTAGGGCTGTTAGTGGGCAGCTTTATTGCTTACTCTCCTTCCTGTCTGTGTTCCAGCTACACTGACGTGTCGAGACATTGAAAACAATCCGTTAAAACACAGTCCATTTTCATTAGCAGACCTATTTTGGCTTGTGATTATTTTATTTTAACTCATTGATCATTTTAGACAGTGTTAGATAATGAGACTGACACGCAGGCCCAGCCCAGCTTGATTGCTTGACCCTCTTCATTTGCAACAAGACAACTATCTCTACCCATATTCCCCCTTGACAAACACATATTCTCTCTCTTTCTCTGTCGTTCACTCTATCTTGGTCTCGCTCTCAGGTCAGCCTCCCACATTTGTCTTTGGGTTTTGATAATACATGTTTACAGAGACATGACCCTCTGAGTGTGGCAATGCATCACTGTCAGCAGGACAGTAGCACCTGATTCCAGCACACTCCGCCTCAGCTTGACCCCTGACAGTGGCACAGGCTGTGGAAAAAAATAACCCGTCAATAGGACATTTGAACCTTTCCCAGTAAATATGATGTAGATCAAGTGTTTGCGATTTACAACTGTTGGGGGCTTGAGGTGACTTCGTAGATGGTGTTTTATTTTTTTTGTTTTTTTTTTAGGGTTGCCATTTGCTCCTTTCAAACAGGGGGCTTTCCATTTTAATACACTATTCAAATGCCTTTCTATCTGTTAAATTATTCTACACAATGACATTTATTTTATTTGACACTTTGGTACTGCACTGTCAGTAAAATCATCTTGTGTGTTTTGAATCCCCATCACTTTAAGGGGAACACAATCTTCCCACTCAAACATAGTTTTTCATGTTTGCAGTTCAATCAGTTTTTTCATGCACAATTTCTGTCAAGAGTAGATGGAGTGATTAGAAACAAATCCAGTGTGATACCTCATACTTTGAAAGCTGTATACAGAGTTCACATAGTACCTTTGCCTCATTTGTCTTTTCTTTTTTGTTCTTTTCTTTCTGATGGACTGTCATTCCATTTAAGAATAATCCTCACTCAAAATTCATAGATATACCAAATAAGGAAAAAAGATGGATTGCTTTTTGCTTGTCTATCCAGACCTTGGTGCTGGTGAACAATAGGTGTAGCTCTCATGTGGCTGTACTTGTGTAAGTGCATGGCAGTGTATATAGGAATACAGAACAGGAAACTAAGCAGGGGGGGCGTCATCATGACCTGTTCTGTGACCAGCTCTCTCTGTGTCACCAGGAGTCACTTTCACCCCAAAAGCTTAATGACAGCAATCATAAATATGCTCAGACACCAATTCACAAATAAATGTGTGGAGTGTAACAAAAAACATCTAAATTAATTAATCATTCACTTGCAAGATCCTGTTTGTCCATTCAGGAGAGGAGTCCCGGCAGCTTTGTGCTATCAGCGAGCCACTAATTGATTTTCAAGGATGACAAACGATGTGGCGGGCAGCGGTTCGGAGGTAATTCTGAGTCAGGAATAGAGGAATACAGCAGGGCTTGCGCAGGGTCCCGACTTCTCTTAAATGCTTATCTCACAAGTACAGTCTGTTCCACTTGACTCAAATTTATACTGATCTTTTCTTTATACCCTGAAAAAATGGCAGATAAAAAACATAAGTGTTCTTGATATTGTGTTTTGTCATATCTAGCAGCAAAAGATTGAAATCCTGAGAAACAATTTTCTGTTGAAATGGAAGAGCGTGGCCTTGTGAACCCTGGAGGAAAATCATGGCACTATTCCAGGCATAATATGAAGCACAGAATAAGTAAAACAGACAAGAGCAGCCTCTGTGTCACTTTTCCATTTGTTGCCTTTAAGGGATAACATTTCAAAATATTCGGGTTAAAAAAAATAATAAAAAAGACCATGTCGTTATCTTTATGTACTGACTTTCAAAACAAGACTATGCGAAAGAGCAATGTAAAGGACTGCACACTGACTGGTTTACTTTTCTCAACTCCGCACTGCACCATTGTCAATCCGTATATGGGTCATCTTGCCATTGCATTTCAAGAAAGCATTTACTGTTTCCTTAAGTAGTATATGAGAAAATAATATCAAATTATGAAATGAATGTCACAAAAGCAATTAAGATGCCCTGAATATTAGAGTTCACCACTGGATGATGACAACTGCATCATTCTCAATAACATTACAGAGCAATATGGGCCCTGGCTGCTTCAGGGATGCATTAAAATCAAATTAGAGAATTATACTGGCACAAACCATTGCTATGGCCTAAATGAGGAGATGCTCTCCAAGCCATTGATATCTGGCGATTAGTGCCTGGCTCTAAGGTCGTTAAATGCCACAGGACAAAGTTGAGTGGCATGAATTCATTTCATGAAAAGGTCATGAGGTGCCAAAACTATGCTGATTTGAATGGAATTACCATTTAAACCACAAAACACATTTAGGCAAACTGATTTCCATCTCTCCCTGCTTACTGGGGCCTGTCATAAATAATTAAACAAAAACAATAAGCTGCTTTGGAGCAGAAAAGTCATTCAACATGCTGTAGCTCAAATTGAAATGTGCTCTTTAAATATATTTAAAGGCATTATAACACTAAGAAATGCCAGGAGTTTATCACTGGCAACGTTCATAAACACTTGCTAACTTCACCTCTAAAAGGGCAAGTACTTTGGCAGAACTTAAAGCATTTATCACTTGCTCCCCACTTTGGAGTTACTGAAAACTATGCTTGTTCACTATCAAACCTTTTTCATAAGATCTTGTTTTTAAAAAAAAAAAAAAATCAAAACAGGACACTTGACCTCTCCAGTTGGACAACCGATCCATCAGTCTTGTCACATTTGCATGCTATCATCCTCTGTTAATCTCTCAACTCTCTATGCTGTTCCTATTCTGTCCACCTACAAGTGCAAGGACTTTGACCCTCATTATACCTTCTGCTATGTTAGAATAGGTTCCCTCACTAACACTATACTATACTAACACTATATTGCATTAGAAATCAATGTAACGAAACCTAATGTACCTGCCTAAAAGGATTCTTACATGTTCAATAATTATGCCAGTTACCCAGCTGTAATGCAAGTGTGTATGCAATCTGATGCCTTTAGAACTAGCTCATTGACCTTTTTCAGGGGTAAAATACACTGTGCATCTACGCATAGAGATATACTGCCCATAAACCTGTACGCTGCCGGCATGCTGTAGCGTGTGGCTGGTGTTGGTGCTGGCGTGAGCTAGCACACATCCCTGGCACTATCTCATGTGGAAATCATGCGAAGCATCCTGCAGGCTCCAGCCTCATTTTATGGCTTCATCTATTACCACTCTGTCATTGTTAATTGTCTTCTTTTTACCTCCGCAGGATTCTCTAAATTGGCCCTATCGAATGTGACAGGAGGAAGAGCATTAAGCATCTGACAAGATGATATCTAAGTTCAATTTCCTCCCCCTGCGCTGATATATACCTGCAGCACATCATTTTCCTTTCTGTCATAAAGAGCGCAATAAATCAGCGGTGCTTATGGAGGCACGGCGAAAAACAGGGCCTCTGGATTTGTGTCCCCAGCTCTGGCTATTAGGAAGCCATTACTGCCACGTTCTGCTCCTTCAAACAAAAATGATCAAACCTAATGCCGCAGAGATTACAGAGATTAAGAGACAGAGAGCAGGTAGGGCTTTTATAACACAGGCATCCTCTCTAAACAATTGGTGCCAAACTCAGGGAAAAAAAAAAATCAAAAACAAAACATGGCTTCCCCTCCTCCTCTCGTTGACACCATTATCCATCTGTTTGGCTGAAATTGCTGTATCATGGTATAAATCTGAGATACAAGTGTCACATCCTCTAAAATAAAAGGGAACATTAACTGCTCTATCTTCCTGAGGCCCTGGGAGCCGCTGGCTATAAGCTCACTCAAGTGTGGTGGCAGTTATACTGTGTTTTACTAGACTGCAGACAATTATCCTTTGCTCCTCTCCCCTCTGAAGACAAACTGCCAGGGCTTCAGCCGGAATGATTTCAAATAGATTTTCCAAAATGTCTGTTGCTTGATTGCTTCCATACATTATTTCTCTTAAATGGATAGAGAGTGGGTGCAAGAAAGCATATCCACAAATCAATCACAATAACCCTTAGCTCATAGAAATAAAGAAAGTATCAAATCATCAGATCACTGTATGAGTTGGTGTGTGTGTGTGTTTGCATCTTAAATCATAAGAAATGGTACATCTCAGTTTGCCCTTACATTCTTTTCTATGCTTGCAGAATCTTAATTTGGGACCCTTCTGCAGTGCCAGTAATGAAATATTCTGCTCTCTTTCACTGTACCCAGTATGTCCGGTTTCTTAGAGCAACTAGGACAATCCACACAGCTTTTAAGAATGTCTTTACCATTCTCTTTATGACTTTATTTCTTTCAATGATTTATGTTAATTCCAAATTTTATCTGTATATTTGGGAGTAACTTACTTTTGCAATATGAAGCCGCTGGACAATTATGATTGTATTTTGACTAAATTGGTGACTGTTGTAGAGATAATAATGTAATCTCAGGTAAGTAACATTTTTAGCTTTTTTTTGGAATAATTTGAAACTTGACCCACAGCTTGCTATTGTAAACTATTCTGAGCTTTTATTTTCTATACATTTCTAACATTACATTATTCATTTTTGGAATTGAACTTGGAAATTGTGCTGTAATCTTGGTGTACACTGCATAGTGTACACTAAGTTACATAGTTCAAGATTACTCCTATGATTATGCAGTCTGACAAAATTCAACCTATTGTTTATCTAAATAAGCCTATAGCAAGCATAACAATTGAACTGTTTGGTATTCTTTTCTTGTTTTGGTTCATATATCAACAACAAAAATAGTCCAGGCTCTTGCCCTCACTTGAGAGTGTGGCACAAACAGTAGTGTGAGTAAGACTCTGTTCTAAGATTTCAGTCACACACACACACATGCAGACAGGCAGTGATGGTGGTGAATACCAAGCCTCACAATAACCCTCTATCCTAAACACAGAGAGACGATTACAGCACTGAACTCAGCATTACAGTCATATACATTTATTACATTGACTTTAGCCGCCTAATACAACCAAGCATGACTCCATCCATCTCTGTTTTGTGCTGGATGGATTTTTGAGATGAGATAAACATATGCAAAGGGAAAAAAATGTCACAAATGTGCAGAAATTGTGCTGAATTGTTACAACAGCTAAATTAAGGTACTGCTTGACTGGTTTTCATCACCTAAATATAAGGTTTACGTCTTCTCACGGCTCTTCGTCAAATGTTTGATCCCCCCTGTGTTTCTGCCATTACTCTGCTTTGAATTTGCACCCGTAAAGAAATTAAATAATAATCTTTATTAATTAGAGAAGCACATAATGCTGGCATAAGGCTAAAACAAGCTGAGGGAGGGACATCATTGACAGTTAAAAGACGATACGGGGCTGTACTTGCAGCTGAAGGAGTGAGCACCTGTCTTGAATATCACCATATTGATCTGTTTTCAATTAAGGCTTGCATCTACATATTCACCTTAATATTCTGAATAGATAAGCATTCTGTAAATGCACACATCCAAGGAAGTATCCATCAGTTTTTCGCACACATCAGCATGTTGCGGACCATTTGTAGGCAAGAGAGATTCCCTTGGCACAGGAAAGCTTTTGGTAGAGTTATAAAGATAAGGGGAAGAAACAGTCCAGTATTTTGTGAAGAACTCTTATTTATCATCATATCAATATGTTGTTATTACATCTATAGCATACTGTTGGGCCTAGAAACAATAGAGCAGCATTAAATAAGGAAAACATATAGGCCCTTGGCCATACTGTGCTGGGTTTTGGTTTTGAGCCATTATTCTGTGTTGTTTTTTTTTCTACAGACAAAAAAATGCCGTTGTGTCTGAAAGCACTCTCTAAGTCATCATTATTGCTGCACTGGGCATGGGCCGCTGCTCTGGGCAGTGAGGGAGCTGATGATGTGAGACCGCAGTACAACTGCACAATGTTGTGCTCATTTCACCTCTTATACGATCTGTTATCCACAAGGCCGGAGCTCAGGTAACCAGCGTCCAGTAAAACACCTCAGCTCTGTTTGTCCTGTCCTTGACTTCTAATGTGGCAGCACTGAGACTCATCCACACTGTAAAAGTGAGCGAACTGGTCAAAAGACAAAATGGGAGTCGAAAATGCTCACTTTTACTGGGAAATAAACACCTCCCCTGGGCATATCTGTGTGACATTATGAGAAATACATGGCACTGGAAGTTATTTCCCAGTAGTTATAGTTCATTATAAATTACAATGGTTGCGCAGTTGCTGCAATGGAACAAGCATATGCCACTCATAGATCTAATTAGCTCGATAATCCTTCAGTGGGCGCAGGCTAAACACTCTAGTCCTGGAGGATGTAAACATTCACCACTGTTACACTAATGGCAGGGAATATTCGCCAGGTAGTCCTTTCTTGTGCAGACAAATTCCCCGTGGCCAGACATAATTAATAGCTTTACAGTCTACAAGGCCATAATGCTCATCAGTTATTAATTAGAAATTCATTTTACTGAATAAATAACGCTGATGATTGATGATGAAACTTGTAATTGGGCTCTGAGAGTGATTCTCATGGGGAAAGCATCACAGGGAAATAAAACCACTGTTACAGAAGCAACATACAGTACTACAATAGGAGCCTGCACTGTTCTAGAGAGTGAAGCTCAGATAGGTAAAATCAGAGATCTGTTTTCCACTCACAGAAAGAGTGCGGGAAAACAGGATGTCTGCTTAAAACCAAAAACGAAACTGCAGAAAAAGTATTAGTATTCCACAAGTAGTACCCTGGACTGTGTTGGTGTCCACTAGTGGAAACTTACTCCTAAATAAAAGTGGAAATAAAAAGCTGAAGAACAAAATGAACCACAGTGTTTGAACTAACTTTAATTTTAACTAAATTATCCATGTTTGGTAAACTCAGACTATACTAATGCATGCAGTATCAGCCACTTTTACATATAATACAGTACAAGGTAAACATTTTAATTTTAATGGCATATTCTTTAGCTTGATTTTTCTTTACCAGCCAGGACTGTTGAAAGTGTTATCTTTAAAAATGTAATATAACTTAGAAGATGATGTTAAGTATTGAGCAATAAAATGCTTTAATTCTAAAGATTAGTAATACATTGATCATCGTCAGAATATTCTGTTTCCTTATTTGGACCACAACAGTGGTCTAAAATGCGAATACATGCAACTGGCTGCCACTGAATTAAAAAAGAAAAAAAGTTACTTTGGAATAGATACAGTGGTCAGTGAGATGTAGATCTATTAAAGGAAATGAAACCAAATACGCAATTTTCCACTTACCCATGCTGTAGTCAAGATGCTGGTTTCCAAATTTTGTTTAATTACATCAGAAATGGAGCTGCAAGGCTAATATTGTTAACAAACAGTAGAAGTCAGTCGTCATTCAAATATTTTTTCACAGGTGTATCCCCTAAATGAGTACCTGCAACCCTAGCAAGGAGGAGCAGTTACAGAAAATGAATGAATGAATATGCCCTAAACTACTTTTAAACTGCATTAAGCTCTTCATTAAGGTAGAACAGACATGTTGATGTGGTTTAAGAGACTTACTCCTAGCTATAAAACTTCACCATGTAGAAGAGTAACACATCACTTTTTTAGACAGTAGGGTCTATTTTTTTGTGAGTCATTAACCGTCAGATATTTGGGGGAATCTGATTCTCTTCAACCCTGATGTGCTCTAAAACAGCTGCCTGTATTGGTGTAGTTTGGTTCAAGTTTACAACTCACAGAAAGGCATACTGTGCACTAAACCACATCCTTTAGTCTGTGCCAAATTAATGAAGAGCTGGAAGTTGGCTGAAATAAGTTTTATTTAGGTTATTCTTGGAAGTCATTGTTGTCTTACAGTGTGTTTGAGCAATGTTAGCCTCATAGCTAAAGATGCAAAGTTTAGACACCAAACAGGGGGTTGAATGACAACAATATATGCCTCTGTGCAAATTCAAGGTGGTAGCATATTTTTTCAACAATTGAAGGGAAAGAGACAGGTGAATAAAATGACTAAAGTGAAATTAGTAAAGTGATGTGAGTGAAGCACAGTGATGAAAACCTCTACTTTGTAGAAGCCTTTGTGACAAGAAAGACAAGAGATCCTAAGGTTGTGCGGGGCTAATCTAATTCCATGGCATGAACTAGTCTGTTCCTACTGTGATTTTATCTTCATGCATTTCACATCAATATTTGCAAAAAAAGACAGTGACAACAATAGCATCACGGTAGTGCTGTATAGTTAATCGCAGAAACTGCATGGTTGCTAAGTTACTGACTCTCCTGAGACTATGCACTACACAGCGCAGTCTTTTTAAATGACGGAGGGGAACGGTGAAAACTCCAGCCTTCTGTGGCTCACTATTGATTTTACACAGAAGATCCGAGCACTCATGATAGGCTTTTGATATATTTTCCTGCTGTAGTAGGTCCCTTAGAGCATTGCAAGAAAAATATCTGTCAATATGCTCCTATTATGATCTCTTGATCTGTGGCCATAAAAACCTTAAGCGGCGGCCCTTATTGCAAAATAATGGTTGGACTATTCAATATCAAGTGCTGCTGCAATTTAAGATTTTTCAAAGTATTGTTTTGTCAGAAAGCAGAATAACCCTCTGTGGCCTTTCTCAGAATGCTCAGGGCCTAATTAGTTTGATTGACTTGCAGGAGAGGGGGATCAGCTGTGACATCACAGTCCTCAGTAATAAATACCGGCTGATGGGCTGGTCTCATCCTGGCGGTCATCACCACCTCTCTCACCTGTCACACTCAGCCGCCTGTATCAGCCCCCTACAGACTGCTGCATAGCACTCGCTGCCCTATTAGCAATTTATAATGGTGATCAAGAAGTAGTCAACAGCGAATCAAGACAACTGTCTCCCTTCAGCACTAATTGGGCTGTGTTCTTTTCTGATAAATGGCTCGTGACTAGCGTGAGGTCCCTTGGATTTCACAGCTTCTAATGGCCCACAGGAACTAGATTTACTAACAGATACCAGGTCAAGCCACGGAGATGGGGTGCAAAAAATGTTAATTAATATCAATAATGGCCAATTATTAGTTTGACAGAAGGATCTGAGCTCTAATGACTCTGAGCTAAGTTGAAGGGAAACACTGGCAAATTAGCATAACAGTGTATGCACACTCCATGGAGGTGCCTAGCAAACATCTGCTGTGTTAGAAATTCAAATCCTTTCCCTGTTAGTGGTGCTGGATGTAGTCGCATAATCAGCCATTCTTCCTCGGCCATTTTGACGGCACTAACAATGCCCTGGTGACCGGTCGGCCCCTCCCCTCTGGGCCCTCCAATCAAGAGTGGCCTCATGCAGACCCCACCGTAACCGTAACAACGACGGAGTTAAAGAGCACTTCAGGGACTGGCTTTGTGTCACAGACACTAATCCTCTTCTACTATTATGCTGCCTTTATTGGGACTAACACTTACACAGACAGGCTTTAATCAAATTTAAACATGTGTTTGGAGGATGTAAATGACATATTAATTGACACCCTTATCCTATATTTGTCCAGTCTTGCTCTTTTTGTTTTGTCTTGTTTGGTGTGATTAATCATAAGAGCCGGATTATTTCAAATTAGCCAGTAAACTCTGCACCATGGTCAGATACAAAGTTAAATCATTCAATAACACTGGTACTCTTCATATTTAATTACAGCTTCAGCAAACCACAGAGGACCAAGCACAGAATGTAAAAACCCTATCCCCAATACTGTCCGATATATTTCCAAGCCCTTGGCCACTACTCTAAAATCAACATTTTACCCACCAACTTAAATAATATGCCTGATTTAAGGCCGTCTGGTTAATCTATTGTAGCATGGCGGCAGCGTGACCGTATTGACCAAATTGGACCATATGACAAGCGGTGTACATGTCAGAGTCCAGGAGGAGTAGTAGGTCCCAGAGGGGCAGCTTTTGAGGGCTGAAAGCCCAGCCCAGCTGTAGGAAGCCTGCTCTCCTACGCAATCGCACACGGCTGCGCTCAGTGGAGAAGAGTGGTGGCCAAGCACAGCTCCTGCTTGATATACTGCAAAGAACGTGTGTTTATTCTGAATGGAGGTCAAACTGATATCATCATATTTTATCTCAACAGATATCTAAATAACAGCTAATTTAATCCTTCCAGTGAATTTGCAATGTGAAGATATGTATTTTAATTGATAATAAACAGTAAATTAAAAAACTTCAAATGGAGAAAGAAATTTGAATAATGGATCAATATATTTCATTCCACCAGTTTCCCTCCACCATATGCATTGCATATTTTAGTTTATTGTGCTCCTCTAAGTCAATGAAATTCTGTATTTCACACTTCAATGTTCCATGAGAAGCGGCTGCTTAGGCTGCTGGAGTACTTTCCATTTATTTGCCTACTGCAACAAAATATAAGATAGATAGAGCAGTCAGGCACTCTCTATTTTTGCAGTTTGGGACATGGAAGATTTACCTGAGAAAATATTGCATATTTTTTCTACCTTTATTTGGTTTATTTCTACCATACCACTCCCCCGCAAACATTATCCCTTTTTGGAACATTTTGACATCAGAATTTTATTCATTTTAATATTATGAGTATTTATTAGATTTGTGCCTTTTACAAATCTAAACAAATTTAAAATCTTTTAGTAATGCAGCTGTTGTTAGTAGATAGATAACTACTAAGAGATGTCTAATATTAGATACAAGCTTCCAGTTCAATTGTTCCTTCACCTTTTTTCTTCTCTGTGAACCTGGTTTGCCATTTAGGTTGTGTAATTACTGTGGGAGAAGAACAGATCTAAGGCAGACTGAATGTCCTCTTGCTGTAGCAGAGCGTGAGGTCATGCTGGATGTCTGAGGTCTCAGCCTGTATTATCAGATCACTATCATCTTCTCTGCCTGTAACAGTGTGTTCAGCTGCCACTGTGACTTACGCACACGCATTTGTGTGACCTTCTCTTGAACACCCTCTGCGTGTAGTGTGCAGAGGTGGTGTGTCATGTCTGAGCAGGGCCAGGAGGTCCCCGTGGTTGGAGTGTCCTGGTCTCAGCTCCACACAGCAGGGGAGGGCTGCTCCACCAAATGGACAACCACCAGTTCCCCTGGAGGGCAAATCTGACAATGCATATCTGCATATCTAACACTACTCTTTATGCAATATGAAACCCTGTGACACAAAGGGGCTCATGAAGGATTGTATCCACAGCATTTCGAATGGTGCTGAAACATCTGACGTGAAGTTGGTTTTGAAATTGGTGAAGCCTAGTTGGAAATATATAGTTGAAAATATATGTTTAGAGGAAAGCAATTAGATTTAAATACAATAATACTCAAAAGAAACATACAAATGCACCTATCAGAGCGTGAATCATCTGGCACTGACCTTTTTGTAGTGATGGAAACAGGAAAACATCTGAGATGAAGCTGGTTATGGAGAATGCTGAAGCCTAATTGTAAATATATAGTACGCGTAGCTATGCTAAATTGCATTCAATTGTTTTGAGGAAAGCAACCAGGCCTAAGTACAAAATACTACAAAACAAAACATACAAATGCACCTTTTAGGCTGTGAATCTCAGAGGAGTGGCATTTCGGTAGTGATGCAAATAGAAATACATTTTAATTGAAGCTTGTTATGGAGAATAGTGAAGCCTAGTTGGAAAATATATGTACAGTTGGAAAATGTGTTTTGAGGGGTAAAAATACACTTAACTCACGCTTACTAAAAATATATACAAATTTTCTGCTCTTATGCTTGTTCTTTTTATTATTTTGTTGTGTACAGTGTCCTTGAGTGTTTTGAAAAGTGACTTTAAAAAATGTATTATTATTATTATTATTATTATTATTATTATTTTTATTGTAGTAGTAGTAGTGGCAGTAGTAGTATAATTGAGAATTACATGTTTAAATAACATTTCAATAGTCAATAATAGTGACCTGTATGTCGTTTAGCCTCAGTGTAAATCATATAACTTCGGAAGTTCCTTCACTAGCCTGTCTGTCTGAAGATGACAACAGTGATCCATTATGCAGGCAGAATTGCTTTATTATCAATGTTTCAGTTAGTATCACCTGAAACAGGCGTCTATTTGCAACTTGCCTAAATTCCTTTTTTGTGAAATTGGCCAGTAACCTCAACTTTGCTTTTCAGCTTTTTTCAGACTCTCTTAAGTTTTAGAAACTTGAGTCAAACCCGCAGATATAGTGCAAGATATCCAAAATGTGTTAAGTAAACAAAAAAACACTCGAAACCCCATTCACAGTAAGGTTTACTGGTGACTGTTATTGTTCAGGGTCTAAGTAAGAATGAAGGAATTAAAAAATGAAAAGAGCATTTCCTCTTGTTTTTAAAAACATGTAAAGCACGGTGATGTATGAAGTGTGGCTTAGGCAGGCTATTACTTTCCCAATAACCGGTGCTACTACATGTTTATTTGTTTTGGTTATGTTGTTTAAGTCATATCTTTTCTGTTTCATACCATTGCATATATGTGACCTAATAGATACCTGATAAGTGTTCTAGCATACCTCTGTTGTATTGTGTTTATATTACGATCACTGCTAATACTAATAACAATAATAATAAAAATGATAATAATGTAAATAATAGCAGTAGTAGTAGTAGTACAAACAACAATAACAATACAATGTGAAATACATTGTAGTACTTTCCTTACTTATTTTTATAATATTTATCATTTATTATAAAGCCCAATTTCTGTATACTTAAATGAACATCATAAGGTGTGTGAATGTAGCGGACTAATGTGTGTAATTAATGTAAAGTAAGTACACTCAGCTGTGTCAGGTGAAGGCAATTCCAGTTTCTTCAGCTAAAAGACATAGAAATCCAAGTTTAAGCTAAATCAGTGCTCATGAGAAATGGAGGCCTGTTTATTTTCATTAGGGTTTGAATAAGGTCAAATGTTTTTGATGTCTAAAGGACTGTCTCAAATCTCCCCTCTCATTTCACACTAAATCTTTTTTCACCAGCATCTTAACAGCACTGGAAAAACAATAAGGCAGCATATGTTTTATGCACATTGTTGCATTGCACAGCGTCTCTGTTGAGTGGCGACACCGTGTGTGTGATGGATGTGTGTGTGTGCGTAGATTACTGCGTCTGGGTTGTGTTTGCCACTGTTTTCTCTGGCCTCATGTGTATAAATTTACTGACTGCTTCTCCGTTTCTCTTTTTTAATTCACTGCAGTCGGGTTGTTCTGTAGCGCCTCCTCTCTGGTCCCCTGAACAATTGGAGTGGAGACAATAGCTCTGCGATGATGGAGCCGTACAGCAGCCATCTGCAGCAGCAGCTGCTGCGCTGCATCTGCACAATATGCTGCAGCGCCCAGCCCCAGTAATCTGCATAATAAGGAGAGGGCTTATCCCAGTCTAGTTAATAATCACAAGCAATCGATGCACTTCATTCCCTTACTGTAACTGGATAAAAAGCCACACACACACACATAGCTAAACATATATTCACATACCTGCACACACACACACGAACCTTATGTATCCTGAAGCACACAGAGTCTGATATCTACACACACTCTCCTGAGAAGTTTCAGTATGCGTGCTGTATCCCTCAGACAGCTAGAGGTCATGCAGTGTAATTCAGAGATGTTGATTTTGCCCGAAGCTACAGATTTACAGCGCACTCAATTTCATCTTTTTATGAATACCATAATTAGGACACTCTGGGTCCTGATGCTGCATCTTTGTGCCTGCGTGGAGTGAAGGGTATAATGGGGTGCAGTAGTACTCTGCTGCTGTGTGAAGTCTAAAGGGAAAGGGATGGGACAGGAGGCAAAAACACTCTGTGAACAGATGAGACTGTGAGCTTTTTGACTGAGGGAGCTTTTTCTCACACCCACAATCAATACAGTCTGGTAAACCAAATTACAAGTCTGCTTTAGTAAAACAGAGTTATTGATATTGTGGCCTCATGCCTTTAAGCTTGTTGATCATATCATAAATATAAATGCTGGATTCATATATCTCGGTTGAGGTTGTGTTAAAATAAATGTAAAGATTGCAGTGGGTCATGTGTCATAGTAGAGTAGGTAATGAGAGATATGCTAAAAACCTGACTTATAGGCTGCTGTCCTATGCTGTAAAATAAGCTGTTTGTCTGTTTAATCTTAACAGATATTACTTAATGTGTTAACAAGTTTTCTAATCAAACATTGAACAGTGAATGACTGCAGTAATTTAAGTCATGATTACAGTAATGTATTCTTTTCTTTCATTACAGTATTTTGTTCCATTATTCTAGGAATTCTGTGTGATGTCCCACAGTTGACTGTATAATTTATAGCACGTACTGGTAAAATTAAAGTATTCCATTCCCTGAAATATCAATTAAAGCATATAGGAAAACTTAAATCATTGTTTTGAATACATTTTGTGAAAAGTTGGATGTTTATGCAGGGTTTAAAATTCTTTTGAAGCAATTTAAAAGTGAAATTATTTTAGATTAGTATGGCTTAGATGGTCTGTTTGGAGGTGGAGTGAGTGAATTGGTGTGTTGTTGTTATAGGTACTACTATAGTTGTCTACATGTCAGCATGTGGAGTGTAATTATCTGTGGCCTCACAGGTCAGTGGTGGAAGTGTCTCTGTTCGGTGGGTTCAGACCAAAGTACATGGGTTGCACTCTGTTAGTTCCAATAGTGAGTGTAATGCTAGCTTTAAATGTCACCTGTGTAAAGAGCTGGGCAAAATATGTTGGAAAACATAGTAATGACTGTCCTACATGTCTTCAGCAGCATTATTATAACTTAAAGGTAACGTTCAGAACCTTTTTATAAGGGGACATGGAGAAAATGCCTGAGTGCGATTTTTGCTTGAATTACATTGTTGGGTGTTTTCTCAATGTAAATCTTCAGAGAATATATTTCATAGTCTCCGTTACAAGTGGGTTTACTATGCTTCATTCAGTGATTTAATAGAAAATAAACTTACAACATTTTTAAATTAATTGTTAGTGTTTGAAAGGAAGTAATGTTGAAAACCCTAATACATTGCGCCCATACTCTTCCCATGTTCTTGTGTTCAGTAGGGTACTGGCAACTGACCCTTTCACACCAGTTAGAATAATTTATTGTCATTTCTGTTATATGTCTAACTGTAGTTTTGCAGTTTCTGTACTCATTATCTGTAAAACATGTCCAATATTATTGCAGATATGCAGGATCTTAGCGTGTGTTTACAACAGCTATTGTGATATTTGGTCCTGTAAAATCTCACTGGATTTGTATATTTAGCATTGTGTATTTACTGGCAAATAAACTGACAGTCACTTTTCATAGTATACAGCTTAACTTCGCACAATAAAGCTTTTGTTATACAGTACTCACTTATAGCCCCACCTTTAAACACATTTTTGTGTATCTGTGTATTTTTGCAACTCCAGGCGACTGCTGTAGCACTGTACCTCATCATCTGTGGCATGATTTAAGGGAAGGATGTAACACCTGCTTGGCTCACAGTCACAGAGACTGAGTTCTGCTCTCAGCTTCATCAAACATGCACCTTCATTTGCATAATTACAAAGAGCAACCAAATGACTTCTGGGTTTTACCTCATTAAGACTGAACCGCAGCTTCTACCCAAACAGCTATTATTACATGGAAATGGCTTTTTAACAATGCACAGATAGAATTATGTCTTATACATCTTTTTAATTATTAGTAATTGGTGTATTTGTTATAAGACCACATAGTGTTATATTTGATTTGCTCACGCAGTCAATAAGACACTATAAACAAAGTTTAAGATCGACAGTTTTTTGTCGAGCTAGTTTAATGACTTGGGGTACTGCTTTTGATCACAAAGGCACAGTTATTCGCTTGTACTAGGAGTAATTTCCCCCCATGCATGGAGATGCAGTAATGTTGAGTTGCTAAATGTGTGAAATTAATAAATACCTTTGGGTAAAGGGACCGTTAATATATGCCATTTTTTCTCCTTTAATTTAAGCCAGTGTATTAAAGTGGATAATGAACTCTTAGCAGACACTAAATTGATGGAGTGGGAAGTGTGCAATAATATTGATCAGTACCACTCTCCCCTCGGAACTCCCTTGTTAAGTAGCATATACTTATTGAATATAAACAATTTTATGTATTGTGTTTTATTAAAATGGTGATGTGTGTGTTTCACTCTGAACCTGGCACAACATTCATACCCCATTATATCACATTAAAGAACACCAAGCAACTTAAGTGATAATGTCTTCTTTTCTATGAGCAATTTACTGTGTTTCAAATGTATTGCTGTGGTTTGTTCATTTTCATTTGCAGAAATGTTACTCAAGTGTTTTAGTGGATTCATCTTAGGAATTTCAGCATGATTTGCAATGTGATAGAAAATTGCTATTATGCTATTATTATACAGCATACATCTTACTGATACAGTATATCATTATTTTTCTGTCACATCCTTGTTTAGGAGCAGCATTAGTGCTCACATTTAAAAAGCCACGTTTGCGGATTATTCGTGGAAGCCTACAAAAATATAACCATAATCTGACAAATGAATTTAAAGGTAGTCTGAAAAGTAACCTTTGCTTCTGATGGGTTTTATTCGTTGTCATGAGAACTGCCGACTTTTCTTGACAAGTTACCAAAACCACTATTTTAAAGCGTGGTTGCTTTATTTCTAGACATTTTGGAACTCATGAGTCTTAATCACATTATGAAACCTTAGCTGAGCATGGATACATTAATACTAGATTAAGTTAAATATATGTAATGTGACCATCAAGAAAATAACAAACAGATTTTTTTCTGAAACTAGGATAAAATGAAAACATAGGGGTATATTAACTTAAGGCAGTGTTGTAGTGGTATTTGGGCCAGAGCGTGATCCCGTCAGGACCAGCTCATCCCCAGCTAACAAGGGGAAGAAGGGGGG
>JBBJLR010000002.1:14259548-14271511 GCA_037577145.1 Brachypetersius gabonensis | reverse complement strand
CCCCTTCCCAGGAACCCCCCCTTCTCCCTTTGCGACCACCCCCCCCCCCCCCCCCCCCAAAAAAAAAAGAACGATATGGAGAGGGACACCGGCGCATATTCGCGTTAGCACCCCCAATCACACAAAATTCCCGGTAAGGTGTTTTTGTCCAGCCCTGATATAAGGTATAACTAAGGTATATGGTAAATAGCAGCTGATTGGATGTCAGCCCATAATGCATTTGTGTCTTCATTTATTCTGGTTCTGTAACCGCTTAATCCTTGCTAGGGTCGCGGGGCCTATCCCGGGGCCAATGGGCGAGAGACAGGGTCTTACCCTGGCGGCATCTAACACCAAGGCACACGCAGACAACTTTCGCATTTGTCCTATTAATCACATTTTTTTTTTACCAATTGTTTTTTTTTTACTACTTAAAAAGTTTTCAAACAATGAATGAATAAAAATCATTTGAGGTGACACTTTTTTGGTAGTATGTTGTGAAGGAAAGTATGGTGGTGATGTATTTGTCATTTTTCCCACCCTCATTTTCATTTTAAATGCTGATTTTGTTCATACCTAAGGATAAAGACTTCCTGCTGAGTATTACCAGTGCAGAATTCACCCAAACAAAAATGATTCACATGTAAAGGCTACACTGATTTAAAGGAAGGCTATTAGATCCTTGTTCGTGCGAGTTTGCAGTTTTCTGACTTGAGAGTTTGAGTTCCCAGTAGGAGTGATGAGAGGTGTGTATGGCAGGTGCACTGGTCTCCAGGCGATGCGCTCGGTAACAGTGGAGATGTGCAGGTGTGACGTGTTGCAGTGGCAGTCAGAGCCAGGTGTTTATTGAGATATCAGAATGCGTCAGGGTGAGAGGAATGCACTTGTCAGCTGGGGTTTAGATCTGTCACTCTCTCTAAAATGCATTACAAAGACAACAATACGGCATGGGAAACACCTGTAGAGACACGTAAAGCCGGGATCCCTCCTTATTATTCCATTGTGATTTGAGTGTCATTGTGATTGAAACACAATTTTTTTAAAGTTTTGGATTCTATCTAGTAGGGGATTAACACAAATGTCGACTAGATAGAAGTCGACTAGACATGTGTTTTGTCCTCTCTGTCTCTGCCCTCCCTTGTGCACGCAATGCAATCCCTGCCTCTGATTGGCTTACGCTGACACGCGTTCCTTGCTTTAGCCAATTATTATAGTCCCTTCATATAAGGAGCGATACTGTTGGTGCAAGGGGAATCTAAACACTGGACTACAACAAGACATGCAGCAGAGAAGACAGACACACATCACATGTGTGGAGATATTTCACTCTAGACACAGAAACAGCACGGTGACGTGCACAACCTGCAAGTCGGTGTTAAAGAACAGTAACAGTTCCAGCGTTCTGCATCTGAAATGGACCACTAGCTAAAATGGCTAACGCTAGCACTGCAGGGAGTCCGCTTGTCGCGGCTTAAACTGTTCCCACTCGCAGTTGTACATTTAAATTTACCTGAAAATTTAATACATCGGCCTTTGTTTTGTTTCGTTTAAACGTAATGTTGACTGTTAATGTTACCGAGAACTTTAATAAAAGTTGCGAAATGTTCGACGTGTTCCTCCGCGTATGTGATGACGTCATCAAACGACTATTCGACTCACTTTGCTGACCGACTAGACGACTTGAAAAAAAGAGTCGTTAATGCCATAATATCTAGTACTGCACAATATATTGTCTGTTAATCAGTATTGGATATTGGTATCTGCAATATGCAAATTGGCCTCTAACCAATCACAACATTTTGGTCAATCACAACTCCAAGTGAATTTTGATGAATTCAAATATCTTATCCAACAAAAGATAAACTATTTTGTCAAATTTCGAAACTTAAAGACTCCTAAATGAAATATTTAGCTTGAATGGGTGGTGCTAAAGGATTAATAAGGGCATATTTGTAAATTTGTTTCAATAGTTTCATATTTCAGCGCTTTGTTATTCTTGAAGAGTGAGTCCTTTAATATATTGAAAGGCATTGCAATCATATGTTGCAGTTGAGTATTATAACTATGTATTACATATTTCTATGTAGAGTATAATAAAGTATATGATATGAAGTATTAGCATACAGTGATAGTGTCATTTAGAGCTCCTGTGAATTGCACCCAGATTTACATTGATTCCTTTGCTGTTCAACTGTACTTTTACACGATCTTGTCTAAGCTAGAGCTATGTTAGGAATGCTTTAAATTGTAGGTTAAATGAACTGACACTGTGTCTCATAGCTCAGGTCCATTAGTAGATCTGTAGTTAACTCCCTTTCTACATTGATGTGCTCACTGTTATAGTCCTGACTAGATTCAGCCTAAACTCAGAGAGAGGGAGCCAGTGTGTCTCCAGCAGCACATAAAAGGCTGCCAGATTTACGGCAAAGAGTTTTCTTTTTTTTATCCTGGACCCCATGTTAGTCTCATCTGATAAACAGGCACTTTAGCTGCAGGCTAAATGGGTCTCTTTGAGGTTCTGATTTTAATGCTGCAAAGGGAGCCATTTTGACTGGCGTTCTCCCTCTGTGATTAGCCAAGCGTGAGTGTAGAATCTGGACTCAGATCTCCCTCTTACGAGGTGGAGCACTTCTAAATGAACAGATACATAAGTGATGGTAGTTTTATTCAGAGTTAATAGATGAGGAAAAATGAACTTTTCACAGATGTAAATGATTTTGTGCTCTGAGCCTGCTCCCCTGGTTCCCTCTGAATTAGGGTGAAGCTTAGCCTGGGAACAGCTTATTTTCCTGCCTTTTTAAAAAGGAAGCACATCGGGGTATTGGCCCACTGCACGCATTCCTAAGAGATGTGATTAAAGGAAAATTCCTCCATGTTCTACCCTCAGGTTTTCAATAATAAATTAGGCACAGATTTCAGATGGCTGGACTTGCCTGTCCAATGGCTTGTCACAGCGCATGCAGAACTGAGACTTCTGGGAAAATTGATCCTCAGAATCAAACTGTCGATAAAAAAAAAAGAAAGAAAATTATGGAATGTATCTTATACAACTCTTTGTTTTTCTCCTTGGTAGGCTCCCCTGGTGAGATCAAGCCCAGTAGACATGGGGAGATTTGGATTCCACGTTTTTTCATTTGCATTCTTTACGGTCAGAGGCTTTCTCTGTTTTACTTGTGTTTTTGTTCATTTGAACCCATTTACTTAATTTAGGCTGTTATTGGTAATGTAAGCTATTTGCATTTCTTTTTAAATATGGCTTCAGTATATTGTAGTTTATCTACCACGATTGCATTACTATAATCTCTTTGGTTTGTACAGTGACAATAAAATAAAGAATGTAGTGTAATTTAATCTATTTGGTAAAGGCTCTGCTTTGATGGCATCTTTGTCAGCATCATTGCTCATTATGGTGTAAGTAAACCTTCTTCGGCCCCATCACGATTAGCCACCTAAATATAAATGAGGGAGAGTATAAGTAACTGAAGCGATTGTGTTTGCATTTGGATGAAGATAGACTCAAGGTCATATCAGAGGCAGTAAACTGCTTCAGTCGCAGCCCATAAATTTACTCTCTTTCTGCTGCGCAGTCTACGAAGAAGAGTGAGCTAATTTTAATTTACGACACAATCATATTTTTGTTTACACGGCCTCAATGCATGACGGGAAGCTTGCCTGCTTCTATATTAACCAGCGAATTAGGATCTAATGATAGCACTAAACTGCGTTAATAGGGCAAAATGATGTGCAATTTACAAAATCAGGTTCACTTTAAGAATACTATCCATTTTATACTTCTGTTTTGCTTACCTAGTATTGACTTTTAGTTTCCGCTGTAGAACCCAATCATTTCATAAAGTGTTCACAGTGTTGTTTCTCAAGACCTTAGAGATTCACTAATTAGAAATATGAAAACAATATTTTGTTACAAAGTGACTTAGTATACGCCTTTTCATTTACAGCAAATAATTTTATGGGATTTTTTTTCCAGATTGACTGTTCTTTATAAATACAAAAATGCCTTTTTGTTATTATTTATTTAAAGAATAAATGCCTTTTTGTTTATATATTTTAAGGACTGTTAAATTAGAGTGTGGGCTTCAGTGTACATCAAAGTCAAAGAGGCAATTTGCTTGCTGAATTCAGAAGAACTTTCACGAACCCATAAAGAACCAAAGGGACCTTTATAAGGATAAGGATATTGTTGCTGGTGATGGTTTCTGTACATTTTACCTACTCTGTGGTATTACTGTCCAAATTACATTCTTTAAATAAAAGTTACTAAATGTTCTTGGCATGGATTTATTTTGCAAATATGCTAAAAAAAAGGTAATGTATGAATTATTTTTATTTACATTTCCATTCAGTCAAACTGAGTAGAATCCATAAATTGTGGCCACCCAAGAAAAAAAGTACATTTTAGTGCTGCTTAATTTGAGTTTGTGTGATGATTATAATTATAATTCCTTAGTGGACAAATACATTACATAACAGTACAAAGTTGTTTACATAACATTGTCTTACTGTGTTGGAGAAGGAACATGTACATCTCAAGTGCACGGCAGAAAACATTTTCTTTTCTTATATTGTCTAACATAGATTCTCAACCCTGGTCTTTAAGCTCCTCTGACCTGCACAGTTTAGTGTTTTCCTGCTGTCACAGACCCATTTCAAGCCACTGAGGAATTGGTAAGTAACTGTTTAGTTGGACCAGGTAATTTGTGGGGAGGTAAAACACTAAAAGGTGGAGAGCACTATTGTTTCAGTGTTGAGCTTGCTCTGTCCATTTGAATATACTGTGAAAACTCCTGTACATACAAAGTTTTATCAGTAATCTTATAAAGTTATAATGGCATTGACTGAGTGTACTTTTAGCTTTCTGAACATTTACCCTAAGCTTTAATTCTTTTTAAAACCATATTTTCATGTTATGTAAATAGTGTCTGGCCAGGAATGGGCAAAAAAGATACCAAAGGTACGAGTGTATGATGTGTTTCTGTTGCCATTGCTTTGTATTCTGTTCTGTGTTTGTGTGGCTGATTCTTGTTTTACAGATGCAGACTTTGGAGTGATTAGCCAGCGGCAGCAGGCTTCATTTGGACCTTCAACCTCTTCAACTTGTTTTTTTTCTTTTCTCTTTCTCTCCTTATTCTTTCTTTTTTTATTCCTCCTCTCTGTATTCCTGTACCCCTGTCTGATTTGGCTTAATTTAAACCAAATAATTGAAATAAATAAATAAAAAATTCAGATTACAAGAGGGGCATATACTGTCAACCCCACTTGGCAAAGCAAAGGTGTCTGGCACACCAAGGCACCCAGGTAAAAAAGATACCAAAGGTATGTGCATTAAAACACTGTAAAACTGCATTGTGGATAAGTGTGAGATTAGTAGTTCAGTGATCTACAATGCTTATAAGCTGAATAAAAGTGGTGGTGAACAGGTGAGAGCTTAACCTAAAAAATCAGAGCTTTGTCTAATACGAGCATGCAGTTCAACAGTACAAGGTTATACGCCTAATAGAGTGTTAAGAAAATTTAGGAATAGAACATAGTGATTAGATAAAAGATGGTCCCCTCTTAATTTCTCGGCAAAATAACAGGCATCTCTGCTGGAAACTGTGCTCCTAGAGGGGGCGCTAAAAGGGTAATGCCACTGATGCCAGTTTGTATATTGGAGATAAGACTATGGGCACACTGCATGAGCACCCATGGTACTGTATTAGTGACTTTAAAGCATGGTCTGAATGCATGACTACTTCAAGCTGCAATACTTTAATTTGGCTATTTTTAGGCTTAAATTGTCTTTTGTGTGGTCTTTTCTCTGTGGTCTCTCTTTTTCTTTAAACTACTCCTCTGCTTGCGACTCACTCATGACAGCATTCCTCATAAGAGGGTCATTTGTGTAATAAAGAAGCAACTTGCGAGGTTTCCAGCTCTTAACTTTCAGACTCTAATTGGCCAAGGGCTCTCCATCAGGCCTGGCAGAGTTAATGCGAGATTTAGGGAGGCTGATGTGGCGTAATCACTGCTGCAGGTTGCCGGCTCTGATTTACCGCTTGCACTGTGCTGCAATAAACGCACAATAAAAGGCATAACAGCCCATGCAAGACGCCAAACTAAGACATTACATGCTGCAGGCTCATAAAGGTTAAAAGGTGAGCTCAAGAACAATCAAGTGAAGCACATATTTTTTCACTCAGCTATAATTCAGCGGGCAAACGCTAGATGATGCTTTGGGGACCTGTTTAATGGTGTAAACTTGACCACTTCCCTTTGAACGTTACCGGGTGGATATATGAAAGGCCATTTAATTACTAGCTAATGTTTAGATAAAAATTGAAATGGTTAGGTTCTTAAATTGTTCTGCACCAGTTAAGCCTGTATGAACTCTTTTGTGCATCGTGTCAAGTCCGAACAAGGGAAGTCAAGCAGCCCACCCAATGCCATTGTGGATATCAGCTGTTAAATCCTCTCTCCTCTGTGGCTTTATGGGTTCATTCAGAGCAGGTTTGTTGACATTCTATGGCCTGTTAAAAGGCGTGCATCCATGCGCGCGTGTGTGTTTGGAGTGGGTTTGGAGGGCTCTTAACAGGGCCCTCTGCCCTGCGAGGCCGTGCTCCCTCAGGAGCTGTGATTGTTCTCATTTAAGTGGAGGCTGTCAGCTCTAATTTGTCCCTCTCCTCCACGCCTCTCCAGCGGGGACGCCCTCTTTAAAATATTATGAAAAGATCAGCTGTAGGGCCCTGTTTGTTCAGTGGGCGGGTGCCAGCTACAAAGGGCAGGAAGGATAATAGGTAACCATTACAAGGCCAGAAGGGAGGTGGTTATCAAAGCTAGCAATGGGCTACACAAACTATGTCGACCCCAAAGCTGCCTTCAATGAATTGGTGAACACCTTGGCAGGTTCTCCAGTGGTTAAATATTTTTATTTAGTTTAATTGTAAATCTTTCAAATTAAGTTGGACTTGGATTGCATTGTCATAGCTAAATGGTGGTTTAGACAAAAAGGAGAAGCAAACATTTGAGAAAAAAAAATGGTGCAGTATTTTAAATGGCCATTTTCCTGCGCCAAAATACACTCTCCATATGTTTTTTTCTTCTCTCAAAGAGTCACAAGAACAAGTGACTGGGCTGCTCTGACCTCTAACTAACTCTGGCTCTCTCTGTCTGTTGTGCACCTACAGAGCAATCCATGTACGATTGTTATTTTAATCTCTTTCCTTATTCTTCTTCTCCAGAGCATTTCAACTTGAATATGAATTAGCGAGGCGGAATTCGATGTGAAAGGGCAGAGTCTCGACTAGCGCTCTGTGTTTGCGACATAATACAGCCGGCCTGCGTGTTGCATTTCAATGAATCCCTTTGCGACTCTGTCTAACAATTTATTCATTTGCACGGCAGATTAATAAGGGAGGCATGATTGCAAATAATAGTTTGTGACATGTTGTGTAGGCTGCGTTAAGGGCTCTAGCGTTATAGCCAAAGAGAATTGCCCTGTTTGATTTATCTGCCTTTGATTTGTAAAGGAAAATCAATGAAACAATTCGTTCCATTTTTCCTTCCCCCTCTCTGCCTTATTCCCATCCACTTCAATGATAAGGCTCTGGGCTCTGGGCACTGAATCTTTCTTTTCAATTATCCAGCACTTGTTTACATTAGATTCCCTGGAAAAGAGGGACGCCAACCAGAGCCACTCACACAGCCTGTCCCTTTACTGAACAAACTAAATAGAATTTTACATCTATGTTGGGTATGAACCATGAAGGAAATTGTTCAATATCTCAGTTCGGGGCCAATTTCCTCTGCCCATTGTTTTGCGGCATATGATAGCAAAGAGGTATGGTAATTTAATATGCATAATTCATATGCCCTCTTCATTGCTGATTCTGCTGTCCTGTCTGTTTATGTGGGTAAAATAGATGCTACAGTGTCCATTAGGCTGACATAACACAGGGCGGACGTTTTGGCACATTTTATGCAAAGAGACAGGAGGCCCCACTTGCTCTGCTGTTTGCCTGGCTTGATTTTAGTAAATCTAATGTTCATACTCCTGCACACGAATGATTTATGTTACAGAAGTACTTGCTTTCAAAAAATGTCTTTATGCAAACAAAACATTTTTAATAAATATATTCAGATTTTTGGTCTTTAGTCAAAGTCTTTCTCCCTGTACGCTGCAGTTTAAAAACAAGTATGTAACATATTGCTGCTGTCCACAGAAATTGTTCCATACAATTCCATAAAAAATTGTTCTGTGCGATTTGAACATTGCAGTTGTTTTTACACAATGTGAACATTTGTTTATAAATACAGTTTCAAAATTGCTTGTGATGAAATTTCATTATATTATTTTAAATGTTTCTGTCTTTCCATAAAGTTATTATATTCTGAGATTCTTTTTTTGGACTTTGATGACCTTGATGATATTATGATATGAACTATAAATTGTTTAACCTAATTCTATTTAGCCACGTTTTAAACGACTGCAACTTCATACACGTCTGTTTGAGCTCTGATTGGTCGTAAAATAAATAAATGAATAAATAAATACACATAACTATCTTCACTTGTCAGAATGGCACAATACAATTTTGACTGTGGTGTTATTTGAAGATCCAGCACAACACAACGTTTTTTTGTGAATTTGGTAGTTTTATTCCACATGATACCAAATACTTCCACTACAGATTAATTAGGTCAGGGCACTGTTCCTCAGTCATGATCAATGTTAGAGCTTACTGATACATGTTCCTCCATAGGCCTTCACCACTCCACCCTGCTGAATTATGTTTATGATCAGGTGTCTGAGAGCAGCATCTTTAGACATACAGTATAACCTTTTTATCTCCAGAGGGATGCATTTCTTAATGTGTTACTGCATTCATCATGTCAGTGACACAGATATCCTCCATTATTTGAGACCCTTAAGATGATCCATGTGGGTGATCCTGTGTGTATAAAATGTCACAGAGCTCATCAGCACCCCGGCCTGATCTGAGATCAGTAATAGTGGTGAAATGTGTCCCTGTCTCTGCGGTTCTGTGATGTCAGCAGAAACAGACTCATCCTATTGTTATATGTAATTTGGTCTCTATATAGTAGCGTCACATAAACACAAACCAGATAAGAGCTTAGATATACGCCTTATGTCGTAGCAAACTACGACATACATAAAGTATTTTGGCTTTGTTCTTATGGATATGTATTCAAACATGAGTTATGTATGTCTTATGTATATGTTTATATGTGCTTATGTAAATGTGAACTAACATATATATGCATAGGTGTAAACAAAAAGGGGGTTTCCATGATATTAATTAATTGTTAATGATAGTTTCCGACACACAAATGTATGACATTAGCACTTTGTTGCCAAGCCATTGAACAATTCTCATGGCAAAATTGCTTCAGTTTTCTAAGCTGTTGGACTCACAATTTTAAACTCCTCTAAGGGATTCAGGAGATTAATGATCATTCTTGATTTTTTAGGAACTAGTCTTGTGTTATTTTGATTGAGGTTGCTGAAACATCCATTCTCTGCCTTTTCCTTGGTCATGAGATTCAGTTTTTCTTTGTGTCCATTCAGGTTTCGTAACATGTGAGGTCCTAGTACCTTTTGCAGAAGATACTCCCACCTCTATACTTGTGCAATACTTCTTTCTACTGACACGGTGAGCTGAATTTTTGTCTTTAAAATTTGAGTTTTATCTTTTTTATTTTGTTTTAAAACCAGTTGGGTTTTTCAGTTTAAAATGATACTCTACCAAACATGGTTAACACAGATTATCATCATAGTCTACACAGATTAATGTTGGCTGTATGTTGAGTTTAAACTAGGACAGCTCAGTTCAGTTGTATCCCTTTTTTTCAATAGGTATGTACATGTACAAATGTACATAATTCAGGCAACTCGAGGTCAAGTCTGGGACACAGCATTTGTTTCATTTACTTAGCAATTACTGTGACATGACAAACATAATTTGACAACGTACAAGATTCTTTCAGATGGTGAATTCATCCCTCAAGTGGTTAATGTTAAACTAAAAATGACCTATTTAGCAGTTATACATAAGAATTAGCTGACATTATGATAGCTTCATTCCAACAATACAGTAGTTAACTAACTAGTGATGTTGTAGCTTGCTGCGAACAAATGCTTTGTAAAAGCTGTTTTACTCAGTAACACTGACTGAATTGCGGAACTGTAATTTAGCACGGAGCTTTGTGATTGATTAAATGTTGACTGCCACTGTTGAGCAACTCTCTATGCAGACTCATGCCACATTACATCAGACTTACCATAATTACCGGTTTTCCACTTCCATGTTTCTTGTGGACTATTGGTATTGATCTTTCTATTACTTTTCCTATACTTTTTTCCTGCCATATGACATTGTACAAGTGTCCAAAGTAACATTTTGTTGTGTGTAGAGTCTGTGCAAAAGTCTATGTAATATTTAAAACCTATTTAGATGAGCAGTGAGATTTTTCACAATTAACATGACTAAACATAATAAATTAAACTAAAAGTGTTATGTTATGTACGGTATAGCAATGTGTTCCAAAGCTCAATACAGTGTTCGCGGCCTCAGAAGTTCGCAGAGCTGATCTACAACTGAACTAATAATTGTTTGTGGAAACCCCTGCAAATTCACAGAAACTCCACGTATCCACTTTTATTTTTGCCTTTTCATGGTAATATATATCTATTTTTTTCATGCATTTTAATATTAACCAGTGAAACATTTGAAGTGTGTCAGCTGATTAGTGACAGAAGAGGGTGTATGCTGGGGCTAATCAGATTTCAGCTGCCTGACTGTCCTACTGTCCTTTTGCTGTTTTTATGTCATGTGCAACTCTTTTCAAGTGATTACTGGATCCTCTCATTTTCTTTATTATTAGTTTAAGAGAAATCTTGCATGGCACACCTGTCTGGGATAATTAGTTATGGTTCCAACAAAATATTATATTATCTATAATACTACCACTACTGCTACATCTACTGCTACTACTACTAATAATAGTGCATCTAAAAACACATCCATTAATATATATAAATATAAATACATTCTTTGTAATTTACTGAACATTATGTATTGTACTGATCAGTAGATTTTTCAACACCCATGTTGCTGGCAGAATTTGCAGTCAATAATTTCTCAGCTCAGATGTTCTAGAACATGACTACACTATTTCTATGATGTTCTTCTGCTGGTGTCTATTGGGAGGCTGTATTCAGCTATTTCTTGGCAGAGACAGCATAAGTAACAGTAGCAGCAGTAATGGTGACCTCCACCAGGCCTCTGCTCCCAGCAGGGAACATAAGGCCCAGACACATCCAGCCCACAGCCTGCCTCACTGGGTCACTCAGGGGCTAAGCAGGCCTATTAAAGCACACTCATCCATGCCAAGAACACACACACCAGCATGGGAAAGACCTGGGAACTGAAGGCTGATTCATAGTTTGCTTAGAGTTTTATACATCCCCCATGGCATTAAGCTCTGTACTTGTCTGACTCAAGACATAATTTGAGTAAGTAAACAGAAACTGCAGAATCAGATTCATAGTTGCTTTCTTGATCAGAAACAACATATATTGTGACAAATGATGAATTACTTAAGTTACTTGTCATTTGAACGATTCATTATGATTATATGGAGATGTTTATGACACTGTTTGCATTAAAGCAACTGGGCACATGCAATATAAACCTAAGCCTATAATTGTGTCTGAGAAGTCTCAGTAGTACTGTGGTGGATTTTCCTCTTGGTTCTCTCTGGCTGTCTGTATTTAAATTCTGCAGTGCGCGCTATTTAAAATTCTTACCTCACATGCTGCACGGCCTTCGCACATGTAGAGTGTGTGTGGAACGGCCTGTTTTGTGTCAACTCCCTCCGTTCGAGCGCAAGCATGCTTAATAACAGCCGCAAGAGCTGTCTTTGATTTTGAAATGTGTGTGTGCGTGTGTGTATGGATGTGAGTGTGT
>JBBJLR010000002.1:14228623-14239295 GCA_037577145.1 Brachypetersius gabonensis | reverse complement strand
ACACACACACACACACACACACACACACACACACACATACACACACACACCACACACACACACACACACACACACACACACACACATACAAATGTTTCGCATGCGTTTTGATCCAAAATACAATGTTAATACACATGCATGGTGTAATTCAGTGTAATGTGATTTGTGTTCTGTTTCATCATGCGGCGTTCCAGAACAGGGGAAAAAATCCTGCATAAGATATTTACCTCTTAAATTTCATCCCAGCGGGACATGGAATCCTTTCTTGTTTGAATCTGATTTGATGCTATTAGTATGGAAACAAACATGGTCCCGGTGATGTGAACGGGTGGTACGCAGTGTGGGAGTGCCAGTAATTCAGTTAAACTGACGGGCTCCGTGTGTACAGATATAATGCACAGTGATTGCAGAGAGACTGAAAAATATGTGCAGTTTGTTGCTGCTTAAGAAATTAGCTCTCAAACATAAAAAAAGACATATGATACTACACTAATGAATCTTACAGACTTTTTTTATACTGTAGGCAGTCTATATCTCATTTTCTTTAAAAGTAAATATGCAAAATAAATGTCAAACTGAGTATTGGACAGTTGTAACCATATACTGTATTACATATTAAAATCTAAATATTTAAAGACTGTAACACGTTAATGCAGTATACCTTTTTATCTCTGTAAATTTAGCCCAGAAAAAAACGAGTCTGCTAAATCATAAGAGCGCAATAGTTTTGGATGTGTTAGTATTCGTGATTAATTGTATGCAATTGGCCTGACCTGGTAAATTTGTCTTGAAGGAAACGGTCAACATCTGTTTGTCATTAATTACAGTAAGATCAATGCAACCTCTGGTTATTACAGTAATCACTACATCATTAAACAGATTCATGAAGGTTGGAGCTGTGGGCCAGGCAGTAGAAGACAAGTAGCAGCTGAGGTGATTGTAGCAGTAAAAAGAGAAATGTTACTAGATGTAGTATCGCTAATGGTAATTTATGGCTTTGGAGTAAAACGGTGGCTCTAGCAGTGGAGGTAGGATGGAATCATTAATGTCAGTAGTTATAGGAGCTGTTGTTGATGTTAGACACTTAACACTGAGGTCTGGCTGTGCTATTACTAAGCTACCCTCGCTGGTGGTGTTATAGGGGACTTGTCCTGCTCAGGTTAGGCTTTTGTTCTCTCTCTCTCTCTCTCTCTCTCTCCTTCTCTCTCTCTCCTTGTCTCTTTGTCTTTTTCCAAAGGCCAGGGTTCATTTAAAGGCTGCAGTACATGTGATGCCCCAGTACACCCTGTCTACATATCTTACTGTAAATACTGCTGTTATATTATTCACTCCATCGGCCTCTGGAGAATCAAAGCCCTTTTCAATATTTAACACAACCTATTGTGCTCATTCACTCCCTTTACCACATGCATTGTAAACACACACACACTTACACAGTCCCACAGACTCTTAGACGTGCACAAACACACATTGTTTCTACTCACAAATCCATAGACATATGCACACACTAGCTTTTCCTGCTCTTTAGCTTGTGAGGAGGCTAATCCCTGGGCTGGCAGGGCAGCAGTGTTGTTTTGGCGGTTGTTTTCAGTGTAGTTCATAAATTATAGATGGGCCATGTCGAGGGCCGTCACCGCGCTGAGGCCTGTCTGGCCTGACAGCTGTATGATGCCCACTCAGTGCAGCAGATTGGGAGCTCAGAGTTTCATCAATAAATATCAGGCCGACCCTCACACTCAGCCTCGTGTCAGCGGTCAAGGTAATGGCTTTTTATTATGGTGAAGGGCAGCACAGCGAGGGGTAGGCTTAAGGTTGCTCGTCCATCGCTGGTCCTCAGACAGAGAGAGAGAGAGACAGATGAGACAAGGGAAAGCAGTGAGAGAGGAAAAGGGGGGAGCAAAAGTTTAAATGTCTAAAGCTTAAACTAAGTGAAGTCTTAGGGTGTATGGCCAGAAGCAGTCTCTCCTGAGCTTGTTTTTATAGTTCGAATTTAATAACCTCCAGAAGTGTAATGAGTAGACCTTTTCATGCTTTTCTTTAAAAAATAATGGCTCATTTAATACTTTTACTGCTGACTGTAGGCGTGCGTGTGTTTGGCCGCATTGTTGGGTGTGGGAAGATGCTTGCTGTAAAAATGTATAGATCCTGTGAAATCTCAGTCATGTACACCCCCACCCCCTCCCCGACATCTGCAGAATTATAGTTTTCATCTCAAACGCCACAGAACAGAACAACATTTTGTCTAAAGTTCATTCATCAGAAGGCCGCATATTTTGAAAAGGGTAAAAGCGCTATACTAGCCTGTCAAAGAAGCGCAAAGGCTAGATACTATAGATTACTCCTATCCCCCTGCCAGATATAAAACGGATAATTACATATTTGTGGCGGAGACTGAGCGCTGAAAAAATCAATAGAACTTTTTTTTTTCCAGATGACACTTCATTAGGGAAGAGAAATCTGGCGGCTGAGAGGAAGAGCAGTGCAATTAAACGCTCCTGCTAGCTCACAGGCTGCTACACCTCCATATTATTATCCAGTTTATCTGAAATAGTGGTTGCACTTGAGAAGTAATTGGAAAGCATTGATTATGTACTTTTATGTGTACACTGTTGCAAATCATTATGGAGAGAAGCAATAGTTAGTTAGCCTCTCTAATGAAGCGCTAATTGCGCTAAGTAGGTTAAGATGTTAGTCAAACTGTGAGATCAGAGCATGGTTGCTTCTCCACCAATCACTATCCAGAAAAAAATACGCACACACACTGCCAGTTCTAAAAATGCATGCACGAAGAGTTAATTTGTGTAGTGAGAGAGTTTGTTCATTTGTTCAACTGTCTGTGTGTGTGTGTGTGTGTGTGTGTGTGTGTGTGTGTGTGTGTGTGTGTGTGTGTGTGTATATATATATGCCATAAGATATGGCATATGTGACCAGCATCTATATAGAGATCTTAATTTTTGTTACAAACTAGGGATGCCATCATCACTACTACGGTTATAACTATGGCTGCTACTGCTGCTACTGCTGCTAGTAATATAACTGCTACTACTACAGCTAGTGCTATATGAACTACTGCTGCTACTATGACCGCTATAACTATTGCTATGACTACTGCTATTGCTGTTACTACTACTGTGACTACTACTATTATTACTACCGTAATTACTATTACTAATACTACTGATGCTACTAAGACCATGCCTACTATTACTACAGCTATTACAGCCTTTATTAGTACTACTATTGCTACTACTACTGCTACTACAACCACTACTACTACTGCTACTACATTTCTACTGCTACTTTGACTACTATTACTACTACTGCTATTTCTACAACTTATACTATGAGCAATACTACTAAATACTAATACCACTGCTACTATAATCCCTACTGCTACTTCTATTTCTACTATGACAATTGACACTAACACTGCTACTGCTTCTATTACTACTACTACTGCTACTATTATTCCTTTTACTACGACTACTACTACTACTACAACTACAACTACTACTACTACTACTACCATTTCCTAACGCTACTGCTACTATAAACAGAACTACTATTACTTCTTATACCACAGCCATTATGACTAATACGACTGCTACTATCACTGCTACTTCTGCTGCTAATACTACTACTCTTGTTATTACCAGTACTACTACTATGACCATGACTACTATTACTACTGCTAGACCATTAATACTACTACTACTACTTTTACTACTATTGCTACTAATACTAATGCTACTGCTACTATTATGATTACTATTACTGCTACTGCCATTTCTACTAATATCACTATTACTATTATTAATAGTTCTGTTACTATGACTACTACTTTTACTATTTCTACTGCTACTAGGACCATTACTACTTCTACTACTACAATACCTGCCACTATGAATACTATTGCTACTTCTATAAACGCTGACCAAAATATTCTATGGGAGGGCAAAAAAGTTACATCAGTAGCTCACACACTGTAGCACCACACTGTAGACACTTTGACTTACTGTAAATTTCTACATTTCTTTTTATGTAAACAGTATGTAAATAATGTCATGTTTTAATGTGTAGTGGATCACACCGTAACACAAATTCTACATTACTACTATCTAGACCAGGGGTCGTCAAACTTTTTCACGGTTTCCACAAAAGAGAAAACACTAGGAGTCGCAAATCTTAGATACCACTGCATATATTATTTTTTACTTTTATGCTTTGTATAAAAACTAGGGTACTGTGTTGCTTGTGAAAGTTTATTTGATTAAATAAAACATTTTGAATGCTGTAAAAAAACCACAAAAAATTAAACACATTATATTTTAAAGTTACAAAATCTCAATAATCTTAAAATTCGAACTACAATAAAAAAACAATGAATAAAAATAAAATACACTTAACACCTAGAACAGCTAACAGCGTCAATAGACATAATTTCATCAGAATCAGAATCACGTCTATTGGCCTATTGGAGCAGCAAGCATGCTCTGTAAGAGCCATATGGGTGTGGTGTAGACACATGTACACATGTATTTTTAGATATTGTTGTTTTATACTGTTGTGCTTGAGAGACACAATTGACCTGAATCTAATTACTTATATGTGTCGCTCACATACTCTGCGATTCTGATTCTGATATGGCGACTGGCGCTGTACAACGGGCTCTGGGTCCAAAGTCCACTGGACACTTGCTGTGTCTGCTGGCTGCAGCTTGTGTGGATGTATGCTGGCAGGCTGCATGACTAAACGCCAGAACATACTGCAGCAGTGTCATATCAAGAAGTGTCTTGTGCGAAACTGGGCACTGGGTCAAATGACGCACACAGCTGTTATAGGTATAGCCAGTTAGCTGCCGTTCTAGTGTTAAATTATTATTTATTAATAAGAGCGGCAACATAAAAATGAAAGAGCTGCATGCGGCTCCAGAGCCGCTGCTTGCCGACCCCTGATATAGACTATCTAGGCAATGTTTGGTGCTTTCATGATTTGAACTAGTTCCAGCACATCCTTCAAGATCAAGAGGCTAGCATTAAGACAACAACATGCAGCCCTGTACACATTGTGTGCTTTGCTACTTTTCTATCATATCCATTACTTTTTTTGCTCAATTATTTATTCTTGTCTACCACAATCTTTGCATTTCTTTGCAAATTTTTGCACACTGTGCTGCTAGAATGCTATATGTCATAATATTAATACTAACCACTACATTCTAGAAACACCTCACAACATGGTTTTGCAGATCCTCTGACCCAGTCATCTAGCCATAGTAACCCTTGTCAAAGTAAATCAGATTCTGTATGCTTGCCTGAAGCAAGTTACTCCAGAAGTTACTTGCTGCCTAATATATCCCACCCTTGTTACATATCTTGAGGAAATTCCATTGTTGGAGGAATTAGTAACAATTGTGAACTATGGGACATATTTGACAAATTTGTATTTAAAAACACTACCTTAATTTTACCTTGGGTCCTTTTATTTGTTTACATTTCCCTAGTAACAACAGCCGACAGGAGGGTGTGCTATGTCACCAAGTCGACAAGAAGTGATTGCAAAGGCCATCCAGTCCGACTTTACTCTTGAATATATTCTTGACTAGTCCTGCCCTCTTCCATCTTTCTCTTCCATACCACCATCACAGTCCAGACACCCTCACCTACACCCGCACACACACAGACACCCCTGTAAGGGCTTAAGCCCTTTGGCTGCAGACCCCAAGCCTTTGATCTCATCTTTTCAAAAGGCTCAGTCTGTCTTTCAATTGCACGCTCCACCATAGCCAAGGCCCCTAGCAAGTCATGTTTAACAATGAAAACTGCTGTGGAAACAGCTGTGGATAAACAAACCTTCTGAAGCGATCTGGCTGTTTTCATGAATTATGGTTCTATTTATTAATTTAAAGGTGTACTACAAATGTGTATGTGTGGGGCGTAAGGTGTGATAACACTGTGCTCTGTTAAGGTGCAGGGTTCAATCAGGATGTAGTCGTAATGGAGTCTCTACCTTTCCCAGCATGTCAGAAAATCTCCCAGCTTTACACCGGCATCAGGGGAGGAAGCCGAGAGCTGTTAGCTGTCATTGCACATGAAAGGATTAATGTCATCTTATAAGAAGGGGGAAAAGCCGCCTTTACTTTTATTTATTCTGTTTCATTCTCATTCTTACAGCTCTGCGAGAGAGGGAGTCTAATGTCAGGTCTAATTTGTAGTCTTTTAAATTCCAAACCGAGAATCTTTACATATCTCTGGAGCTCTGGGCTCCTCAGCTCTCCTCTCCAAACCCCGGTTCCTACTGGGAATCCCCCTAAACCCACCAATTTAAGATGTGGAGCAGAGTGAAGATTTACATGAGTTTGTAGTTGAGTGGCTCCGAGTGAAAAGGCAGCAGCTCTGTCCACTAAACACCCTTGTTATAATTACACCTCGCTCAAACTAGACCCGGACCCGTAACCCACACCTTCAGCCAAATCAGAGAGAGAGAGAGAGAGAGAGAGAGAGAGAGTGAGAGAGAGCGAGAGAGAGCGAGAGAGAGAGTGTGAGAGAGATAGAGAGAGAGAGATGGAAATACTTATTCCCCAATGCTGATTCTGAGCCCTCCTTGTTCAGGATATGTAATTGGCTCTGTGTTTTCCACTGGCTGCTAATAAGGAGCTTACTCTGGCTCCCTCTAGACTTGACCCACCACATTTTTTGTTTTATGAATTTTACAAGGGGATTTTAATAGACGCTTTAGGCTATGCAAAGCATAGGCTGAAAGCAGGGCATAATGGAGCAGGCAGAGCTGCGAGGCTGCTTATCATTGCGGACAGGTCTCATAACTTTCATTAGGACTGGCAGAGGACACCAGGGCGAGCTCAGCACACAGGGACATGAGGGAATATTAACCTGTGCTCTCTAACTAACTATAATTGTTTAGCGGTGAGGCCTTGTGCAGAGCCCAGCCTCATTAACCAGGCAGCCACATCATGGCCTGGCTGATACCAGCAGCAGTGCTTGTTAACGGAGAGGTGGAGAGGACAGAGAACACAGTGAGGGTCAGGGCACGCAGCAGCGCTCCGATGGGCTAAGCAAGGGTGGAACCACTCTGACTCAAACTGGACTGTCTTACCAGAGAACCAAAGACACACCGGAAAGTGGGTTATGAAAGGAGCACACCCATATGATCACATTTTAGCTCGTCAATGTACTCGCTAAAAACACTGGAAAAAGTTAGTAGACACAAGTCGGTCATTTACAGACGACGGACCATGAACAAATGACGATGTAGACGCTCAGTAACAGTTGCTTCATCTGAGTTGGAATAGGATGCAAAGCACCCACCTCAGTTTAAAAAGTACAATAGTGCCAGATCAACTGTCTAAGAAAGTCTGTCCCTTTTGCTTTGGTCTTGTAATTGGATGGTTCTGGTGTGCCAGATAACAGGATGTAGATTTGAATCTCTCTCCCTCTCTCTCTCTCTTCCTCTCTCAATGGTGCTCATTTGAGAGGAGTGGAATGACAGAGTCTCTTATGCAGGGTCGCTCAGATGTGACGAATGAAAAATTTAAACCCACTCGCTGACCCGTGGCCGACCCACACTGTCTATCCCATCATTAAAATACTTCCAGCTACCACTGCTTATTCCACTCACCATTATGCGAAATCTTCTAAGTGATTTTAGCGCTGACACACTCTCACCACTCTTTTTACCATCAAACTCATTTTTTCCTATAATTTTGTACAAAAGAGAAACTGAAGTTCATTTGTGATGGTTTTTCAGGGGGGTCCACCAGAAAAAGCAGCAGAGCGAGAGCGAGAGAGAGACAGACACTGTGGGATGAAAACCTTGTTGCCGCGTATAAAGCTTGAGCAGATTCAGGAAGAGGTGTCACTTCAGTGGCAGATCACTAATAACAAACACAATCACAGCACCTGGTATGAATGACGATGGGTAACAAGCAGAGGAGCAAAAGGTGCTTACTTGTTTCTCTCTTTTATCTCTGCCTGTCCACAACTCATCCCCTTTCTCCACCGCTGCTGAGACCTTTCTAAAGCACAGGTTACTTCATCAGAAAACTAACGTGGCATAGAACTCTAAAGCCGTCGCATTTATTTTCTCTCGCCGTTTGCATCCCTTCTTTTTGTGTGTTTTTCTCTTGTGCTGATATTTATATATATATATATATATTTTTGTACTGCCGAGTAATTCTCTCCATCTGCAGCGTGTTCGAGAGAAACAAAGCAACACTAAGAGGGGAGCAGTGTGCGCGGGTGTCAGGTTGTCAGTAATCTGACAGCTATGGTAACTACCCTGTAATCCGGCCGGCTGCAGCCCAGCTCCGGGCTGACACGCGAATCTCTGAGTGACAGCTGAGGGCCTGGATCAACCCGCCCGCTACAGTCACATCCATTAAAGCAGACACGTCCAGCGCCCTGCACCCAGAGAGCAGAGAGCATCCTGCCCTGCCTCCATCCCACCACAACCTCAAAGAGAGAGCAAGAGAGAGAGAGGAAGAGAGATCAAGAGAGAGCGAGAGAGGGAGAGGGAGAGATTCAGAGGCCAGAATTCAGCAGTGAGATCACACTTGCATCAGCATCCTAACCATATAGTAATGATGCTACTGGACTATGAAACGCCATGATAGCTCAGCCAGACGGAGACAGGTTATGTCTGGATATATTATAAGCAGATATATTCTTTCTCTTTCAGGGTCTGCCTCTCTCCCTACCCCTCTCTATCACTCTCTCCTCCTTTCATTCCTTCTCTAGCTCCAGCTGAAGCAGCAGTGATGGTCTCCAGGTCCCAGACGCCAGTCAAAACTGGATCCACAATGTGTCTGCTTCTACAACATACATTCATCTAAAATGGACTGATCCATGGCAGAGAGTGACCAAACAAGAGAAGAAGAGCAAAGGACTGAGAAAAAAGGGGGAAAAAGAGAAGTGAGAAATACCCAGCTTTTATTTGTATTCCTTCCTACCACAGAAGTGTTTTCGTTCATAAAGACATTTCATTTCAAAGGGGTTCTTCTCTGATATGACCTAACACAAGATGATCTTTATTGCTACACAGTTTAGCACAGCTAGACATACATGATTGCCTCTGGAGTTTTTTGCCTTGGCCATTATGAAGCCTTTGTTGCAGTGTTTAGAGTTTGGGGTGATAATTTGCCCTGGCAGGTCGTGTTGTTGTAAGACATTCATTAGGATACACATCCAACACAGAGAGAGCAAATGAGAGCCAGTGGCAGTGCTTATGTTGGGAAAAGCCCCAAACCCAGCCAAAGCTGTAATGACACTCTCAACAGCCTACATAATGGAACAAGTTTACATAAATTAGCCCTCAGTGCTGATACGCTAGCAGACAAGGAGCCTGAGCTGTTTGTGTGTGTGCGCATGTGTGTATGTGTTGTAAGCCTAATTAAAAGTACTGGAGGCTCTATTATATCTTAAAAATCTCCACTTTCTGCTTTCATTGCCTGATGCCTAGAGTCTTGCCTCTGGTTATTCTGCCAAACTGACCAACTACTACATTCATCTCTGAATTAATGCCGAATACACAAACTTTTCTCCGTAGAAAACTTCGATGGTTTTCGACAACTCATGTGAGACGACTTGTTTTATGCTTGCGAGATGTTATGCATCCTGGAGATTATAATACCATGTATAATACCATGAGCAGCTGAAAAAGTAGGCAGTTTCCTCTTGGGTGCCTTAAGAATGCAGTAAATCCTTTAGTTTAGTGCCACCATCTTGCTGCCTTAAAGCAGATAAGTCATGTATGAGCCTCCTCTCTCCTCTTTCCTTGTCCTCAGCTCATGTCTCCTCTCCTCTGTTCTCTTCTCCCTAGGTGAACTCAGCAGAAGTGGCTTATCGCATCTCTCTTTACAGGAGAAAGCTCCAGGCTCCTCCATCTTCCTTACCCATGCTGAAGGCTGCAGGCGGAGGGCTGGCAGAGTGATTGACGGGGAGTTAAGTATACATTCCCTCTGTCTGAGGTGGCTAGTCAAAGTGCCACTACAGTTTACCACCAAGCCCTTAACTGAGAGAATCCATTCAGTTGCACATCAGCTGATGATAACCAGCCTCACTGGGTGCTGTCAATGCAGCAAGCACACAGGTAGTACAGACATGGTGCATGACCAAGGTAAGATGGATCTAGATCATTTTATTTGATTTGTTTTTGGTCATTTTGGTCTTGTTGATATGTCATCTATATATCACTTATTGTATATATGGAGAGATCCATTACTTTAAATCGTCTACGACTGACTGGGTAAATTTTTATGGTCACCGATGTCCGGTTAATGGTTGATCAGAGTCGTTAGAAGCCCATGGAGAGTGCTTTGTTTTCTGTGCACATCTTCTCAGCTCTTCTGCATGCAGGCCCATAGAGCCATAATGAGACAGATAATTGGGGATATTTTTTATTCAATGGCTAGTTAATTGGTTGCCACCAGTGTCTCAGGAAAGGTTAGACTTAAAGTTGCATGTCACCAATTACTATTCCAGCTGGATCTGTTCATCTGGAAATATTTATGGCAAAAAGTCAATGTTTGGGCGACAAATGACAGCAGCAGACGTGAATGCTTTACAGATTCATCCCTGATATTCTCTCTCTCTCTTTCTCTCTCTCTCTCTCTCTCTCTCTCTCTCTCTCTCTCTCTCTCTCTCTCTCTCTCTCTCTC
>JBBJLR010000002.1:14209680-14219948 GCA_037577145.1 Brachypetersius gabonensis | reverse complement strand
TCTCTCTCTCTCTCTCTCTCTCTCTCTCTCTCTCTCTCTCTCTCTCTCTCTCTCTCTCTCTCTCTCTCTCTCCACGTGGTGTTCTTCCGTGAAGGTGTTGGTTTGAATATGCATCTTTGCGCACTTCCATCAGGCGTTCCGCAGGGACAGCACACGGAGAGCAGCAGCTCGCTCTGCATTAGCATGGCGGGGGAAGAGGAGAGGGGCTCCTCGTGGGTTTGGGGTCCCTGTGCAGATGCCCCAGCCCACTTGTTCATTACTACTGCATTTCATCAGCCTGATGATGTCCACATGTCAATTGAGCGCGTGGGTTTTACACACAAAGGAGCCTGAGGGAAAAGGACTTCAGAAACTAATCAGCTGATTATCATAACTCCAACTCCAGTGGAGACAGGAGAGAGAGAGAGAGAGAGAGAGAGACAGGATCAGGACAGGCCGATCGACATCCCCACTCCTCCTCCTTATGAGCATACGGAGCGTTATGCAAAATAAGTAAATGAAATTCAAAGCATATGAGCAGGACAAATAAAAAGCACATAAATCACTGCCTGAATAAATGGTGGGGGGTGGACAGGGGCCTGTTCTCAGGTTCAGGGTCACACACTGTTTCATCATTACTGTGTAGGTTTTAACTGATACCATGGATGAACTACAGTGCAGTCCATAAGTAATTGGACAGAGGCACAATCTTTGTTTTGCTTCTATACTCAGCACACTTTGAATTTGAAACACACCAATGATCATGAGCTTAAGAGGCTGAATATTGGCATTAATTTGTAGGAATAAACATGTGTTATTCGAACCATATTCACGTTACACAGTAAAAATAAAGGGGTAAGTGTAAGAATATAAGTGTCTTGGGCCAACTGTGATAGCTAAATAAGTCAGAGCATCTCCAGATGGTTTTAGGTGTAGTATGTATACAGTGGTTAGTACCTACCCAAAGCTTTCCCAGGAAGGATAAATAGTGAACTGGCGAAAGAGTCATGAGCACCCAAGACGTACTGATGAAAGTGGGGAACGAAGGCTAGCCTATCTGGTCTGTTCTTGCAGCAGAGCTACTGAAGCACAAATTGCTGAAAAGTTTATGTTGGCCATGATAGAAAGGTTTTAGAAACCACAGTGCCTTACACCTTGCCGGGTAAGAGGCCGTGTAGCTGCAGACTTGTTAGAGTGCCCATGCTGACCCACGTCCACTACCTACATTGGTCATGTGAGCTACACAGAATGGGAAGAAGGCAAGCCGGCAGAGGCGGTGTGATGTTCTGGGCAATATTCTTCTGTGAAACCTTCCTGGCATTCATCTGGATGTTACTTTGATACATACCACCTACTTAAACATTATTCAGCTGCAATATAACGCAACCAAAGATTGCCATAAATGTAAATGTAAATCTTGGTGCCAGTTATCATAGCACCTTCAGAGGAGTCCATGTCTGTTTTGGTGGCACAAGGGGGATCTACACAAGGCAAGTGGTTTTAATGTTGTGCCTGGTTGTAGGAATCATAATTTTTTTATTCATACTCCTTTAGTCATTTCAGGGTTTTAAAAATATTTGAACATATTCAAATGAAATACATGAGTGTACATCCTTAACAGACTATCTGTACCCTGTGGCCCAAAGACATCAGCAGATGTGGGAAATCTTCTCTAGTAATGCAAATGTAATAATGCAACCTGTAATGCAAATATTTTTGGCTTCAATATTTCTGTTTTTGAAGCTTGGTGGAGTTTTTTTTTATCATGTGCTTAACCCACTGAGGTCCAGGAAAATTTAAAATTTTTTACATTTCACATGGCTTGTAACTGTTTTAGCTTATTTGTTTTAGTTCAGTGTTTTAGCTTCTTTTTTGGTTGTTTTCTTAATATTCTTTATTGTTTTGATTGTATTATCTTTTCTAATGTTTTAATTATTTTATTGTATAAGTCTACTTATTCTTCTGTAACATTTTTATGCTCTTCTTTAATCTCCCTGAAATGAGAATTCCCTTTAATGTAATTTGAGTTTAAATAAACATAGATTATATAATAGTCTTTTTTAACACTCTTTTTCATTCCTCTCTCTCCCAGAGCAGTATCTTTTTAATTAATTAATGTCATTGAAATCTAATATTTGGAGAGCAACTCATATCCAGTGGATGCCTTGAAAAGCACATTAAGGAGAAACAAATAATTTCAGGGCATAGTTCTTCATTCTAAGAAACCATTCTAAGTTTACAGATGGAATTTTTATACCCAGTGTGTATTTGCCGCACACCCTGTGCAAGACTCCTCATAACAAGACTGTTGCTCATCTTGAGTTGCATTCTCTCTCTCATGCACACTAAACACATATGCATGCTTACATACAACACAAAAATTCACACTGGTGTATACTCAGAAACACATAAACACTCGACAGACGGCCACACACACACATACGCTGTGCCTCAGGCCCAATTATAACGTCTGCAGTCTGCATTGTTCCTGTAGCTGTAGGATCAATGTGCTGAAGGCATCTCCCCATCACCAGGCCTAATGATGTCTTTCTGGACCATGGCCTCGCACACTGCATAGTAATCTTCTGCTAATTAGCGCTATAATGCTCAAGCAAGCCGCCTCAGCTCTGCAATCCCACAGCGAGCTCGCTGCACTTATTTATTTCCAGCCTCTCACTTCCATTCTTACTAATACAATTACACTGAAATTATTGCAGTAAAAGCAAGGATTTGGTGGGAATTAGGTATAACTGAGGAAGGTAGGAGAGAGACTGGTGGTGTGCTATAAATTCTGGTCAGATGAGAGTAGAAACTAGACGTTCTCTATCATTTACTTATTACATGTTATTACACAAACCATTCTGTATAAATGTTTGCAGAGGGATGGTGAAATAGTGCGGAAATTCTTTTTCTTTTTTTTTTCTAACCATACCAAGCTGTTAGTTAGTAATGCAACTCAAGCTGCTGGTTCTTCTGTGCAAACCTGAGAAGAGATTTAGACTCATTTATACAGCCATTTCTCATTTTAATCATTATTTACATATTATGAACTGTGTGCTTTTCATATGCACACATCTGCAATCACCCGTGTTTTTGGGAGTCCATGAGTGTTGGTCTTGCAAGCTGTAAAAAACTAGGCCAGAGGGGCTAAAATGCAGACGTAGCTGCTCTCACCTGGGGAAGATTAGCCATGTGTCAGGCGCACAGGTGCAAGGCTAACTCACCTTTGGGACACCTGAAGAATGGTCTAAACATGGGTATGTGAGAAGGGAAAAAAGTGTCAAAATTATAAACACATTGAAATGTCCAAAAATAAGGAAACTAGTTCTTAGCTGTAGCCCTAATATACCAGTGAAGATGTGCCATTTTCTCCTCTTTTAGTTTTTCTTTTTTGATTTTCTTGCCTATAGCTTATTCTTTCAGAGCTGACATTCAGAAGTTCTGCTAAATTTGGTGCGTGTATCTGCTCTGTGTATGTCTTTCATGTTTTAACGTGTGTCCGTTGGCTCTTTCTCACTCTCTCTCCTTCTCTCTCTCTCCCTCTCTCTCTCTTTCGAGGAGGTTAATACCTGCCCAGTCCTGCAGACAGGCCGGCTCGAGCTGACAGCATGTCTACCTGAGCGGAGATGTTCCCCTCTCCTCACATACACCAGCCTGACAACCTGATGAACTGCCAAAGAACCTTCTCTCATCTTTCCCTCTCGTTCCCTTGCTTCCCCTTGGCCATACACACCAAGTGAGTGAGTGATGTTTATACCTCCGTCAGTCCTTTCTTCTCTCCATCACCCTTTGATTCTCTCCCTATCTCATAATCGCGTCTCTACCTGGGAGCTCTCTGGTGAAAGCTTGTTTGAGTTATGTTATGGTACCAGTGAAGCTTTTGTGGAGCTGTGCTGATGTTACCAGCCTGATGTTATGTGTTGTTCACACATTTCTAAATAGTTTTGATCTGCTGTGGAGTCTCTCTTTACTGACTAAAAACTGTTTCTCTGTGATGGTTGTGGAGTGCTTTGATCGTTCTTGTTTTGTAGTAGGCCTTAAGGCATTCTTTGGAACCAGCATATAATCGGCAGAGAGTGAGAGACCATGGGAGAGAGAGATAAAGATAAAGAGAGAGTGTTAAGCCCCTTTCCTCCAGTTCTCTTCATCCTTTACTCTCAGTGCAGCACTGACCTCTCCCCCTGTGACAGCTATGTCAGGGGACCAGGCAGTTCAATACACTCACATGCTCCATAATTAGCCATTATAGCATGTCTGTGTTTGTGTGTGTGTGTGTTTGTGTGTATGTGTGTGTGTTTGGGGTGGACAGGTTAATAAAAGCCTCACTAAACTGAGGAACCAGTGGGATTGTGGGTGGTTTTGGGGGGTGGCTGTGTGCCATCAAGGTGACCACCAGAGCAATTTACACCATGACTTATTTCCCACAAGCCCTGGTTCCAGCCAGCTCTGTGTGTGTATGTCTCTGTGAAGGTGTTGCATGTCCAGGAGTGAACTGTGTGTGTATTTGCCGCTGTGTTTTGTCATCTCCCGTACAAGACGTCTCAGGAAAATGTATGTTTGTGGATGCGTCTATGTGTGTGCGTGCGGCTCTGCCTGTCTTATGTTCCATTTCCCCTCATTAATATGCATGGAGGCTGTAATGAAGCAGAAGAGAGTAAGATAATGAAAGAGGGAGACGACGCCACTGGCTGCTCTAATGCTGTGTGACTATATTCTGACACATTCATCTCCAAAATGCCTTTAGAAGCTGTTTAGCTGAAACACAGCATTATTGGAGCTGCTCTGTTAGACATGCCGGCTATAATTACATTTTACACTCACTGCACCTTTGAATTCGACTTTTCACTACACTGAGAGTGAAAACATACTAAAGCATACTTTGTTTGACATTTAATTAGATAATTAACAGATTGAAGCACCAAAGCTCGTATTATTAAATAAGATGGTCTACTGTGGTTTCCTCCTTGAGAAGAACTGAATTGAAAATCACTATTGCATCATGTGGTAAAGAAAAAATATAATAAACCTGAAACATTTTTCATATGTACATTCTACCCCCAGGATTGTCCACTTACAAAATGGCTACATATATGCTACAAGTCAGTTAACCTTGCACAATATAATGATGTTATATGAAACTATGTCTGCTTTGGAACACTTTTCTATAACAACACCTACTTAGATGGACGGATACAGCTGTTACTGGGTCTTTACTACATTTGACAAAGGTTTGTGTAGAGCATTTTGATGGGATTGCCAGTCTTGTGATGTCCATTTAGTGTACAGCATGTAAGAATATATACAGAAATATAAAAAGATGTTACAAAATTGACGAAGTTGCATGTAGTAGCAGTCATAGTGTGGTCTCTTAACAACATTTAACAACAGAGGACGTTCTAAAGGAAAATGTGCAAATAAGTGTGGAACATTTTTGTTTACAACAGGTAGTAAGAGCAGATATTTTTGTAAGTGGCCTTTAGTTCTCTCATTAAGAAAAACAGTTTAGACATGGAGTTTCTATTATTGGTAATATTATAGAAAACGGACTAACCAGCAAGCCATTGGGTTGAATTGGTCAGTCCGGTTGTAGAATACATTCAACTGCATTCCATTTCTTCTTTGTCAGTTTTTTGCAAAACAAAATTTTACCCCCTCTTAGCTTTCTGTTTATATCAGTGGAGACCACACATTTTAAATTGAGAGGGAGAGGTATAAAAGCAGAACAGAATTATTGATTAGGTGTGCAAGGCTGAGCTGGAGCGAGGCAGGCACAGAAGTAGAACAAGCGAGGAGTAGGTTTGTAAAGGCAGGGCAGCACCACACTGTCACAGGCCGCTGTGTTCCTAAATGCAACTATAAATATAAGTAAGTGTAACATGGCCTTGAAGGGGAAAGCTATGATTTTGCTGGAAAAGTTCTTTCCCTCTCTCTCTCTCTCTCTCTCTCTCTCTCTTTCCCCCTCTCTCCCTCTCTCTCTCCCTCCCTCTCTTCCTCTCACCCTCCCTCTCTCTCTCTCTCTCTCTCTTCCTCTCCCTCTCTGTCAGCAGTATTTTCGCATGGGGAGTGGGTCCAGTGCGTTAGCTTTGTCTTCTGCTCTGTAAATAAGGCGTCCCCATTCTGTCACATGCAGGAGAAGGAGCATTTGACTACAATGGGCTATTATTGGCCATCATAGGGATGAGACAGACTCTCAAGGGAGAAAGAAGGACTTTTGTGAACTGGAAATGTCGACTGCTTCTCACTCCGCTCTCCTCCTGTTGGGTTTTTCTGCTCGAAAGCAGGCAAGAGCACAGCAGTGGCTCGGATAACTCATTGAAAAGTCTGCCTCAGATGCCACTTTAATTTGAAATGGATAACTATTTCGCATAGAGCAACCGTGAACTCTTCCCCTCTGTGTCCAAGTGATGTCCCCAGTCTTATCACAGAGATGTGTCTTAATGAACCACTGGTGAGAACATATGTGAAGTATTGTGGTGTATTTTCAGTTCTGTAGGATTTTGATAGATTTGTACTTTCCCATGTATTTTCAAATGACAATGCTTCTACTACTATGTATACTCAAGTATATTTGTGCAGAAATCTGGCAATACTTCTAATGCTTCTACTACTGATCACATAGAAGATCAGTAGTATATATTGATATTTGTAAAGAAATGAAGTCATTAGTTAAATACTCAAGTCCACTAGTGAACACAGGTCAGTTCAGGCTTTGAATTAAACCACTACCTTATTGGTGTAGAATATTGTCTCTATCAGCCATTATGCTTTTTCCCCCCACATCCTGCTGAAGATGGGGTGTGTTAGAAGCTCGGTCCTGTCAAGATCTCCTCCATGAGTGTCTGTGAGCGTGTGTGTGTGTTTGTGTGATGTCCTCTGGGTGGTCAGATGGGCTGCTGCTAACTAGCCAAGCCTGAGACAGGACGGCCTAAGGCCCCAACACCACCATCCTGCATCCACAATGTGTTCTTCTAAGCACACACACACACACACACACACACACACACTGGATGAAGTCCTATCTCAAAGGGTGCATGTTAGGGAGCAAACAACTTATACATACATCAACACTTCTCCATGTCAAAAAGTTACCTGTGTGTACCTGAAAGCTGTCTTTGAGTGAGTTCCTGCCCTGAATGTTTAATATGAGTGATACTGAATAGGTCTAACTTGTTTTATAAACATATGGGTCTTTGCATGAATACCTTCGCAGTTTCAAAGGAAGTAATACAAAATTTTTATGGCTGAGCCAGAAGATGCACATACCCTTATTTCATACCCTTTCATGCAAATAATTCATAAGATGGACACTGTTCACAGTGTGGTCACATAAGAGTTTTGAATTGATCAGGACAATCTTCATCGCAGTTAATGTTAGGCCCATCCTAATCCTTACATTTTAGTGACTGGTGTACTACACACAAGTGTGAACAGTTCAATTGTCTTTTTGTTTATTATATGAGAAACCTAAAGGGCACCCATAAAAATCAAGGGTTCAGTAAAAGCAATGGTTATATAAAGATTCACCACAACTCCAATCATTATTTGAATGTTCAAATGCTTTCTGGCTTGATAGTTCTATGTGACACAAAGCTGTTGTTTAAAAGACACAAAGCTGTTGTTTAAAAGATAGTAGTTCCTTTAAAGTCTTTAGAATCTTGAAAAAATGGTTTAGTACCAAAACGTGTATCTGTACAAAAACAAGCTTTGTTTCTTTCTCTCTAATTTGTATTAACATGAAATCTGAACAATAAAAACTGAGGGAGGAAAAAAGATGATGCCTTTCACAAAGAACACCACCTTCTGACTATTAAAAGAATAATTGAAATAAAACTCAAGAAGAACAGTAGTGTGATTGCTGATAATAGAGTCAAATAAACAAACATCACTCATAGCTGCCCTCTAAAGTTGTAGCACCAATCACAAGATAAAACCTTATTGTAAGAGTCATGATGAAGAGTCATTAAGTGTATTTTCTGCTTTCTTTTGTTGACATTAATACACCTCTACCCAAACCTGGTGCACATTTTGCGGCACCTCAGTCATCAACTTAACAGTGGAAAATGGTTGTGATCAGCTCAAATAACTGCAATTAGGCAATTATGTAATAACTGTGACAGGTCTAATTAGCACTTTTTCCATAATAATTCTCTATCAACTTATGTTAATAAACATCGTTTTTCTGTGTTCATATAACTGTGTTTTGAATGTATTGATTAATTTTCCAACAACTAAGGTGTAAATCTGTCATGTTTAAATGATTTTCTTCTTGCAGATTGGGTGTGTGTATTGACTGAAATTGGTTTGCACTGCCATCATAGCCATCGTTAACATCTACACTGGAGCAGAAGCAGAGGCTGAGCTGTCTTAATGCATTTCCCTATTGCACAGGCCCTGGTGGAGTCTGCCTGCTTTAGAACAATTCTGCATATGGACATAATCTATATTAGTCAAAGTAATTAAAGTAGAGGAGCTCTAACAAGCTCCCTCACACACACACACACACACACACACACACACACACACATCCACATCCACACCCACACCCACACCCACCCACACCCACACCCACACAGACACACACAGCTTTATCTCATTAAACCTAATCATACTTTAGACTAAGTTTGGCTGAGGATTTGAAACCCTTGTGTTTTCTTTGTAATTGATTTTAGCCCATAATAGCCACCATTAAGTAGGTCAGGTAAGGATTCAGTTAAGAGCTGATGTTGCTTTATCGTTGAGACAGAGAGAGCCAGCTCATTAAGGGAAAAGCACAAAATTTGGTGTTGAACTTGTAGTCCCTGTTTTTGCAAAGGGTGTGCATAGAGATGTCTGTGGTGGAGCGTGCGGTGCTGAGGGGCTGACGATTAGCATAGTGTTAATGAAAAATCACCGGCGTACTTGAAAAGGGAGGGAAAAAATCTGTCTATCATCTCTCTTTTTTCCTCCCCTCGGGGTCTTCCCTCTGTTCAGAATGTTTGAAAGTTTTGTGGCTAGTCCCAGGAGCGGGGCTCCTATCATATCAGAGATTGGCATTGCAGCAGTGACCCGTCTGTGCTTTGGGCCTTCTCTCTCTCTCCCTCTTTCTCTCTCTCTCCCTTTCTCCCCCATCCCCCTCTCCCCGCCTTATGCCTCCATCAAAAGAGTCAGTCTCACAGATGCACTGCTTAACAATGCCATCTCTCTGTTACACACAGACACACACACACACACACACACACACACACACACACACACACACACACACACACACATGCTTGTCCTTCCGTCAGAGGTGTGTGTGTGTATGAGAGAGAGAGAGAGAGAGAGAAAAAGAGAGAGAGAGAGGGAGAAAGAGGAGGGGGTTGTTCAGAACAGCGTCCTGACGAATGAGGGGGGCAGGTCCCCTGTGATTGGCGCTCTCTGAACATTGATGCCAGCTTCCATCTGTCATGATAGCCCTATCGCTGAACCTTCAATCTGTCAAACGCCTGCACCAGCCCACCACTCGCCCAGATCTGGCCTGCTAAACACAGCTGACAACAGGCATTATCACAGCCAGAGAGAGAGAGAGAGAAAGCGAGAGACAGAGGGAGGGAGACAGGGGGCGAGAGGGGTCGATCTAGTGCTAAAGGGACTGAAAAAAGCAACACAAATGTGTTAATTGCAGGCAGAGATGTAAACTGTCTCTTCTCATCTCATTTAACACTGACTGTGCCATTTTTTCCACACATCCCATGTTCTTTCTCATTCTATTTATCGAAGCATATGGGGGATGCAGCCTAACGCTCTCGAGGTCCCTTTGGTTTGGTGTGAGATGCTAACAATGCTAGCTGACTAGTAAGAGTCGCGCTCTCTTTAAGTGGTGTGTAATGAGATTATTAACAGTTCACTGGTGGCACATACAGAGTTAAGCGTCCCCCTCTGTGTTATGCTAACAAGGTTAAGAGAGTGAGGGATTCTCACAGTTGCTCTTTGACTGCCACTTTTGTTCCTGCTTGTGCCTCCAGTGCAGAAATCACATTTGAAATAAACTAAAATGGATGAAAAGAATGCTGCATGAAAGGAAATATGATAGAAGGCTATGTGATGTTAAAGAAAAAGAAGAAAAAACAATAAAACTGGGCTTACCCATTTTATTATTCTTTACAAATTATTTTAGTCAATAACATGTTTGGTCAGTATGTTTTATTGGTAGTTATTAGTAGTTGGAGTGCACTGTATAAGTTACGTGTGTTTACTGTGTGTGTGTGTGTGTGTGTGTGTGTGTGTGTGTGTGTGTGTGTGTGTGTGTGTGTGTGTGTGTGTGTGTG
>JBBJLR010000002.1:14116601-14134101 GCA_037577145.1 Brachypetersius gabonensis | reverse complement strand
TTCATGCAGACTGGAGAAGTAAGGAAATAAAACACAGCTGAAGGGAATCATTAAGATGCCATACATTTTTAGGAGTGGATTTAGTTCAGAATAATTTCACAGTCAAGTTTGGCTTCTCATATCTTTGTAGCTAAGGGTTTACCAATGTACAAACCATGTTTGGTCAAATACAGAGTAATCCCCTGCTTTTCGATGGGGTTACTTTCCAAGAGAACCCTCGTATAGTGGAAAATTGCGTTGTGTTTCGGTAAAAAAAAAAAATGCCTATTTTGATAGTGTAAACCCTAAATATGACCCCAAATATACTATATTTGCAGTTTCCATGTTATTGTGGGGATTTCCGTGTAAAACTGAGTTCGATTCTCAACCAAATCCGCATGTGACTGAATCCACGACTCCTGCTCTGCGTAAAACTGAGGGTTTACTATATTATGTTTTAATTGGCAAGTGTTTTTTTTTTTTCTCCAAACGGCTGTCTTTTTTCTTTAAAGGGGCTTATAATTGAGCTAGTCTGGGATGGAAGGGCATATGTGATTTAGGCACATCTTTGGCCGTTATGCTTTAATGACATCTTATGAAATGAGCAAATCTGTAGCTCGTCTGCCATATGCAGCCACTTCATATCAATTTGCTGTTGTCAGTGCAATGAAGGAGCGGCTCTGTAAGGCTGTGCTAGCAGCAGATCCTCAGGCTCCCTGCAAGTACTAAAACTTAATGGCTGCTATTTCTAACTGCCATTGTGTAAGCACTTTCTGTAGAGAACTCAAATACTGAGTGTTTCTTCTCTTTTAATATGGTGTCTGGATCTGTGTTTGCATTTTTGCATGTTTGTGTGTGTGTGTGTGTGTGTGTCTATGTGAGGAAAAAGTACGATTTAGATCTACTCTCCACAACTCTTGAGCAGACTCAATGAGCAGAAATAGACACTGGTTGGAGAGGGTGCCACATAGTGGCATGTGTGTGGCTTGCTCTGCAGCCCAAAGCTGACTTGTATTGACAATGATTGCCTCCAAAATGAGTCTATTATAGCATCTAGCCTGTCAGTGCCACAAAGTCCTTGCAGCCGAGCCGTTCATTATGCAACGCCATTGTTAAAGTAGCACCACTGACATGTCTCATGCATATTATCGGAGTGATGGGTGCTGGGTAGAATTGGGCTGTCAGGGAACGGACTCATTTGTGGGTGTCTAGTTGGTGTATTTGGGGAAATGGGAGACTGTGGTAATGGATGAGGCCATTCTTCACTCCTGTTTGTGGTGCCTCTGTTAGAGAGCGGCGTGAGGGGTCATATATTAGCAGCCTGCTGAAATAAGACGGGAAGAAAAGCGTCACTCTGTCTTTTCATTTTAGTAAACAACTAGATGAGATTTTGCAACATTTATTGCCAGCATCTAAACAGCAGATGGTCATTTCTTCTGACAGAAAGTTTTCTAATATGTTGAAAGACTGCAGTCTATGTTCAGTTATTTTATGTATAATATATACATGTCTGTGTTTGTGTCTGTGTGTGTATATAATATATATTTGTATATTATGTGCATACATAGTCTCTGTAATAAATGAATTGAGTTATTTGTATGGGTTAGTCCAACAAGTAGGCCGGGTCATCCCTTTGTGCATGGATGGGGTTACTGATAGTAGCTGGGCCCCTGAAGTACACCAACCCCTGTATCTCTGGATGTTGGCACTTTTAATCATGCGCCCAAGGCACTGCAATGGCAGGTGGGGGGAAATTACCCAACCTGCCCTGCAAACACGGCAGGCCATGTCTCCGCTTGGCAGTATGCACAGCCCATCTGCTCGCAGTGGTTGGAAGATCAGAAACGAATAAGAGAAGGAGAGAAGAGGGCGGCCTCAGGAGCAGGCAGTTCTGCATATGATAATATATCTCGCCCTGTTATCTCCTGTTTAATGCCATTAGGAGTAATTATAGTTGCCTGAATGTGGAGCAGAAATGCTTGTCTGATTTACGTAGACTTCGACCTTATTCACTCAGAACTCATGTGAGTATTTACGGCCTTCTGGCATACATGTACGCTTAATCAACTGATCAGAACCCCATCAATAAAGACTGTCCCAATCTTGCACAACGCAGCAGGCCTTTTAAACGCACAGCCTTTTTTACAACGCATCACCTAAGCTGGAATCAGAAGTGCACACAAGAGATAACAAACCCCCATGTTAATTACCAAGTGCCATTTCAGCGGACTCTTGCATCATTAGCTATATTAATTATCATAGTAGTCTGCATTTCTTTATGAGTCAGAAAGAGAGAAGGTTTTTTTCTCCTCTCTTCCCTCATCAGGAGCCAATTAATTCATTGCAATTGTGGAGCAGCTGGTGGCATTTGGACTGCGAGTCTCTGCCTCTCTCCAGTGTGAGCATCATTAAAATCAGGTGCTGTAATCATCTGTCGCTGCAGTAGTTGGCAAGGTAGCAGGAAACAAATGAGAACGCTGGGAGGGGTGCGAAGGCCCAGCCACACGCCACTGCCTGTAATACACCCTTATGATGTTGGTTTAAAATGACATTGTAACTTTAATTAAAGGTTACAAAGCAAGTGCTGGGAATAATAAAAATCAGAGCACAGAACATGCTTGAAAACTGGGTTTAGTAGCAATTACCCATCAAATAGGGTTGTTTATGCGTAGTGTTTTCACAGGTTCAGAACAGTAGCAAGTTAGTGTTATTTGTATTAAAGCTCTGATCACGAAACAGTACAATGGCCCCTTCATTTTAGCATACACATAGTGACCACTCTGCAGTGTGTGTTGTATGTTTTAGGGGTTGTAATGTGGAATAGAAACGCCTCTTATTGCCTTGCCAGAAACTTGCCTGCAGTGCTTGAGTTTAGGAAGCTTATTTTCATTTTTTGCAGTCTTTTAAAATGTTGAGTGAGATCATTATTTAGATCGACATTTTGGAACTCTTAGCAGTAAGGCCATTATAGTATGTATATTATTACTATTATTGTTAGCAGGAGTAGTTATGAAGGGCAAAGACAAGTTCTCTTGTTCTGAATGCAGTCGAACTACCAATCATGAGCACCTCAGTATGCTTGGAAGAAGACGCTAGGCATTAAATGTATTATGTAAATATGCAGGGTCATATAACAATATTAGCTACCCTATTGTCGTTCCCTTCCTAGGACAGCATGGCTAACTCAGTCCTTGGGGACCCCCAGGGAGAGACCAGCTGAGTCTCCATGTTGAAACACAACTGTATAATGCTCCTGTGCTGCCAAACACTACTTATTGTCTGTGATGGAACACCAGTGACTTTCATTTACTAAGTGAACTAAGCAGGTCTCGGTGTTCTACATATATGCTTACACTCACACAAGTACTTTTTGCATTTATCTTTTAAATTAAAAATAATTATATTAATGTCAGACTCGGCTCCTGGACAGATATACTCATTATCTCTTTTGGATGCAGTCAAGCAGCCCAAGACATGTTCAGTATCTTAGGTTTGTTTTTGTTTTATCTTTAGTTTTGCACTGAAGCTGTAATGCTCATTTAGGTGATAAATAACAGACACTTCGAACCTCCATTAATTAGCATCATTCCAACTACATGCCACAGCATTTTATAGCTCAGAGTTCAAGAGGGTACAATTGGCCTTTCTGTATCTAGGAGGGTAGAATTGCCTTTTTCACCCCCGTCATTCAGTATGCTAGCCAGTGCAGGCATCTGTTAAATGATCTAACAGAATTGGCACTTAGCGTTCTTCTCCAAGTCCGTTGAGCTGGCCAGTGATGACGCATTAGCTGGAGTTTTAAAAAAATGTTGTGACTGGCTTCACATGACTTGGAGGAAGCATGTATGACCCTACACCCTCCCAGCACTGGTTGTGTGATGTGCGCCCTAGCTATTAGTTCAAATTTGGCAGAATATTGCGGAAAAATGCAAAATAAAAAAGGAGCTTATCATTTTAAAAATTAAAATGCCATTTTGCTCATTAAAGAATAAATAATGTTCATTATTAGTTGGCTAACAGTACTGGACACCTTCACAGTGACACCTAATTAAAATCAGAAATGAAAAATGAAAAAAAATAAATGATCAAGTGCCATGTTTTACCTGACTGATTACATTTTAGTTAAGGGGACGGTGTTTATATTTGATTTTCAGCCAAACCATTGCTTTAAGCCTGTTTTAGTACAAGAAAGCATTTTTGTCAGTGAAGAATTAGCAATACATATTACAGGAGCATTACAGGAAACTTTGCTGTAATGTTTTTAACTGTGTTGTGCGGATTCTGTTTGTTTCAGTGCTCGACAAGGAGGACAGCTGTGAGGAGATGTCTGTCCCAAGCAGCCCCCACAACGAGGCTATCCAGCACAGTTCAGTCAGCACGTCCAATGGTGTGAGCTCCTCCACGGCACCCGTAGCTGCTCTCGCCCCTGGCCCTGCCACTGGACCACCCGCCGACCAGAGCACAGAGGGGGAGGAGTCAAATGGAGGCGTAGCTCCAGGCACTCAGACCCAACCTTCTGGAAGCTGATCATACTTTAGAGGGGTTACTTTTATTCCTGGCAGCCATGTTTGTGTGAGGAGGAAAATGTTTTCCTCACTTTCTTCAGTCTGGAGAATATTCATTTACGTTTTTTTCTTCTGACTTCATTTTCCATCAAATACATTTTTTTCAAAAATGTTCATCATAATGCAAGGGATGGCACTTTACAAATGATGGAAAATTGTACTGATTGTCGAATTCTCTCTTGCGCTCTGTTTTGCGTCCATGTTTACTCTATTTATTATATTAGTGCTATATGCAGATGTGCATAATCATGAGTTGTAAAGTTAGGAATCTGAGTTAGTGACCGATTCAGTGTGTTTTACATGCCAAAGTGTATCATGGCTTATTGTAACGGAGAATTGATTTTCTCAAGCACTGCTGTAGGCTTATAGACGGAGAGGGCAGTCACTTTCTTTTATTTGCCTTTTCCATTTTGCACAGGAGAAGACATTGGGGGTGGGAGTACTTTTTTGTAGTGTTTGACTGTTGACATGACCAGTTCTGGCAGCTTCTAGGAGTAGATTTGAATACCTGCATTGTTATAAATCTTCAGTGATTGAGCGCCATTTGAACTGATCATAGATACTTTTATTTGTGAGTGAGTAGTTGGCTGTTGGCTCCTTCCACGAGCGGCGTGATGTTTGAATGTTCTAAGTAATCTTTTGCCTGTAAAAACAAGTCTTAAAGAGGGTCTTTGGTTTAAAATGTGTCTTTTAAGAGCAATGCTTTGATCAACATTCCATGAGTAGTTTGTTGCAAAGGCAGTAACTGTAGGAATATAGTACATCTTTCACCATACAGACATCTCTGTGATGTTGACTTAACTATGTGCCATTATTTTTTATTTATTAGTTGCTTATTTTAATTCGTAACAGAAATTTGGCAGGTGACTGCATACAGTAGATTAAGATCTTGGATCACTGACAATTTCATGTACATAATTTCTTTGAGTAAGCAGCCTAATGTTTCGTTTGTTTGTTCGTTTTGGGGGTTTGCCACTTGGCTGATTCTGAATCTGTGGTGTTCTATTTTTTGAAACACTGTTTGAAGAAAATAAGAATATGTCTTTTATTCATTGACCTCAGCTGACTTTCAGAATACTACATTTTAGGAAGCATTGTAAATGCCATTATTGATGATAGCATTGTATGTGATATCTGCAGGAATATGTGCATTGTTTTGTGTTAGGGTCTTACAGATACACTTCATTCTTTAGAAAAAGATTTAAAAAAAACAGTGCAAAAAAAAAAAACTTCAAATAAGGCTTTTCCTGTTCAACTCATTAAGTAGTTCCAATTTTTGCCCTAAAAAATAACAATAACAAATAAGTAACAATACACTTTTTTTAAGTGTTAATTGATTCCAAAAATGAGGAAACCTAGCCCATAAGCTGTTTATTTAAGTTAAATTATTTGCTGCAGTTAGGGTTAGTGAGCGCTACAGATTAAGTAACTCCTAGCATCATCAGTTTGGATCAATTTGCCTTCTCTCTTGAAATGTATTGGCTTACTACTGTGTAGTTTTATTGCTGCATTATTTTGCTTTTCTAAGTATCATCTATTTAATAATCATTTTGTTTAACAGGTAAATTTGTACGGTCATTGTTAATGTGCTTACTTGCATGACTGATTGATTCTCTAAGAGAATTAGATTTATGTTTAAATCATGTCTCAGTTGGATTATTGCAGTTGAACATGTTCGTTTCTCAGCCAGGAGGCAGCGAGTTTACATTTCTGGTGTTTGTTAAACTCTGTCCCTGCTGCGGAAAAAGGATGTGATTATTATTGTGTTGGCAGTAAACTTGTAACTTGGTGAAAGTTATGTATAAAGTATCATAAATTAATAAGATGTTGTAATAAATCTTTTAATATCTCTTTAAATCTATTTCGGGGGTTGTGGAGCTTTCTTCTGTACTCTTTTGTTAGCAGATGTTTTTCATCACTTGTCTACCTCAGAGATCTAAGGTAAATGGTTAGATTTGGTATAGCCTGCCATCTAGTGGCCAAACTTCAAAAAACTTCATTGTTAATACAAGCTTAGTTGTGTTTATGTTTAATATGTGTGTTTTCCAATCATATGTAGAACCTCTAATATACAAAAAGTTTGCAGTATCCATTAATGGCAGGCAAATATGTATTCATGTAACAGTAATAATTCTGCAGTCATGCAGGGAACAATTACAGTAAATCAAGTGTCATTACTCAGCTGGGCTATATTATATTACAGGATAGATGTAACAAAGACATGTGCTCAAACATCTTACTAAGTGTGCTTATACACTCTCAGCTGTATACTTATGTGCACCTTTGAGTTAAAAATGTTTGTGGTTAATTATCTTAATCTATAAATTGTGGTCTTTAAGTAAATTGAATCTGTACTATTTTAACAAATGCAGTTAATTATACAGTGTACAGTGGTGTGTTCATGAACTCTTACATAGTCATTCATGACTTTGTATTACTAGTGTGGCACAGAAACCAAATTTTGTAGTATGTATTTTAAACTGCATTACTGTTGCAGCAATGTTATATACTGTATACTGCTATATACTATATATGCTGCCTTGCATATCAGTTTGCTGTATAGTATCCCAGTCAGTTTTAGGAAGCACTAAAAACTGATTGGATACTATAGATGTTGCAAAAAGACGTTGCAAAGATAGCACTGACTGCATAGTGTAATATCTAGCCAGAGCAATACATCATTTAGCATGCTGGGAAAATTCATGTTTGTTGAGTTCTGCATGCTACTTGCGAGGAATCAACATGTCAGCAATATGTAGTTGGTTAACCATCAAATTAGGAAACATTAGATAATACACTAATGATATTAGACCAAATATGCTGACCTTCACACATTAAGCAATGAAAAAATGCTAAACAATTGAAAAAGCCTATATCCACAGTTATATAATAAGATTTTTTTTTTAAAATATATATATATCAATTTTTTATAATTAAGAAATGTAAAATGACCAGAGCTCTGAACCTGCTTGAAAGAAGATAGCCAGAGAGACTCTTTTCTCCAATTATTGCAGAATATGGTAGCATTTTGGGGTCAATAAGTTTCTAAACCTAAAATTAGACACCACCTTAATTGCAACAGATTTGGGGGATGTGCCAGAATAAAGTCTTTTCTTTCTTACATTTCAAAAACATAAGCATTTTTTATTCTTCAAATGCTAACAGATCCAGGTTCTGTGGCCGTATGAAATAAAAATAGCTTATTAGCATCAAACACTCAGTTTTGGTGTTAAAATTAATATAGTTATATAGAAAGGAACCTCATATGTACTATTAAATGTGCTGCAGGATCTGTAATGTGTTGGGTCTGTTTTTTCCCTTCGGAGACCCTTGGGGAAATTTGCTGGGACACATGGTGTCATGGATTACTTAGCAGGGTATTTTAAATGATCATGTGACAACATTCCCCAAAAATATTCCAAATGAGTAACTCTGCAGTACTTAGAATATGTTCATTACTTTCTTATTAAGTATCATGGATGCACTTATGGGAGAATTATGCTTTTTTAAAATTCAGCATAGCTAAATCACAGAGATCCAAAGTCATTCAGAGTGGTCTGATGTGAAATTAACCTGTTTGTGTCATTCAAACGTAATCTCAGAATTTTCCTGAATAGTGTCTCCTTGTAATCATATCATGTAATAACTTTTGGTGAGGCTTTTAAAGGTGTAATGGCTTTTAGATATCTGGTTATTATCACTGCTGTGAACATTTCTGACCTGGTAAATTTCTCTAGAGTGCTACATTTAGCATCAAACCACTTTTTTTTTTGCATGAGTGACCTTTCTTTTTAAATAAGTGGGATTGTCCTTTAATATACATGGTGTGCAAGATCACCATGACCCTCTTCTGTTTAATGTGCAGCTGGCAGGTCTAGGGCATCAATGGCATCATTTTGTTGATAAGTTCCTGTAGTATGGGAGCTTGTGGTGTTCATTCCGGAGATCCGATCCGACATGGGTATTCCAGCACACATGGCACAGGAGATGCTCTTATCCCGGGAATAAAGTAGACTTAACTCATTTGCCTGCAGCCTTTTTTTCAGCACACAACACATACGAGCAAAAAGGGCCAAAATGACCAGTATAGCGAAAGCATTGACCCCGCTAAAGTACAAAAGGATAGTTTGAGGCTCAGGGGTGGATATCTCCTCAGGCTTTGTAATGACGCCCAAGCAAAGATCACGTGAGGCCACCTGGCACACTTTCTCCTCCACCACACTTTCCACACAGATCAGATATGGCGTAGAGGGCCGCAGATCACACAGGTTACACACCGTGCCCTGTTTAACACTGATGAAGCGACTGAAGCGTGTGCGTGTGTGGAAGAGGTCGTACATAACTCTGAAGTAGACATTCTGGATGTCATTTTCGACCAGAGTCCATTTTATGAGAGCTGAGCTGGAAGTGACTGTCACAGCAGAGATGTTGAGAATGACCAGCTGGTTGTAAGAGCACGCGTCACTGGCTGTCTTCTCCTCTGTGGCCTTTTGTCTGGTTGAGTTCGAAGATCTAGAGGATCTAGTTACTATTGCAGAGGCTATTCTATTTTTAGGGCTCAGTACTCCCCCTGCTGAGCCGTTCTGGTATTGCTTTGATTGTAGAGCTTGTCCTTTTTCTGTACGCTTGATCTGAAGTTGTGGAGTGGTCCTGCCCACTCTGCTGTGAGTGTGGTATCTGTCACCATCATGGCAGGTTTGTCTGGTCACCCGTGAGCTGCTGCCTGAGTGGATAGGCTTTGATTGAACACGAGCGTGCGCTCCGCTGCATGGGCCGCCCGTGCTGCGGATCAGTGCACTGCTGATAGTGTGGAGGTACTGACCTTTCAGAGTTTCTGGGTGAGAGCATTTCACAGTGACAAGGCCGTCCTTGCCTGGCTCTAGCCAGCTCTTCAAGCTCAGTAATCTACAGTCACACTTCCACTCGTTCCCCGTCAAGTCCAAGGACTGTAACTGAGTGCTGGAGCCAAACATCTGTGGATGTAGGTAAAACAGCCTGTTGTTGCTTAGCCTCAGGCTTTTCAGGTGGGATAAACAGTTAAAAGTGAGATAATTCAGTCTTGAAATATTATTGTCACTGAGATCGATATCTCTGAGGTTTCTGCAATATTGAAAGGTGAGTTTACTGATCGCAGAAATATGATTTCCCTTCAGTTTGAAGACCTCCAGTTTGCATAACTGTCTGAAGGCAGAAGAATGTATCCGAGAGAGCCTATTGTGGCTTAGAGTTAGTACCCTGAGTTTTCCCAAGTCCTTCAAATCTGATTCTTTAATTTCAAACAGCAGATTTTTATCAAGCATGAGCTCTGAGAGAGATGAAAGCAGGCTAAAAATGCTGCGAGGGAAGCTTGATAACCTGTTGCCTGACAAATTCAGTGTCTGTAGTATTTTCAGTCCTTTGAATAAGGTCTTCATAACTGTTTTGATTGATTTGATTGGTGTGTCTTTTGAGAGCAGGATCTGCTGCAATTTTAGAGTTGTTGGTTTTTTAGTTAGTTTCCAAGTGTTTCCATGGAAATGGAGGTTGCCATCCTGTTTCAGTCTGGTACACAGTTCTTGCAGGACGTCACCTTGTTGATTGGTGTTTACAGTGGACAGTTCAGAGGGGCAGTGACAGACGAGTGCTGAACTGTGGTTGTGAATTAGGTGAAGTTCTGTGAGGTTACTGAGATGATACAATGACCCAATATTAAATAGCTTGACTGAACCTGATTGAAAATGCCAACCACTCACATTTGTGTACAGCCAGAGACCAGGTGGATGAGTACATTCTGAAAGGTTGCCAGCCAGCCTGAGGTGTCTTGACGAACGAAGACGAAGTATGTGAGATAATCCTGAATTTACACAAAATAGCTCCCCATTCCTGCATTTGCAGAGGGTCGAACGCATCTCCACAAATGTACCATAAAGGCTAATGTAAAAAAGACAAAAAATGTAAATCCTCACCATTTTTAAGTCTGTGAACAATTGCTTGCTGATCCGAACAGACAAATAAAACCTTAGCTGGACTGCTAGAGTCAGGAAAGGCTTGTGTACCAGGCATTTCCTTACTGGAACGGTGTTGTCTAGATTTTATCCTTGGTCCATACAAACAAACAAGGGATTCACCATCCTGTTCATGAGAGAACAAGGATGTTGTAATGGTTTTTACAGTGAGTAGTTTAGATTCATGTACTGAGACACAGTAGAATACATACATTGTTCCATTTATCCCCTTTCAATAAAACAGTATAAAGACTCCTTTTTTACTGAACAAGAGTCAGAACCTCTTCACTAAACTCCAACAAGATATTATTGTGACAGTGCAGTAATGTACCCAAGAAGCGACATTGTATGTATTTCAAAGGAGGCTTTGACTGTCTTCTCTGGCCTCTCACACTGTATTGTTAAACAGGGGAAATGAGTGTTCAGCAACAAAGTGTTGTAGTGAGACACATGTCTCTGTGGTCTAAATGCACACTGGCCATTGGGCTGCTATTGTCTCAGCTTCCTGTTAGTGTGGACACTCATTTAAGCTTCTGTCAACGCCGGACTGCCATCTGAAGAGAACAAAACGGTTTAACAGAGAGAAATAATACCATGTTATTGAATAGATTCATTACAGAATATAAAATCATAGAGTATAGTTTCCAGAAATATTTATTAGAATTACAAAGCATGTTTCATAGAACTGTTGTATGTTAAGTTTGATAAAGGATTCCCAGTCCAGGACCCTACACTACTGATGAATGTATGCCTTCCCTGACTGTGTCCTGTCTTATATATGGTTGAAAAGAGAATAAATACTTATGATGGTATGACAATTCAAAATTCTGCTTTGCTAGGAATGTAGTGTAAAGAATCTGATAGTTTGACAGTATTATGGGACATAAACTTAAATAAGGCAGTGTGTTAAATAAAATGGGAGTTTGTGTTGGGACATACAGGTGCCTGGACTGATCGAAATATTCCTTGAGGTGTAGGACACATGCCGTGTAATCACTTTGTTTACATACTTGTACATTTTAGAGGGAATTGTTTCATTTATAATTTAGCTGTGCCTTCTTTTGGAACAGGCTCGTAATTGCCTTTTAATATTGCAGTTGTGTCCTTTATTTATGGACCAGCCTGAACTAGAATACCAGTCTGGACACCGGGAACGAGTACATCAATCCCCCCCTAATTACCTCATGTTCCACAATTACAAAATTCACTCAGTTTATTCCGTTGCTGATGCTGGGGGCTGGTGCTGGAGAAAAGTGACAGAAGGAAAGTGTTGAATGAGGACATGTTTCCTATGCTAGAGAGTGAAGTCATGATGCAAGAGTGTTGAGAAAGAACATTTTAAATGCAGGTGTTTTTACAGAGAGTGAAGGTCTTAGATGCAGCCATGTTTCCTCTGTTAAAGAGTGAACGTTTTAAATGCAGGTGTGTTTACTGAGAGTGAAAGTCTTAGATGCAGGTTTGTTTACAGGGAGCGTGAGCTCTGCGCGTTCGAGCCGCGTCTCCATGGTAACGCGCCATGAAGAGGCTGCAGTCCCGGAGGAGAAGCGGAGCTGGCGGTCATGTGCTTTCACAAGATGGCGACCTCGGTACAGGGATACAGAGTGAGTCTGAGCTTGCAGGGCTGTACATCGCTAGCTAAACGACCCCTGGTACTTCGGCAAAGCCCTGTTGCGGGCGTGCTGGTCAGAGAGGGTTCAGAGAGTCGCTGACATTAATTCTCCAGCGGCTGCTTTGCTGGAAGTGTCGCGGCTGGATCGGACTGAAGTTTAGCTCTCAGTAGCCTGTGCAGCCCACCAGACGAATTACAGCCGCTTGTAGTCATACGGAGCACTGGTGTTAAACTAAAACACATATGTATTGTTGTTTATTTCGTGCAGGCTGTTTAGTGATCCCGACGTTTTTTGGAATATCTGAATGAAAGAGGGAGAAGTTGCAGCGAGCTGCCGTGCAGAGCTTTGTCTATTGGAATTACAGCACTCACTAACATGGCTATCCATGTCTTCGGTAAGTTAACACACTTCACATCATCTCTCGGCGGGTTTAGGGCTGGGCAGAGTGCAGAGATCGCAGGTTGAACGTGTTTCTCGCAGAGAGCAGGCGAGCCCCTGCGCGTTAAGCCTTTTGGCAACGTTTTTCATTTACAACAATAGACTGGCCCTGGAATGTGATGGGGTTTCTGTGTAGCACAGCCAACAGGTCTGCATGGACTCACTGCCTTCACACAGGCAGGCCAACGTGGTCTCTTTATGACCTAAAGACGACATGAAAAGATATGCATGGTCTGAATGACTTTCTGAAAAGGTAAGAAGGAAGAGCGTGCAGGATCATTTCATTCCTTCCTCCAGGCACTTCCACTCAGCCCTGCTTTTGAAGTGGCAGCAGCTAAAGAGAGAGGAAACAATGTAGCCACTTCAAAAGCACACCGAGCAGTTAACATTTATTTCTGCAGATATCAGTTACACTGAGGGACAGAGAGATCCAAGGAAGTGCTCGGTGCAAAGCAGGGGCAGGTAAAGCTTAAATGCCTGAGACACTTGTTGGCAAAATGTCCAGTCATGGAGAGGAAGTCTTCTTCCCTGGAGCTCTTATCTCTGTTTGGGAGAGCAGCCATTTTCTATCAATATTTAATGCTGAATCATAGGAGGAGCACAATTGACGGAGAGGCAGGGAAACAGCCAGGAGTGGAAGATAAACCCTAATTTGGCACACAGCACCAACAGTCTCACCATAACTGGATTAGAGCATTGGTGTCTTCCATTTTCTAGTACTGCACATGGTGGTGAGGCTTTATAATAAAGCATTTAAGAGTCCTGGACATTAGAGTGGTTGTGCTTTATTGTATTTTCGGGCAATCTCATGTCTTTTCTGCAAAGGAGGATGAGAATTTGATGTAGTCTGATTGCCTTCTGCTTTGGTATCAGTGTGTTGAAACAATTCAAATCATCACCAAATTGTGGTCACTAAAGCTCATGCAAAGTGCTTATGAATGAAAGGAATTGCTCAAAAGTACTGTGAATGGAAACGTTTGCATGTTGAAGGTGCTGTAAATAAAAAGCAAAGGAAACAGTCAGGAGTTCAAATTCTCAGGAACTTCCTTTCCTGTTCGTAAGGGATTGAATAGAGTGAGGCAGAGAACAAGCCTGCTGTGTTGTGATGAAGGGCCAGGTTTTTGAGAGGGCTTGTGGAGTTTTGTTCAAAGCCTCTCCCCTCCAGGATACCATTGTTCTGGGAGTGCTTACACTGGGACATGTCTGCAGGGTTTTCCTGCCTGCAGCCCTTCATTAAGCACTTTGAGAGCCAGCAGGTATATGTGTCCCTCTCCTTTTCATCGATTTATGAGCGAAAATAATTCTAATTCCTCTTTAATCCCCTAATTCTACAGCTCTGATATTATCCGCATTACATCCCTCATGAGAAGGAAACTTTCTACAGTGTATTTAATCAAGTGGAATATTTGTTCTAAGGTTGAGTCGTTTCAAATACAGTAACCCCCCCAGTTTTACGCAGGTCAGGAGTCACAGATTCAGTCACACCGAAATCTCCACAGTAACGCAGTAACTTTTCCAGATCACACAGATTGCCAGTCCGCCCCTGACTCATCTTGAGTGTTTCTCCTGGTTTTCGTTTTGTTCTTCTTAAAGCCCAGTAGTTTTAGTACTGTAAATTAAATTAAAAGAGGCTGTTGAGCTCAGTCGCTGTCCAATGTCTGCTTTAGCCAGCGTGTCTCTACTTCTCCTGAAGAATCCTGAATAAGACGCATTGCTGATGAAGAGTAAATTATTGAACTGTAAAAGTTATTACCCTTACATTTTACTGTATTTTTATTTACCTGTTTATGCAAAGAAAATGCCCGGCATGAAGTACAGTACAGTCTGTACGGGCTTACCTTCATATTTTCGTTGAGGGTAATGTGGGAGTATATTTGAGGCATATTTAGGGTTTACTTTATAAAAATAGGCATTTTTAGGCAGCACACAACAACATGGTTTTTCACTATATACGGGTGCTCTTAGAATGTAACCCCTGCGAATAGCTTATTAGATATTTTTTGTTCCTGATCAGAATTATATTTAGCACATAAACGTTGCAAAGTGATCCTGATTGGGACTAAAAGTCACGTCTGTTTCTCCAGGATCTACTAATCCTGGTCTTGATGATCCTGCAGCTGTCCATGAGCAGCAATCTTGTGAAGGTTTTGTACTTAAAACCTGGAACGTTATTGGTGTACCTGCCTGCCATGTTAGGCCTGCTCTCAAGCTAGATTTTAGCAGTATGCATGGCTTCACATTTGCCGTGAAAATCCTAGGGTTGTAACAATTCACTAAATTCTTAAGTTAATTCAGTATGATACTGTGATGTGTCTGAAAAGGTGATTTGTTTTAATATGTTAGTCACGGTGTAGTACAATATTTGAAATAGATATGACACCTTTTGCCTCTTTGATAATTTCTTATTTGGGAATTTCTTTGAGATGTTCCTCTTGTTTTGATAGTAGCAGCCTAGTGGATGAAACACTTGCCTGTTGACTCGATGACCACAAAGTTGCAGGTTCGAAACTTCAGCAAGACACAACTCTCAGTTGCTTCAGGGGTACTGTCCCTGTAACTAATGATTGTAAGTTGTTCTGGGTTAGAGTGTCAGCCAAATGGCCACTTTAATTTGTTGTTTCTTCACTGTACTAATGTGCTCCGCTCTGGTGGCGCCAGCCCACCACAGGGTGATTAAGGCGATTAAGGAGATTTAAAAAAATGTCATTGTTTTACTTTACCAGTATATGTTAGATTTAGAAGTCTCCAAGACAAGGAATATATAGTTCAGATTCTTTGTTCATTGTATGCTATATTTCATCCACTGTTAGAGAACTGCCTTTAACAGAAAGTGCCCACAGTCTGCAGCAGTGAGTATTTATTCTAGAAAATTCTTATTTAATATACCATAAACAGACTGGAGAATAGTATTTCTTTTTTTTTTTTAAATCAGCTTTAAGTCAACAACATATTACAAAGGAGCTGATTTTATCATCGAATGAATTGTCAGAGTAGCATAACTGTGTGCTGTTACCTATGAAAACACAAATAGCAAATTGGACTCGCATTAAAGGATCAGACTGAAGCGGGCAAAAAAACAAATCAGGGCACCCATAATTTAATTGTGAGGTAATGATGTTGAAAAAAGCCAAGGAGCATGTTAAATGCAGATCCATTATAGTGATCCAGTGAAAATATCCGCTGTCAGCAGTTCTGTGGTCTGCTCAAAACTATTGGCTGACCGCTAGAGGAGAGCAGGACTACCAGTCAGACACACTGAAATGAGTAAGCGGTGCAGTCTCAAAATGTAAATCCATATTGTATTGAACTTGAGAATAATTTCAATAAAAACGACATTTTCAAAGTACATGACCTGATTCGTTTTTCTAACATTATTTGTGTTTGTATTGATTTTCATATGTAAAGCATCATTTCCTGTGACAATTCACATTCAGTCACTGGGCGTATATGCAGTATATTTATGTCGTGCTCACAAACAAATAAACTATTACTTGACGCTACCCTGTTGTAGTGATCTGATGTGTCTCAGTGAAAAGGAGCCCCTGTAGCTGCATGCTGTATTTTGTCGTAAGGAAAAAACATTTTTTTGCACCCTGTTTCATTTGTGTTGCAAGATTTCCTTTTTAATGTGTTCATATGTGCATTTAAGAGCCCCTCTCAGGATCTTAACGTTACTGTGTCTGTGATTGCTTGAAATATTTAGTGAATTGTCTATGATCTGAAGTAGATACACTGATTTAAAATTAAGTGCTTCTGCTTGAAGGCTGTTTAAAAACACTGATTTTTCACACACAACTATGAGCTCATGTGCAATAGACTCCACTAGAGGGTGCACTTTTAACTTTTACTGCTACAGTAAATGTGACAAAAGTTCATGCAAGACAGCCAGGGAAGCACTGCAAAGGAAATAACACATTTATTGACACTTTTGTTTATATGTACTTCACATCTGAATACACACTAGCTCTCATGTATTGCAGTATATAACCTTGCCTTTTTACTTTACAGATAATGATGAATATAGACCACCAGTATGGAAATCGTACTGTGAGTACCATCTTGGAAATTTTGTTTATATATATATATTGCAGCCTTTTTAATAGTAAATTAAGTTTGCCTGATTTGTCTGTATGGCTTTGCACTGTCATTTTGAGAAAACCAAATAGCTTAGAAACAATGGTTGTGTTCACATTGTGTGTGTGTGCACAAGTCAATAAATGGAATTTGTAATTCGTTGATCTCATAATTTTTTTATCGTAAAGCTTTTGCAGTTACATTGCTGGTTACCTTTCATATCACACTGTAATGTAGCTGTAATGTTGGCCTGGCATATTATGCCTCTATAAATTCATTTAGAAGAAATCATTATGCTGGCACTTCCCTGCCGGCTGATCATCTGTCAGCTCCAGACCCCCTGTTGTCACATTCTCAAATTACTTGTGCACCAGCCTGTTATTTTCTTATAGCACCATAAAGGAATTTGCTATTCACTGATCTCATAATAGATCCGTTTATCGTTAAGGTGCCCTGAGATTTTTGCTTTGTGTTATCCGTGGTGTACATTTCGTGCTGTACCTCTTTGAGCACTCTGTTTTTGTTATAGTGTATCAGCTCCAGCAGGAGGCGCCACACCCACGCCGGGTCACTTGCACTTGTGAGGTGAGCATAAACCAACGCAATTCTCTTATTGTGCATTTGTCTGTAGAAGCGACTATATTCATCCTTTATTATTATTAATTTATTTCCACATATTTCAAAATATATTTGTTATTAAAGTCAGAATGTACTTATTTCATTACTGAGCTGATCTCTACAGATTTATTATGTTTCTCTCTCTCTCTCTCTCTCTCTCTCTATTTATAGATAGATAGATAGATATAGATATAGATATATATAGATATAGATATAGATATAGATATATATA
>JBBJLR010000002.1:14104200-14114418 GCA_037577145.1 Brachypetersius gabonensis | reverse complement strand
TAGATATCTATATACCCCTATATTTTGTGTGTATACACACATTTTTGTGTGTAGATTTCTTCTATTTTTATTTAGCTTATTATTATTATTATTATTAATAATAAAAGTAGGTCATTGGTTGCTGTTAAAATAAAATTAAGTTTTCGTTTGATGAAAGTCTAGACTTCTTCCCCTGGGTTTAGTTGCAATATAAACAGTGTGGTAGCAAGAATAGCAGTGAAAGATCTCAGGCTGCCCCCTTCTGCTTCTTACCAGCAGAACCAGATTAGTCAGGCGGATAGAAGCTTTAATTAAGGAAAACAGAAGGTAATGCTTTTGAATTATTCATCTGTATTATCATTATAGAATCTGTCTGACACTGCTGTAGTTGAAAATTGCTGAAGATTCGTCCCAGTTGGCCATGCATTTACAGACGAGGCAGATACACTCCCCAGAGGGAAAAGTCGAATCTACTGTCGCCTTTCTCAGCAGAGGGCTTTCTTTTTGAGACTGAAATTGCAATAGTGAATGGTCATTGTAATGGGTGATTATTATAATTTCCTGTTCATGACAGCATGCCATAGTTTGGCAGTGCAATTGAGTTTCAACAGTGTCTAGTCCAGTCCAGTGTGAGAGGGATCGAAACAAAGAGGGAAGATAATTTTTTTCTGGAGAAGTTGAGCTGACCGAATGATTGTCTCTCCTGCTGTTAGTATAATTCGCCTGCTATTACACACAGACACACACTCACAGAGCTCACATCGCTTCATCTCAGCAGTCTTGATGCACACTTAATTAGTGAAGTATTAACATGCAGAGATATTTACATGAACTGGTGTTTCAAGTGTCTGTGTTGGATGTTTTTTTCCCTCCCCCTGAGGTCATTAAGATTCCTTTTTCATGCTGGAGGTGTTTTTACCCATTTCTTTTTTTTGTACAGGAGGACAATGTTTCGTGCTGTAGGCTTGTGGGTAGAGGCCTGTTATTGAAAAGCACATTTTCCCCTGGGTAGAGGAGTTGTATGGATATGGCAGGAGATTTAACCCTGTATAATCCTCACAAACTGGGCCAAAAAACCTGATTTACATCTCATTCAGATTATGCTAATATGTCACCAGTGTCCTGGAGCAAACCTTCAATGTAAGCGTGCTCCCTGCATGCTTTCTGTTCCACACGTTCACTGTCTCTCATACATCTCACGTGGATTATTATGCAAATATTGTGAGCTTTTTCTATCTTCCGTTGTATGAACTGTCTAGAAAATAGACTGTTAGGCTGCTGAAACAGAATATTTGCAGTGTATTTTAAAGTAATTGGCTGCAATTATGAAAGCATTTATTTCCATTACTGTGTCTGGTGACTGAGACCTATTCTTCATGCAGAGTGGTTCCGCCGGTATTTAACATTATTAGCCTGAGAGGTTTGGAGTAAATATAAAATAAAACAAACATAGCAACCAGTCCTACACCAGTCCTACACCAGTCCCTTTCATACATCACTATTCTTTAATAGCTGTAGGGTAAAAACTGTTTTTTAGTCTATTAGTCCTTGATTTTATGATCCTATATCGTTTGCCTGATGGCAGCAGTTTGAAAAGATTATGACTTGGGTGTGAGTAGTCACACAAAATCTTATGAGCTTTCCTGAGACAACGAGTTTTGTGAAGTTGTTCCAAAGAGGGGAGAAGGTAACCAATGATTCCTGGGCAACCTTTATATCTTTCTGGAGCGCTTTCTTCTGTGCCACTGTGCAGCTGTAAAACCACATACAGAGACAGTAGGTCAGCAGGCTTTCTATTGAGCAGTGATAGAAGGACCTCAGCAGTCCTTCTATATAATAAAATATAGAATAAATGAAGAATTCTTTAAGCCAAACGCATGTTCTGTAAAAGTACCATATTAAACACTGGGTGCTTGTAGGTCATCACCAGAGGCTGTGTTAGTATAACCCCCTCTCCCACCCCCCACTGTCCATGTGAAGAGTGGTGACAGAGGCTGTAGCTCTCTGGCTTTTCTGCATCTATTCAGAGTTACCAGTCATGTACTTATTCTGTCAGTACATTTCTCACAAGCAGTGGTGATTTTCTGCATAATCAGACCATAAAGAGATTTCAGTGAAAATGATGAGACAAAAATATTACATTTGATCAGTTACTTATGAGGAAGAGCAGATCTCTGAAGACCTGAGTTGATGATACCCATCAGCCTGGAAAAGGTTACAAAACCATCTCTTAACAAGTTCAGACTCTACCAATCCATCGTTCATGCAAGACCTTTGTTACCCTCTCCAGGAGTGACCAACAAAGATCCCTCCAACAGCAAAGGCTATAGTACTGCACAAGATCACAAAAGTTTACAAACTTTAAGGCATGACCATATTATAAACAAAACCACCGTAATGCCTCACACCCTAACCTCTGTACCAGCAGGCCGTTCTTCCTGCTGCTTCTGTATCCTACAGTAAGAGCAGCAGCCTTTATGCCCCTCAGGACTATTGTTTGTCCAAATCCTTAAGTACTTAAGTTGACTTCATTACAAGGTCTAATCAGTGCAGATGCTGCCTGCAGCGTGCCCCTAATCACACTATGTAAAGCTGCAGGTAGAGCTTTGTGTTGTGGGCTTTGTCCTGTGACTTGATAATTGGATTATTTCTCCAAGTTGGTAATTGTGGATTTAAACATTTTTTTCTTTGCCATGTATAAGCCACTTCAGCTACTAATAATCTGCCAGATATGTTTGATATAGGTTTCACAGAGTAAATATCACATTACTAAATAACATTTTATGATCATAGTGTTAACATTGCACAGCTTAGTGTAATCTTTGCTCAAACATGCCTGATTGAGATTTTCTAATGGGTTTGTTATTAATGCTGATCCACTGAAATGAGTATGCAGGGAATCTGACACTTTTGATGAGCAAATTTCTGATTAAATACTTAAGAGCAATGTTTGGCCTTATTCAGCAAGATGTAGAGTCTGTATTGTTTACCATGGATGAACTGTCCTCACAACACAGACCCCTGTACAGTGATTATACTTTTTTTGTGATACACACCCATGAAAAGGGCTTAAAATTGGTTCTGGTGTAAAAGCAAATAACACTTTGAATGGTTAAGTGGTTCTTCTCCACCACAATGCAGGAAGTGTTTAAAGGACCTTTGACTCAGTATAGCACCAACCAGGTCTGATGTGGTTTGAAGTCATAGAACCTTTTTTTTGTTTCTGCCTCTCGGAATATTAAATATACTGCCAGCCACAACACATGTGGTATATCTGCTCTGTGCTGCTGAGATTAGTTTTTGAAGCATTGTGGTGGGTTGTAAGTGAATTATGTCTAGGCCAGAGGCAGCTCAGGCCAACTATTGGAGAGGCTGTACTGTATTTGGAGGCTGTACTGTTTTGGTACTCTCAGTCTATGTGATGATGTAGATCAAGGCACTTGTTCATTATTAATCTGAGCTAAGGGCTCTGACTGCACTGACTTCTTATGGTCCAGTAACTATTCAGGTTATTGCTAGAGCGCCCTTCTACCCGCTTTGCACACACATATGTATCTGGGGAGGGGGATCAGCCTACTTGATGTAAGTAGTAAGAACGTGTGTGTGAGAGAGAGAGTATAAATGAGTGAATGGGAGGAAGAGGCAGAATTTAGTAGTTCCCTAGAGCATCACAGTATGACCCATTTTAGTGTCTCCTTTAGACTTGAGCCCTCATCATCCCTCTGTTTCTCTGTGCATAGAACAAATGTTCTTTACTCATACACTTTGTTCGCCCATTTCCATTTTGCAGAGTTTATATGTAGCCAGCAGAGAAATGCTTGGTATGTTTCTAGCATTACTATTTGTGCAGTAATATTAATAATATTACTACTAATAATATTACTATTACTAATAATATTAGTAATATTAATATAACTGTTAGTATTAGTATTAGCATACCTTTCTTTGCTTTTGCATTTGTTTTTATTTGTAATTTCTAGTGCTGGGCATGCGTTATTTTCTTAATGCCAATAATTGTTTTATCGCACGTTAACAGTTTTTTTTATTACTCTTATTTTTCTGTGCTCCGCCGCTTCACCTCGCTTTAACATGGACACCTGCTACTAAACATACTGACTAATGTTGTTGAGTGTTGCGATGGCGATATCACATGCCATAAGTAAAAACCTAGCCTTTATAGTGGTATTGTTTTTCTGCTTTGGATTTGCCGGTGATAAAGACTCCAGACACTGACTAGTCTATGCAGAAAAAAAATGAAATGCAATATTGTGTTGTTTTTTTTTTTTAAGAATTTACTTCAACAGAGCTTTTAACGTCTCCCATAAAACATTTGAACCATTGAACATTGTTGTAAAAAAGGAATTTTTAAAAATAATATTAAATAAATGTAAACATAATTTAAATTATAGTAAAAGGAAAAAGGAAAAAAATAGCAAAAGAAACAATCTATAACAGTAGCACAGAAGATAAAGAAACTGCCCAGTGATCTTTTTTTTTTTTTGCCCTCTTCTCTGTGGCACTGGGCGAAGAGCTTTGGAAAAACACCATTTATCGCAGTTCACTCAGTCTTTTGCAATATGGATGTTGCGCATGTTGATATCTACTGTACAGTAATTCATGCATGTGCGTTTTCTCTGGTATAGGCTGTTGTTTTCATGGGCATAAGCAGTTAAATACAGTAATAAATTAATTTAATTTTATTGTAATAAAAATACAGGCCTTTAAGAAGAACAATCAAGACGCTCCAAGGGGGAAATTCTGGGCAAGGAAAAATGGATTGCAGGCTATAATGTTTCTGGCGCTCATGCTCTGGACTCTGAGGTTACTTTGTTTTTCTATAACAAACTAAATAAAGTGTGATGTTGAGATTTACAGAAATATTGGAACTGCAACTGTGTTAAAGGGAACACTGCTGTTAAAAAGCTCCTTATTTGTTTAAAGTGTTCGCTAACCAAATATAATTGCACTTTTGTTCATATAGCAGTACTTTTAAAATAAAAGTGCACAAAACACTACTTTTGAACGGATTGTTGAATTTTGCGTATAACAATGCGATTACTCCCGATTTAAAAAATGTAATCGTTGCCCATGGTTTTCTTTTTACACATTTCAAATCATTATATGTAGATTGTTATACCAGAAGGTGTTACAGTCCATAGAGTTGTCATAAGTCTTAAGATTCTCTTTAAAGGCTACCAATATACAAAGTGACTGAAATGCGTACACACATATGCCTGTTGGGTACATAGAGTTAAGCAGAGTATGCCAGTAGGTGCCTTTAGTGTGGGAGCTGGAATTAGTGATGTAATACCTTTTATAGAGAAGCCCAAAGCAAAAGTGTACACACTTGCCCACTGTTTGATGGTTTCTTCAGCCTCATTAAGGGGCTTTTCACTGCTGTTCCTGTGCTGCTACACTTGTGTGTACACACAAAATTACCTGTCACTATGTTCCACGGATACATATTGCCTTTGTATAGCTCTATACCCTTTCAGTGTGATAGTTTCTTCAGCATGTGCAATTCTCTGTTTACCCCTCCCCCAAAACACACACACACGCGCGTGCACACACACACACACACACGCACATTTTCACCAAAATACATTGAATGAATCCCAGGCTCATTTATTCAGAGCCCTCTTATCTCATTATTATGGACAACTGCTTTTCATATTGCCCTGTGGTTTTCATCATAATGTAAAGCTGAGTGGGTTTTAGTGTACAGATGACATCTGTTTATTGTAGCAAAAATCACCATTGTACTGCTTCTTTTGTGTATTCCTCATTGAAGTGTTTTGTTTTTTTATGTAGATTTTGTTTTAACATGCAAATGTTTTTCAGCCCAAATTCCCCAGAGTAAACCACCTTTATAATCCATCCCCTACTTTGAAAGAAAGGACATGCAGACATATACATACATACACAACATTTTCTCATACACCCATTTCCCTTATTTCTTTCCACCATTTCTTTTCTGCTACAGTATAGTAAGACGAAGTAGAGGCAGAGTGTGTATTGGTGGGGGAGGGACCGTTGGTGGTTGTGTTGTGAATACAGAGAAGGCAGAACTCTGTGCTTCTGCAAATGAGCCAATATCATTTTAATCTGCGCTTGTTTCCCCATTCATGTGCTTTTTCATGATCGGTACCTCACAGTCTGCTCAAGGTTAAATGGCTGGGCTTGCTGTTTGGGGGTTTTATTATGCTAATGTTATGATACACCATTTTTAGTGGAACCCTGCTCTGCGGATCTCCATCATGCATTATATGTATATCGTTCTGCACCCTATTGTCTAAATGCTACTGCTTGCACAGCGAAAGAAAAACAGTCATTACTTATAATTTATTTTTAATTTTGGGGGCATTTTTTGGCATTTTCATGCAACTTGCCTTGGTCATTGCTGTAATTTCAAAGAGATGTTTAAATGTAATTTATAGAAATTTTAGTCATTATATATTATTGCAAAATTCTGATGTTTAGGACATGCTGTTTGATACACACCGAGTAATTTATGCATGTATGTTTAAGTGGGGATAAATCTGATGAATTTTAAAACAGTCAGGGAACTTGATAAGAAATAATACGTTTTATTTATAGGTGCCTTTCACAACACTCAAGGACCCTGTACATATTTACAAAAGTAAGAAATTTTAAACAAGTGCTTCATTTTATACTTTGTTCTTTTATTACCGGATGATAGTGAACAGTCTTAGACAGATCGAGTAAAGTGGTCATATTATGCAAATAAGCTGTTGCTGGCCACGCCCCACCCATCCCATGCTCCACCCACCCTTACGCTGCTCGTTTGACACATGCGAAACGAAACAAAGCAAACAAGTTAGTTCATACTTAACTGCAACAGAAACACAAAATGTCATTATTTGAAAGTACTTACATCTCCCTCATCTGCTGACTTGCCACAGACAGCGAGTCCAGATCCTCCATGTCACTGAAGATGGCTCCTGATTCACAACTCCTTTAAATACCATCGAAAATGAAATGAAAACCACGCAGTTCTTTGGGTGTCTTTGTCTTGGAGAAAGTGTAGGATGTGTGCTCGCAAAACTAGAAGACAAAATGGAGGATCTTCAACTAATCTGGTGTTGAGGCGCAGCGGAGCACGCTTATACATTCATAAAACTCGCATTTTACGCCGTGATCAGTGTGTTTTCACACCAATTTCTTTGCCTTATCCAACAGCAGAGGTGGTTTTATTGTGTTTTGAGCAAGTATTGGCCAGCAAGGCAGAGCGAGTTTTTGCCACTGCAGTGGTCAGGCACGTCTAAATTCAGCACATAAAACATACAATACAGTATTTCTTCCTGTGTTGCTGTTTGAACATAAGTTTGCAGATTTTTTTTACATGAAACTTCAGTGTCTTAGCTTTGAAATGAGTCAAGCCGCAAACAAAAATAATTATTTTTGAGCTTTTAAATTTGGGAGCTACTCAAGATGGCCACTGAAAGGGGTGATGGGAAACAGGCTGGGTTGGGTTTGCCAGATGAGGGGTGGTTCTATGCACATTGGCCTAGTGGGACATCACTCTAGACCCTCCGTCCAAACAGGGCGTTTTGAAAGCAGTGAAGAATAAAGCTGGTCATATCTTTTTATATGACAGTGATTTTGTGAAAATAACTTAATGAACATGTTTTGTATAACCCATAGAGCTATTATAACTGAGTTTTGCATACTAGGTCCCTTTTAATTCAGATTAAAATATAATTTAGTACATTTTCATCAGACGACTATACGCAGACCTAACAATCGAAAAGTATATACTATGTCACTTGTATAGTAAGAGAACCAGATGATTTTTTTCTTTCTCAGTTTAGGGCTTGAATTGAGGGCTGTTCTTTGAATATTTTATAAATAACACATTGTTTTGACGTCATGGGTTTGGATTTGACAAAATAAAGTTAAGAAATTTCTGAGATTCTGTGGATTCCTTCGGGTTTGTTTAGTTCATGTTGTGACTTTTTTTTTTGTCTTGATTTTGACTTTTTTATCTGCCAGGTTGAGAACAGGCCGAAATACTATGGAAGGGAGTGAGTTTCACCACATTTTTTCTTGATAATGCCTTCTTATTAAATATAATGCCTTCTTATGTAATATAGTGTATAGTAATGTTATGATGTCTTCCTCAGGTACCATGGCATGATCTCCAGAGAGGAGGCAGATCAGCTGCTGAGTGTGGCAGAAGGAAGTTACCTCATTAGAGAGAGTCAGAGACAACCTGGGACCTACACCTTGGCCTTACGGTCTGTCCTTCCACTTTTAATGCTGGCCCATTCTGTTTGTCTATTCATGCTCTTTCACTGCTCATGACTGCCATTATTATGTGACTTTTATTCTTTCAGAACAAAGCTTTCACTCTTGAACATTTCTGATTTAAGGTGAACCTAAGTCTATTTAAAACCTTTTAACCACTGCCCTGAGAGAAAGTTTCTGCAGACCTACCCATCTATTTCTGTCTTGTGCTATTTAAAATGAGGTGATGTAACACCTCATGTGGCTGCCTTTATCTTAACCCTTGACATACAGCAGGCTGCCCTCAGGATTCAAGCCATATTATTAAATATAGAAGTCAAGTCCTGAACAGTAGTACTTATTCATGCAAACAAGCATAGCCATCTTCCTCGGGGGGGATTCTTTCATAAATATGTGAAAAATGTATTTGGCCTATTTTAAAATGTTTTTGAAATATCACACCCAATCACATTCTCTGTTAGTTTAACTGACTATAGTCTCTGCTGTGTATATATGAGAGTTTTAAATTATGATGATGACAAATTAAATCCTAAATGGATTTAAATATGTCAAGTAAAAAGGATTAGCCTTTTTAATTGGACCTCACATTTCAGCCTTTTGCATGAACTGCCTGATTTTGAAGCTGCTGGTCACAGATGCTGTCTGTGTAGGAAAAGAACTGCAGTTGATCTGTTCACTTTAAACAGGATTAGTGGAAAGGGTTGCTTAGCCTGAGCTTTAGCTTAAATGTTTAGTGCAAGCACTGACTATTGGGCAACTGTGTGTGTGTGTGTGTGGGGGCGGTGGTACATGACATTTCTAAGCATTGTGTTTAAGGTCTGTGCATTTGCTCTAAAATGTATTACATACAGTTTTATCAGTATAACCAAAAACATCACTGATGATGTACCATTTTATCCTGTTGCATCACCTGGATTCAATTTCAGTCTCAAACTTGAGGACGTCCTCCCCCTGTTTATGAGTGTAATGAAGACTTGACTAGTATTCAGACTTAACCTTTTAGCACGAGAGCAACATAACACATACCACCACTTTCTGAAGAGGACAAACAAAATCAAAATCCGTTTCAGTTTAACCCAAATTATTAAGAGTAAAATTAAGGTTTAAAATTGTTTTAGCTGATGTCAGTTAACGCATCATTTTAGCCCCTTAAAATGACCTTGGTATTGGGAGCAAAATGTTTGCATATGTTGCTTGTTGGAAAAGTGTGCATGTTCTGGAAGAAGCAGAGACAGAGAAAGGGTTGAAAGTTTAAATCCTCTCTTAAGGTCCTCTGTAAGCTGCTCACCGGCTATTTCACGGAGCACGTGGAGCTCTCGCCTCCCTGCTCTCTGCTCCCTTTTCTGTGATGTTTGTTTTTTCTTTGTTCACACTCTTTAAACTGTTGTGTTTCTGTACATTGTGCTTTCTCTCTTTTCTCTCCCACATATAACTCACCTCTGCATGTCTCTTTTTGGAGTCCACCCACAAGGCCAAACTACAGTGGTGTGTGAAAGTTTGTGAATCCTTTAGAATATCTGCATACATTTCTGCATAAATAGAGATTCTATTCTACTTTTAGAATTTGGGGAAAATCTGATCGTTTTAGATGGGTAAAGATTTTTCTTATTCCTGGCTGGAATATTTAGTTTTGTTGTATTTTCTAGCTTTACATTAAATTTATGCAGAAACACAGAAAATTTAAAAAAAAAGTTGACCATCTATCAAGCACCACTGTATGTTACACCCAGAGAGTGAGACTGAAAGCTCCACCCAGTACTACTGTGTGCTAGAGCTCAGGCATCAAAGGGTTACTACATCATTACGCTCTCATTAATTAATTACATTAGTTTCAAACTCCATGTGGAGTGGTCTAATCTGTTTTCAACAGGAAACAAGACCCACCCCACATAAGTGTGTGTGTGTTGTGTGTGTGTGTTGTGTGTGTGTGTTGTGTGTGTGTGTGTGTGTGTGTGTGTGTGTGTGTGTGTG
>JBBJLR010000002.1:14073246-14084403 GCA_037577145.1 Brachypetersius gabonensis | reverse complement strand
TCTCTCTCTCCCTCTCTCTCTCTCTCTCTCCCTCTCTCTCTCTCTCTCTCTCTCTCTCTCTCTCTTTCTCTCTCTCTCTTTCACACACACACACACACACACACACACACACACACGCAAGCATTGAAATTCTGTCCCCGTAGGCAGAGATGGGTCACTCAATGTTACACTCTTATTCAGAGCTCTCAGTGTGAGAGGTTATAGAGGTGTTGCAATCCAGCCAAAGTGGTGCTTCAGTAATGTCTGTGGTTCACTATAAGCATGTGCTGGAGTTCAGTACACACACACCCACACTCACAAGCTTATCTTCCTAGTCTGTTGTGTGTGTCTTGGTGTGTACATCCCCCCAGAGGCCTCTCGTGCCCCACCTTAGCCTGGTGGGGATCATCTCGGCACCAGCCATCTGAACACAGGATCAGTGGCCCTTAGAGGACAGACTGAACCTCTCGGCACCTGCCCTCCATTACAGCGCCTGTCTTTTCTTCTTAAGAGATCCCTCACTCTCTTTCATAAAATAATTACATTTCTGCATCAATGAATTTAAATGAAGGCACAGTTGCTCAAGGGGCCATTTTTTAATCAGAGTCTTTTTGAATTGGTGTCGCCACGCCATCTTCAGTAGTTTGTTTTCAACAAATGGGTTAAACGTTCTTAATTTTAATTACAGAAACTAATAGGACAAAGGGTTTTCACCCACATTTGCCAGTGTTAAAAGGCTACAGACAGAAGGATTTATTAATGATTTTTATCTTTTAGACAGTGAAATGAAAACAGTTAGAGTAATTGTATAATGGACAGTCCCAGGGAAGTCCGTTCCTGGTGCTGTTTTCAGTTGTTTTCTTCTGTTCAGAGTGGTGTGGGTAAGAGAAAGCTAAAGCTAGCTAAGTAGCTGCAAAAGGCTGCTACTTTTCCTTTAAGGAAAGAACTGTAAACAATGAGACCACGCTTTATGAAGATTATGATTAAAGACAGTTTTAGTGAGTTGAATATATGCAGTCAGACCGAGGAGTGTAGAGCTTTGAAGACCTGCCCCATTTTAAAACTGGAAATGAAGTCTAGTCTGCCCTGCAGGTCTCGGAAGGGCTTTGTTTCACTGGTTTGTGTGTGGGGAGGAGAAAAGAGCTTTCGCTCTCTTCTGTCTTTTTCTCTCACTCTCTTTCTGTCTCTGCTCTCGCTCACTCTTTCCTACTCTCTCGCCCCTTCAGGCCACATTGTTTTCAGCACAGCTCTAATTCCCTAATTCTCCCCTAGAGCCCGGCTCACACAAAGCAGAGGAGTTTGTGCATCTGCCCCAGCCCTAAGCATACTGCCGCTCTGGCTCTCTGCTCATTCCCTGTTCTCTCTCTCTCTCTCTCCCCTCTCTCTATCACTCTCTCTCTCGTCCTTTCTCTCCATCACCCTCTCCTTTCCCCCCCACATGGTGTTACCTGCTCTGGAGCAGCTGGCCCATTGCATTAATATATTAATGGACTAATTTGCCTGCATTTGTATAACTCCAGACTCGGTCTCTGTTTTTGAGTGAGATTGAGCCTGTTTTCATGTTTACCCTCTTATTTGTGCTGCTCTGTTTATTTTCTGTGATTCTTTATTACAATATGTATAAACGGATTGTGTTTTATAAGCATGTGATATGAAACCTCAGATGTAATGAATTTTCCTCTTTGTTTTTGTTTGCTTAGATAATGATGAGGCAGTAGCATGCAGATTTTTCCAAAGTTATTTGTAAGACTGTTTATTATGCTTCTTTGTCACCATATACTGCCATGTTCTTTTGATACTACAAACCCCATTGTTCTATGAACATTGTAATTGCATTTGTGATTTTATAGCCCAGAGAAGACTGAAGTGGCTCATGCATTTTTTATCAGGCTTCATTTGTAGTCTTGGCGTGCCTCTCCAAGGTGACACCAATAGTGTGCCTATCAGCCCAGCAGAAGATGATGACATCAGAGATTGGAGGACATTGACACAGTTTAGACAGTTATTGATTAAGGAGACTGGAACCTTACCACGCTGGAATGTTGGATGAAAAATTAACCCAGTCTGTTCTAGCCACAGGAGATGGACAATCAATAATTATATTAGCCTCAAACTGCTGGGCTTTGCAATTTTTTATTTATTTTTTGCTCTTTGCTATTAATTTTGAATGAACATGGATCGTATGTGCCTAAGCATCCAAGCAACGACAGACATGATGTCCCTGAAAATGTTTAGAAGCAGGACAGCCTCCTTTTTAGATTGCTTATGTATTGCACCTTGTTGTTTGTTGCAGACTGTGGGTTGAATGTTCATAAGCAGTGCTCCAAAATGGTGCCTAACGATTGCAAGCCTGACCTGAAACATGTGAAGAAAGTGTACAGCTGTGATCTGACCACACTAGTCAAGGCTCATAACTCCAAGCGGCCTATGGTAGTGGACATGTGCATACGGGAGATTGAATCACGAGGTGAGTAATCATCCTTAAAATCAGCCATGCATGTGTTTATAGGCAGCGCAGTGTAATCACCAGTGTTAACTCCTTCAGAGATACACCAACATTTATTTATGTCTTTTTCCAGTGGCAACCCACTGTTTTAATGAATTTTGGATGGATGGATGACTGACTGTTAAACTAAGGTGTTTTACATTTGAAAAGAATTGCTCATGTTTAAAGCCAGTTTTTTTTTCCAGCATGTGATAATGCATCTTTCTGCTTGTAAAGTTAACATTAGGATAAATGCAAACAAACAAGAAACCAGTAAAAAAGTATCAAGATTTGCTTGTAAAAAAGGTAATTGATAGTTTGTGAGCTTGTAAGGAGACCACAGGTTCAGTTCCAGATTTCTCCTCAATGCCATCACCCATTGCTTGGATTTCTGAAATTCCATCTGCAGCTTCTGATTTAATTTAATGAAGGACTGACAAACCAAGGTGTCTGATGGAAACTACAATTAACACTTCCAGTATTGATAAATACAATCAGTATCGCATAGAATCTATACATAAAATCACTCTTTACTGTATGTTTTTTTTATTTATTCTTTTCATTTAGTGTATTTAGTAATATTAATATAAAAAAACTCACTGCTTGTCTAAACAGTTTTCAAATATTATTTTCTAATAATAATGCTAAGACTAATATGTCATAGCATTCCACAGTATGATCCGAGGTGCAGTAAACCATTTATTAATTTGTGGATAAAGACATTTTTACTGTAACCCCTCTGCTTTGCTTTAGGTCTGAAGTCAGAAGGTCTCTACAGGGTGTCTGGCTTCAGTGATTTAATCGAAGATGTGAAGTTATCATTTGACCGAGGTATGCGTCCCTTTGTGTATGTGTGACAAACGCTGCAGCTCGGCTCTGATGAAATACAGTAATATTATTTGAAATTGCCTGCATGCCTGCGCACGGCCCTTTATGCATAATCCTTCAGAGTGTTAAACACCCACATGTGTTCCCAGCGCCGTTTTTTTAGGTCACTCTTTGTCTAACAGTGGGAACGCCATGTGTTTGCTTACTGTCGGGTAGCCAGAGCTGCTTTCATGTGGAAGTGCAGCATTTGTGTGAGGATTACTCTCCCTCTTCACAGAGGCAGCGTGTCCCCAGGAGTCCTCGGCTTCTGGCATTAAACACAGACGCAGCCAGGACAAATGGACAATGTCAGACACAGCTTAGCCTCTGCAGAGAGCACCTACTGGGTTCAGGGGAAAGGCTTCACAGCTGAATGTTTAAAAGTGATTTTGAGGAAATACAGCTTTTATGAAGCTTTCCATTTCTCAAGTGGAGAAGGCCCCGGGGCTAGAATGCAGCTTTCAGTGATGGTGAAGATGAGGCTACGTAAGAGAGGACAGAATGGCAGGGGGAAATACAGAGATAAGAACTGATGCATTAAAAGAAGTAAACCAGTGAGAAGGAGAATGAGAGAAGCAGACAGAGAGGAAGTGGGCTAGTGGGACATGAAGGAGGGCAGGGTATCACCCCTGGCAGAGTGTCGACTCGGCTCGGCTCGGCGCTTTGTGATGAGACCCAGCAGTAAACTGATGCCAAGTATGGAGTGCCAGAAAGCATTGAAATAAAGCCACCACAGTACTGCACAGTGGGTCCTTCTTCTACATGCTAGGCAGTGCAGGAGCTGAACTCTGCAGGACAAAATGCGATCCGTCCTTCCGACATGTCTTCACCTTATTTTCACACACCATATATGAATTAAAGTGATTTGTGGTGTGCCCTTGGTCAAGCCTTCTTTCTGACTCTTTGTGCAGATGGAGAGAAGGCAGATATCTCAGTGAATGTGTATGAAGACATCAACATCATCACAGGGGCTCTTAAACTCTACTTCAGGGATTTACCTATCCCCGTTATCACTTATGATGCATACCCACGCTTCATTGAGGCTGCCAGTGAGTGTCTGTCTTATTTTCTACTCTCTTATCTGCATTTGCAGTATTGATTTTATAAGTACTGATCTGCACTAAAATCATTAAATTGACAGACATTTGTTGCACTTTTTATTTAACTCTAAATAATGCATATATGGCTTGTGTTGTTTAGACCACACTTAAATTTACATAATCTCTTTGACTAACATCTCCAATTAGGCCTTTCACAATCACAGTTGGTTTTCCTGATTAATAATTAACATTTAATTAGGTGAAGATCTGTTTTAGCTATCATTTCTTGCTGCTACCCTTTTGTAGGTTTTTGAACTTATTAGTTTTCTCAACCCAAGTGATCAACATTGCCTATTAACATGCTGTTTATCCTCATTCTGCCATGATGCTCGAAAGATTTGTAAAATCTAATGACTGTGGAACCTGATTATGTTCATCCAAAGTAATTGCAGTCATCTGAAATAATCAGGTGAATATGTAATTATGGCCAGGCCTATGCACAGTGCATAAGAACTTTGATGGAAGCCAACATATCAAAAGTAGCCCCGATTTTCACTTTGTATTTTTCATTGTCATTTTACTGTTGTTGGGTACATTTGCAGAGATTTGCTATTTATGGCTTAACCTGCAGACAGAGAGCAGACAGACTGACTTGTTTGTTTGTCTTCTCAGAGCTAGCAGAGCCAGACGAGCGTCTCGAGGCGTTACACGAGGCTCTGAAGCTGTTGCCTCCTGCTCACTATGAAACGCTGAGGTATCTGATGGCTCATTTAAAAAGGTGAAGAGCACGTTTCATACCTTCTCTCGCACCAACACGTTACCTCACTGTCACACTGCATGCATGTATTTTGCAGTTCTGCTATTGTACTGTTACCTTATGTTGCCCTCTTAACTTTGGATCATTTAACCATGGATCTCAGAAACGCTTCATATTCTCAAGCGTGTGATTTCTGTCTGTGCCTTTATAGGGTAACCCAGAATGAGAAGGATAATCTGATGAATGCAGAGAATCTGGGAATCGTGTTCGGCCCCACTTTGATGCGAGCGCCGGACCTCGATGCCATGACTGCTTTGAATGACATCCGCTACCAGAGGCAGGTGGTGGAGTCTCTGATAAAGAACGAGGACATCCTCTTCTAACCTCAACGCCATTGCGCTTCCTGGATGAAGGAACACTTTTTATCATGGACTGCACTCCACTGCTGTGCTGTATCATTGTTTCTTTTTGTGCAAAAGACTTGAATCTCAAGATGAAGGAGCCACTGTAAATACCAGTTTTTTTTCCACATCTGATGGACCAGTACTAACTGCTTAGCATTCTCTTTTCTCCCATTTAGTGGGTGCGGATTATGTACCTTTAATTTGCATGTCTTCCTCCCCATTTTTGTCGGGGGCCATTGAAAGTGAAGGACAGGACTGTACAGAACAAGCGTGGTTTATTTTGGGGGTGCTTTCAGGGTTGTTGTGGAATAGCCCTGTAGCTCACACTCCCGCAGCATGTGGTAAAGCTCGTGAAATGTGACATGTTGTGACTGTGCTTTTATTTTGTCCCATGGATGTATAGTATTTCCCTCTTGCCAAACAGGCCTTTTGAGTTTTGTGAGACTTTGTAAATGTGATAGATTCCAGTGAGTTTTGATGACACTTTACTTGGAATGCTAAAAAAATCTACAGAAGACACACTTGTAAAATCAGTGAGTAGTGTGACGATCCTTAGTTAACAGGTGTAGTACCAGTGCAGCATGTGTCGTTTGGTGATGTCACTGCCAATGCCCACTGGTTGAATAAGTTTTATTTTAATTAATTCATTTACTGTTGGGTTGCTTATATATTAATGGACTAGATTATTTTTTTAATCTCAGAATTTATGATGTACATTCCTTTTTTCATTTTGTATATGTTGTGGGTTTTATGAATGTAATTTAACACGTTTCTATATTCCAAGTAAAGTGTCACCATTTTAACTACAAACCTGTGATTTACTTTGATCACTTTCTGCCTACAATCTGCCTTTCCATGCAGTACCTCTTCAGGTGAAATCTTCAGAGAGTCTTCAGTTTTCTAGTCATAAAGAATCTCTTATTCTCAATGTCTGTTGTTGTAGTCTGGCCTTCAAGAATCTCTTGCACTCTCAACAAAACTGGCTGATGTTTTTTAGTTGTAATGTTTTTGTATTTGATTTGCGCATGAATGCATTAATTTATTAAACTTCACTTTTAGAAATGTGGTGTTCAGAGCTGTGTTGCATCTTGACTCTTACAAAAGGACTTGTACATGTCCGTTATGTCAGGATGTTTGCAGTGACAGTTCAGCGACGTCTTGCAACCCTCAAGTCTGCAAGCCCTCCAACCCTCCGTCAATCAAAATGATTTGTTTAGAGATCATCACAGAAGCTACTGTACCTCGGGCTGCATTTGTCCCCTTAATCATGCTGAGCTCTATTTTCCCAACACAAGGGAAGGTTCATGGTTTGTTTTTAATTACTCTTGATGGGTTGCCCGCCCCCCACAGCATGAAAAAAATGTCATGACTTATCTTGCTTCATTTAGACGTCCTGCTTCTCTACAATTATAGTGACTATTTGGTTGCATCTGCCCCTTCTTTTAGAGGGTTCTTATCTGTGGTCCCATGGTGTCATCCCTGGTTGAGAGTACTGTGATTTGAGGGGTGGGGGGAGGGGGGTCATCTTGGTCTATGTCGGCAGCTGGTGAGTCTTAATTTACCATGAAATCCCATTAAATTATCCTCCGTTGTTCTTGTTGTTAACCATAGGTACACCAGGGCAGGTTAGGATATTAAAATATGTGAAGCTCTTCAAACTAATTCTGTTCCTGATTCAGTAGCTTCCTATTTTTTCTCCTCGTATGTTCTGCCAATGCTGCTCTGTACTTTGGTGTTGATGGTAGTTATTTTTCAGTCATTTATTGGAGGGCATAAATATCACTATATGATAGTTTTTTGAAGTGTTGATATTTTACCAGCGCTAGAAAAAGGAATCCAGATTGCTTGTAAGTGTACAGATATTGCATGCATTAACCACCATTCATGACCATTTTTGTCCCAGCAGACCCAGATGTTTTGGGGGTTTTGCCTTGTTTTTGTTTTGTTTTTGTTTTTCTTCACATAGCCATTTCCTCTTGATGTGTTAACGTGGCCCCTAGAGCTGTGTATTGCACTCCACTGACTCTTGAGTGAAAGCTGAAAATTTATGAAAAAATCGCTCCAGTGGCCCCGGTTTTGTGGAAGAGTGATTTATTGTTATTGAGCATCAGCAATCCATCTGTATTAATCGCATGGGGCAGCAGAGCGGGTGAAGAGGCCATTTTATCCGGGCTGCCGCTGCGTTAATGCCACAGCGGCTGAACCCTGATCCGCACCCATCAAATAACACACACCAAATTAATCACGAGACCACGGTGCCTTTTCACACTAATGAATTGGAATGCCCTCCCGTGATGCGTGAGATAAATTGACCTTTTTGGGTCGCGCGGACGCGGTGGAAGCGACATTTCCACGTTCAGAGAGCTGCCCTATATAGTCAAATACTAATGTGAAGTGAAATATTGAAATCAAGCCAAGAAGTGACAGACGTGCACAGAATGCATCCTTGACCTTGAGTGTTCTGGGCTCTTTAGTTTTCAGTTAAATGGCAAAATGAGTGTTGTGTATGTTTGCATTTTGCGTTGTGAGGCAATTCATTTATAACTTCATGTTCTTAGTATGCAGAGGCGTGTAAAGAATCTTCGATCTTGGCAAAGATTGTAAGAGGTGCATTACACGTCTCTGAACATCCAAAACAGATGTTTGTCCGTGTTGGGACTGAGCTAATAAAGAGAACATAAAGAGCTGGGACCTCATACAGGGCTTGAATGTGGGCTGTGTCTGTGTGTACATATCCCTCTGGTCTTGTTGCAGGCATTTTGTGTCTAGTTCACTTGCTTTTTTTTTTTTTTTTGACATTTTTAGTTAATGCATATGGAATAAAATTTCCCAAGGGTCTGGAGTTCATATATATAATTGTAACACTTGACTCCATCGTGGCCACTTTTGGCCAAGTGAAACCCATGAAAACGAAATTTTTTAATTCCTTGTTATTTATACTGTCAAATCATACAATTTTGGTTAAAATGCTTTCATACTAAACTTAACAAATGAGAAATGTAGTTTTTAGTGGTTTCTACCAGATTGTCGTTTATCCCTTTTTGACCCCAGTAGCATTGATAATATAGAAAGTGGCCATGTTTGATGATGTTTTCTAAAAAGTGTATTGTGCAAACAAACTTGTATTTAAAGGATTAAAAAGATATTTTATACTTATGACAATAACTGATGTTAGCAAAAACTTGATGTAGTAAAAATGGCAAAAAAATATATATGAAATATATACTAAAGTGATATGGACAAAAATAGATAAAGGACATAATCTGGTAGAAACCACTAAAAAATACATTTTTCAAGTGTTGAGTTTAGAATGAACGCATTTTAACCTAAATTGTATGATTTGACAGTGTAAATAACAAAGAATTTAAAAATGTAGTTTCAATTGTCCAAAAGGGGCCATGAACTGATAATAAAAACGAACAAGGCCAGAGGGATATTCTGAGCACGGCTGCTAACTGTGAATGGAGCTCTACCTCTACCTTTCACTCAAGGTCAAACGGGTTTAATACTGCCAGGACAAACGTGCAGGGCTGGGATGCAAGTGGCCCCGTCTATAATTTGTGTGTGTGTGTGTGTGTGTGAGAGAGAATGGTTAGGTGGGTGGGATACTGATCTCTCTTAATTCAGCACTTGCCAGAACTGACACTCTGTCTCTAAATAAGATGAATGATGCAGGGGTGTGAGCGAAGGAGTGATGGGGGAGGAGACCAGGGGAAATGGTCTGCTGGTCTAGTGGACTGTGTGGGGTGGGGGTGTTGATTATGTGTGCAGCAGTCAGAAGGGTGTGTGTTGGACCAGCCTGTGTAGCAGCTCTGCAGGATGTTGCAGTAGGATTGAAGGCTCCACAAACTACACTTTCTCTTTACACTCACAGCTTTTGTGAGATGCTCTTGTTCACTTAGAAACGTCTTGTAATGTGAGTGAATTTAATCTTACAATAATGTACATTAAAGTTATAATGGTCTTCTCTGCCTTCTCTGAAGTTGCTTAGTACAGAGTAAGGATAAGTAGCCCGCCTCTGGTGATAGTATGACAAGATTGAGTTACTTTTCCGTGGCCTGTACATAACAGGGATGTTTTGAGGTGACAGGTACAGTTTGAGGGGAAATTAATGGGACTAGGATCTGGAAAGTTTCGACGATGATGATGTCTTTGTCTTGTTTCACAGGATCAGGATATTTTTTTTATGGCTAGCAAGACAGGATACTTCTTAGGTGCTTTTGCATGACTTTATGCAAAACAAATCTGCAAAAACAGGAAATGTGTACCTAATTAAAGTACACTACCTCTTAAAAAGGATCCAGATGTTTCTGAGCATAAAATTTATTTTTGGAACTGCAAGATTTTTCTATTTCCACTTTTACTATTTACTTGTTTACCTTGTAGCACATCTGGATTTATTTACATGATGTATTTATTACATTTATTGACATACAACAGGAAAACATTTGAATACAAAATTAGTCCATTTTGAAAATATATTTTTTGTTTAGAAATCATGTTAATATACACTTCTGAATTCCATGCATGAATTAGAAAACAATTATTCACAACTTTGCTAGCAATTTAGCTATGTAGCGCATAACTGCATGTTTAACATATAACTAATTTATTTAAAGTTTAATTTAAAAGTAAAACATTGAATTTAACTGAATGGAAGTCATTTTCTAAGAATTTTAGAATCTGATGGGACAAGCTTTAAAAATCTAACAATGAAACAAACTGACGTACATAAATCAAATGTAAGGTTTGCTTAAATTTGTGCTGAAGTGTTAATCCCTATGTCTCAGACACAGATTAAGCAGGTGAAGTCTATGGAAGACTTAAGGCAACATTAGCACTGCAGGTTGTGGAGGGGAAAGGGCACTAGAACTGCTGGTGGGGGCAGATTGCGGAAGGGAAAGAGCATTAGAACTGCGGGTGGGGCAAGTGGGAAACTGAGGAAGGGTGTAGTGATGTCAGATTCAGCCATCTGGAAATGTCCAAGCAAAAGCTGGGGCCTCTCAGCTCCAGCTTGTGGAATGATTAGGCCATGATCTAATATAACAAGCCCATGCTGAGTGGGCCTTTTGGCACTCAGCACTGCCGTTTATAGAGTACACCTAAAAAACTGAAGAATTTTCTGTTTGTATTTTTCAGGTGTGCAGTATGATGCAGTACATTCAGAAACACTTCTTACAGAACAGTTTAACAGAACTCTTACCAGAATTCTCATGCTGCTACCAAAAACTCCACAGTAGAATAAATGCAATCAAACTACAGAAAAAAGTATCAAGCTTTGTTTTGTTTGACAAAGAATATATTATATACTTTATGGGCTGTAGTGAGAACACAGATTAGCTTCCAGATTTCTCCTCGATGCCTGCAGCTGTTGTTTGGATTTGTGAAATTCCACCAGCATCTCCTGATCTAATTTAATGAAGGACTGACTGAGTTAAACTAGGTTTCTGAATACAGGTCATACTGGGCTTCCCCATAGAACACAATGATATAATGTACATAACATCAATATTTACTGTATAATGTTATTTGTATTTCTTCTTTTTAGTAGTATTTGATATATTTAGTAAACAAGAACTTACTCACTGCTCAAACAGATATTTTTGCAGACTTTTGCAGTAATAT
>JBBJLR010000002.1:14015757-14054611 GCA_037577145.1 Brachypetersius gabonensis | reverse complement strand
TCTCTCTCTCTCTCTCTCTCTCTCTCTCTCTCTCTCTCTCTCTCTCTCTCTCTCTCTCTCTCTCTCTCTCTCTGCTTATTCCGTCAGCGGTTTGATAATGTGTCACGCTTTCGGCTTGATGCATTAGTAATCTTTGTTGATGTGTGTTTGCACAACCTCCTTTGCTCTGTAAGCAGATAATTGTTGGTCTGCTTAAGGACTAAACCATGGCAATTTTTTTGTAATGTGTGTCAGCTGCTATGGAATTGTACAGTGACCGTAGCTTGTTTTTCCATTTAGTGTCATGTGGGGGTTGGTTCAGTGGGTTCAGTTTCATTCTTATTTACTTTTACAAAATTAGCACTGTTTCACCTTCAGCATTTTGGCCTAGATATGTTGCATTATCCTGCAGCACAGTTAAATACTGATTACATTTGTAATCCTTAGGTCAGTGTGTTCTTGGGGATTATTTCTTGCTGTGCTGATTTTGAGTAGTGTTTTGACTCTATGTCTATGATTTGGTTGGATCTTTTTTGCTTTGTCATAGATATATAAGCATTCTCAAAGCTGTGAAACACGTTGGGGCCTGTATGAGTAGCATATTTCTGTCTGCAGTCAGTGATTGACTCTGATCCGTTGCAGTTGTCACAGGTTTCTCAGCATACGCTGGAGAATGTTGAGCCGTGTTCCGGATGAAAACAATGATTTGAGATCGGTTAACAGACCAGATAGGTTTTTACTGATGTAGGAAAGTGACAGTTTTTACACAATAATTACACAATTTAAATCCAACTAAAGAGCATAATTCAGCTTAACTCTATGCTTAGCACAAACGTTATTATTTGCTAAAAAGACACAATGAATCTTTGCTTGTTCCTCCATGAACATTTGTGTTTGTCTTCCTCAGGCTGGTGATGCCGTTGATTTGTAGAGGCATGGTGGAGGTTTTGGACAGTGGAAACATTAGCTCTCTAAACCACAGCAGTCTGTCTAACTATGCTTTCCTGTATGGAGTCTTTCCCACCGCCCCCAGTGTGGCCATATATGCTGCCCATTACAACATGGAACTGCAGGTGGTGAGTGCCTATAATAGTATGTGTGTATTGTAAATAAAAGTGGGAGATTTATTTATTTACAGTCATGTGTGAACACACCAGAGCACAGCACACAGTGTGAACCATGTGAAATTCTTTCTCTGCATTAAACCCATTCACCAAGTGCCACCAATGAGGGTGCCTGGGGAGCAGTGTGTGGGGATGGTACCTTGCTCAAGGGTATATCAGCGATGACCCTAGTATTGCATAATTGTCTAAACACAGTTATTTACGATGGGTAAGTCAGTAGTTCTTGCAATCATATGGTTTCTCAACAAACAGCATGTGAATTTGGTGCATTGACGATATTTGGATAGAGAAAATGAAACAACGCTTTCACTGAGACAAATTATTTAACAATAACAGAGCAGCACCAATTAGTCTTTATTTGTTAACTAAGTAGGTTATGCTAAACTTATCAAAGTTTTCACTTTGAGAAACACTGTGTAGATGAAGAGACGGCTAAATGGCTCTGTTTACTTGTTTTGAGTGTGTGTGTGCTTTCTCAGAGTTTCAAAGTAGTAATAGGCAAAATGCAAAACAATAGTGCTGCGTCTGTAAATTTTCCTCAGATCTCTCTATATATATTTGCATTCTTGGAATTAAAAATAATTTGGTACTGAACAAAGCTGGACAAAATCAAACAATTGGTAAAAATGTCTATGTTAAAGTTTTATTTTTTTGATTTAAGCTTTTGTTCCATTAGGTATTCAAACATTGTCTTTAATACGTTTCATTTTTAAGGCCTCGTTCACACGGACGTCTGAACCAGGCATTTTTCTGGCGTTCGTGGCGCCAGGTTAGCGCCTATTGAACGCCGCCCGTTTTTCTGCTCATTGAAGCAAATCAAAGTGTCCACACGGGCGTTCAGCCCCGGCGTTCGGCCGGCTGCGCGTTCAGATGGCGTCAAATAAATGCTGCATGCAACATATACTTGGCGTCAAAATAATGCACGAAACTACAGATTGGGTGTCAGACGCCAGTTGAACGCCTTGCTGACGTCAATCAAACGCCAATGGCGTTCAGAGCGCATTCATTTCGAACGTCCGTGTGGACGAGGCCTAAGTGTCCTAGAAGTACTTGCACAAGTCTTGATGATATATTCAGAAAGTGTATCCACACGTTATCTGTGCTTTATCCACGTTTCACAGGTTGGAGATGGGAGCAAGAAGACTTTGTTTCTACTAAATCTTTAAAATGTAATGATATTACTAGCTAATGTAGTTATTTACATCATGTGGGCTGCTTATAAGTGACCGTTTCCCTAATTTGGTTTGTTGTAGCTGCAATGCTTTGACTGTTCTATCATGACGGACGGTTGCATAACGATCACTTTAATTAGTAGTGTCTGTGCTGTTGCATAAATATCTGATTGTTCCGCAATTTTCTTTCTCTAGGTGACCTCAGGGATGGTCATTGGCACCTTCCTCTCTGCCCCCATCATGTATGTTTCTGCCTGGCTCCTGACAATCCCCTGGATGGATCCTAAACTGCTAGCATCTGCATTACAGAATATTAGCTTCAACATCAGCATCGTCAGCCTGTTTGCACTGGTAAACAAGACACAAATATTCCTTTCTCTTTCTTCTTAAATTCTTTTTCTTTATTTTCTTTGGTCTTTTTTCATTGTTCCTATTTTTCTCTCTGTTTCAACGCTGTCTTAAACAGCCTCATGTGAGCAGCCCACAGCTCATTTGGCTGCTCTAACCCACCCTAACATTACGGGATTGCGCTAAATCAGTGTTATTATAATTACTAGGACAGCAATAACAGGGTTTGAACACTTTCATAATTAAACCATGTCATGCTGTTTTGTTTTTTTTTATCTGGACTGTCTAGTTATGGCCTGTAGTCACCATTAAATATGTAAAACTAGATGAACTGAAAAGTAAATGTGAAACTTATAAACAAAATATTTCAGAGAACTACCTTGTAATGCAAAAGTGGTTAATATAAGGAGTTTGTGTTTTGCTTATTTATGGCACTACACTTCCTTCCTCTTTCTGGTAATGTTCAGTTCTACACCTAACCTAGAAATAGAAATGGGCTTATAGCAAAGATATGTGTATGTGATTGCATGTTAATAATAATAATAATAATAATAAAAAAAACATATAAACTTCTCTTGTCTCAAGCTAGTGTAGGCTGAGCCACACGGAATTGAGTATTACATCTACTACCATGCCCTGTGTTGCATTTTGTTTGCTTGATGAATGTGTTTTTTGTGAAATGGAAAAGAGGAACTAATAACCTGTAATACCTGTACTTCATTGAATACTGGCATTTTGTTTTTGTGCAAGTAAAGAGCAGTCACTGTAGGGTGGCCTACTTCCAAGTTTTTTTCCCCTAAGCAGCTAATTGTGTTTCTGTTGCAGGTGTGGTGCATAGCTGTCACTATAATGAGTAAGAAATTCCGCAGGCTTCCTCATATGTTTACAGTCAACCTGTTCGTGGCGCAGGTGAGCCAATGAAAAAAATAAATATAATAATCACACCGAGAATTGTCTTATTTATAAATTACAAGAGTAGTTTGGGGGTTGTTAGTCCAGAGTGGAATCCACCATACTCTCAATGTGGTTGTAATTTTATTCTATTTATTTTTTCTTATTCTGTTTTTTTCCCACTCTCTGCAAGTGCAGTTGGGGGTATGTGTAGGTATGGTGGCTTGGAATTTTGTTGTTGTCAAAGACAACCTCATGGGTCAAGTGTTGACCTTCACACTACTCTATGGCTCACTCTACAGTACCTATATATGGCCAGGTAAGACATGCTTTCCCACGCATATTATATTCATCCACACAAATACATTTTTTAAATACACACATTTTGTTTTAACAATGATTCTTAAGTGAAAGGTGTTCAGACTTCTAAACTTGCCTGTCTGTTTGTGACCGATGTTTTTTTTCCCTCATGGTTTTTTTTTTTGTGATAGGTTTGATTGCCCTTTCTCTGTTCCTGCTGAAAAGAGACGAGGAGCTGAAAGTACAGCCTGGTTTTATAATGATTGCTGGCTGGGGGTGAGTGCTGTCACTTTTGTTTTTAAAGTGCCTACAGTCTGCAGCTGCTTGCATTGTCACATAACTGCATGTCCAGAAAAATATTCAGAAGACATTTTTCCATTTTTATGGAATTTAAATGTTCTTGACTTTAACATGCTATAACATGATATTTTATTCAAAGTAATTTTGAATGTTTTTTCTTGGTCCATTTGGCACAAAAATATTCTCGTATCTGTCCTGTCCAGTGTGCCAATGGTTGCAATAAGTATCCTCCTTATGGCTGGAAAGAAGATGCCAGACACCATCGACTCTGCCTTCTTTTTTGGGTCATCCCAGGTAAAGAAAGACTGAAATGCATATTGGTCAATACTGAAAAGCTTCTGTACAGTGTCCTTAGCATGTGTTCATGTATGTACATATAGACATATAGTACTAGTGACTAGATGTGCCACCCTTTGGAGCAATATCTGCAAACAAATGCTTTATAGGAACAGAGATTGGCTTTTCACATTGCTGTGGAAGTATTTTGGCTCTTTTTTGGTGATTCATTTAGTTTAGCCTCACTGGGGGGCTTTTGAGCAGTGCTGGTTGGATAACTTTAATATTTATTAATATTTAAACTAGGGCTGCACAATATATTACAAATTTACTGTCATCGCGATATCAACATGCGCAATATACATATCGTGAAAACATATACAAAAAATCACTGGGCAGTTTCTTCATCTTCTGTGCTACAGTTATAGATTGTTCCTTTTGCTATTTTTGTCTGGCTAAGAACTTAGTTTAAATTATAGTATGTTTACATTTATTTAAGATTTAAAATTACTTAAATATTTTCAGATTTTTTTTCAACAATGTTCAATGGTTCAAAAGTTTTATGGGAGGCATTAAAGTGCTCTGTTTAAGTAAATTATTTTTTAAAAAAACATGTTGGAATGAAAATATTGCATTTAATTTTTTTTTCTGCATAGACTAGTCAGAGTCTGGAGTCTATATTAGCAGCAAATCCAAAGCAGAAAAAAAGTTTTTACTTATCGCATGTGATATCGCCATCGCAACACTCAACATTATCGCATACCGCATGTTTTCCTAATATCGTGCAGCCCTAATTTCAACATATCATATTAAAACTGTTTGTGTTGTCTTCAGATTGTATTACATTTTGATTTGAAGACATTAAACACCTAGAGACTATTTGCAGGCATGAGAGAAATCTTGGAATAGTTAATACTTCAAATTCCTGTTTTGTACCTGAGAAACATTAAGTACTGGGACAATACATATTTGTCCTTATGGGGGATGTGGGTTCAAAAGCTGATGGTTTTTGGAACTTACAGAGTCAGCAAACACAACGATTTTAAAACATGTATGTACTTATGTCTCAAATGTATATTTGAATGTGTAACGAATGCAAAATATATTTGTCATGAGAACTGCTGAATGGAAGCTGATGTGAGAAACCATCCTTAATTTCTTTCACTGTCCGCTTACAGATCATTTGCACGTCATTAGTGCTGTGTGTAGGTATACTTGTAGCAGGAGTCTCCCTCATGCTGCTCAGCAGGGGCGCGCGGGACTACCAGATCCTTGAACAAGAAACACCAAATGGCACTGCAGAGAACCGAGTAGCAGAAAACGGCATACAAGCTCAGTGTCCTACTGAGCAGCCTTCTATAGAGGATGACCTCAGACAAGGTGTTGCATCATGACCGTTCTAAATGTGCAGGGCCTGTTTTGTTGTTTGCAGTGCTTCACTTTTTATGAATTCTCTCCCCCAGGGTGTCCGGGATGTGAGGGTAATTGTGCCTCTGTTCAGTCCATGCCTAATATGGTTATTAATGACCTCAACATCAACTCAGATCCACAGTCAGGTACAGAGTTTTGTTCACTTATCCTTATTGTACCCTTGATCTTATTTAACTTTGTCATGTTCCTGTTTCATATCCATTTTTAAAACCCCAATCAGCCATAACATTAAAACAAGTGATGGGGGAAGTGAATATTTAAATTTGAATTTATTAATTCTTCTAATCACAATGTGAAATTCTTTCTCTGCATTTAACCCATTCACCAAGTAAAGCAGGGGTCTGCCACCAATAGGTGGTGCCTGGGGAGCAGATTATGGGGACGGGGACGGTACCTTGCTCAGTGGTGACACTAGCAGTTGGGATTTGAACCCACAACCTTCTGATTGCAGGGCCAACGCCCTAATCACTAGGCCATCCACCTGCCGGAATAAAGTTTGATTGTTATTACTGTGGCACCTGTCGAGGTGTAGGTTGTATTGAGTATCAGTTGAGCAGTCAGTTCTTGAAGTTGTGTTGGAAGCAGGAAGAAATGGGCAAGTGTGAAGATCCGAGTGACTTTGCAGGTCTTGTGAACTGTTTGTGGTATGCAGCCGTTAGTACAGGAATAGGATTACTGCATCATGGATGCCCAAGGCTCATTATAGTACATGGGGAGTGAATAGCCCATGTGTTCGGATCCCTCAGAAGAGCTAGTGTTGCGTGAAAAGTTTAGCTGGCAATGATAGAAGATTATATGCAATGTGTGTTTTGACACCTTTCTTTCTTTCAGCTGCAGACTGGTTAGGGCGTCCATGCTGTCCCATGTCCCCCCCTGAATGCACATAAAAGATAGAATGGACATACAAGTCCATTCCCCTACTGGTTCAACACTCAAGTTCAGCCATTTTGTTTAATTTGTGTTTCTTTTGATCCACAAACTGGCACTACACAGTGTGTCACGGGCTTGATCTCCGTGTCCAGTAATCTGTCCTAACATGTGGTTTACGTTTTCAACATTTGCTCTGACACTGAGAGGTATTTAATTAGGGCAGCTGGTGATGTAGTGGGTAGGGCGTTGCCTCTGCGATCAGAAGATTGTGGGTTTGAATCCCAGCATTGCTAGTGTCATCAGTGGGGGGGCCCTTGAGCCAGGTACCGTCCCCACACGCTGCTCTTCAGGTGCCCCTCGTTAATGGCCGCCCCCTGCTTCACTTTGAGAATGGGTTAAATGCAGAGAGAATTTCACATTGTTTCCTGTGTGCTGTGGTGTGTTCATGCGGGGCTATAAGAGGCCACTTTATTAATACCTTTTTGTAGGTGAGTGTGGGAGCTACTGTGCCTCTACTCATTGTTTGCTTGTGGAGGAAGAACAAAAGTGGCAAAATGCAGATAGACAGATGGCCAGACACGTGTTGCTCTGCCTGTTACTGACAGTCAGTCTCCTTGCTGTAAGTACAAACTTGGTACTTCTGTTAATGCTTACTGACTGTATGCTCACTTTAGACATCAAGGGTCAGTTTCCCAAACAAGGATTAAGCCTAGTCTTGGACTACCCTTTCCTTTTCAATTGAAAATCTCTTTTCACAGTGCTACATAATCCAGGACTAAACTTACTCCCTGTCCAGGAAACCGACCCCACATGTGCTGCACCACAGTCTAAGAAGTCTACGCTCCTGCCCACAGTATAAAATAGCATTTTTATGTACAGGTTAGAGGTTGCTTGAGAAGGGAACATAAAAGGACATAAACAAAAAATGGACAAAATGATTAATAATGGAATTGTTTGTCCTTTGTTGTCCTCAGATGTTCTATATAACACCATTCCTCAGCATCTACATTTTCATACTTTTTCTTTGCCATTCCTGTTTTCCTCAGTGACTTGGCTTTTCTGTCATTGGGTGGAGCTCTTATCTCAAGAACATGCCCCTCATTTATGGTCTCTTGGTCCTGTGTGTGGGTGGTTTTTTTTTCTTCTTCCCTCTAGAATCTCTCCAGCTGCCTCTGGTGGCTCCTCAGTAGTGTTCCAGGCAGGCTGTATTTAGAGTTGCAGTTCTTCTGTGCTGTTGTCAATTTTGGACAGGTAAGGAGGATCTCATCTGAGACTTGCATCCACAGTTTAGTTTAGTATTTAGTTAATGCTGGATCTGTTATTCCCTATAGGGTTTCATATCTTTTGGAATTTTTGGCCTGGACAAACATTTAATCATTTTACCTTTTAAAAAGAAGTAAGTTAATTCACATTGCAATGGATTGTAAATTAACTTTTTAAACTTTGCTTTAAAGTAATTTGAGGCATGTCTCTTAATTGTAGGTTAGCTAAGTTGAGGCAGGCTCGTGGTCAGAAGTCAGAGGACCAGTCAGATGTGTCTGAGGAGATCCGGCTCACGTGCAAACAGTTTCTTAAGTACCATAAAGAACAGTGTGTCCAAGACATTGTCCGTAAGAAGAGGTAAATGTGCTCTACTCTCTATGGTTTGAATGGTTGGTTGTCTTTGTGCTTCCTTATTTATTCATTCTCGCTTCCGTTCAGTTTTACAGTATCAGTTCTCCATAATGTCTGAACCACCCACTTTGTTCTGTGTCTGATTGTTCTACCCTCCACCTAGTTTGTCTGAGTGCCATTTCCCACTTCTGTATTTTTTCATGGGTCTGTTTTTAGTTGTTGATCCTGGCTCTTGTGTACAGGTGTGGTGACCGAAACGTAGTGGAGACCTTTCTGGGCTGTGACCTGGTGCTGTGGTTGCAGACTGTTGGACTGGCCAGTGACCAGACAGAGGCTGTATCGTATGGATCACGCCTGCTGGATGGTTGCATCATCCACCATATCACTTATGACTATGGTTTCCTGGATGACACATTGCACTATCGTTTCACAGAAAATGTCTAATCACTAAAGCTGGATGAACATCATATAGCTAACAGTGGTTCAGCTTGAGTTTCAAAGCAGTGAGCAGGACCCTTATTACATAGAGTGATATAATGACTTGAGAGTAGCTTACACTGGGTTCCTGACCCCTTCTGTACTGGATGAAAAAGGGAGGGTAAGGCTAAATGATGCTCAGCATGTTTAGTTACATCTGTAGCACTACTATGCATTTAATATTTCTGTATACTGCTCTAAAAGCTGAAAGTATATTCACTAAAAGACATTTCACATTGATGCCAGTTGAAATATCCCAACAGGTATTTATTCCAGCATGTCATGGATATGTATACAGAATACTGCAAAATTACTTTGCTTAATGTTAGGATTAACCCAGATCTTAAAAACATCCAATTGGGATTAATCTTGAATACAATGTGCACATAACTTTTGTATCAAAAGTTTTTTTTTTTTTGTCTTTGTTAAAATTATAAAATAGATGACTTCCATTACTAACTTACTAAGCAGCTGTCATTGCCATATTTATTAAACACTACCAGTCAAAAGTTTGAACACACCTTTCATTCAGTGGTGTTTTTTTCTTTGTTTTTATTATTTTCTACATTGTAGATTAACCAGAATGTTTTAATCTAATGATGCACTATTTTCTTTTTCTTCTTAAGTGGTGCTTGCCATAATGTGGAGTAGAACCGTAGGTGAATAGGATTACTGTGTACCAACCCTCCCATCAAAACTGATGGTCCCAAACACCTTAAGAAGGCAAGAAATTTCATTAATTAACTGTTGACGAAGAACACCTTAATTACAAGTGTCAATACCTCCTGAATCTGAAAAAATGCCAAGCTGTCATCAGAACAATAGGTGATGTTTTCAATATTAATCTACAATGTAGCCAATAATAAAAACAAAGGAAATTGTTGAATGAGAAGATGTGTCCAAACCTTTGACTAGTAGTGTATATACATACACATGAACAAATCGGCCACATCAGAAGCACTGACAGCTGAAGTTATTTTATTACAATAACACCTGAAAGCGTGGGATATTATGTGGCAAGTGAACAGTCAGTTCTTTAAATTAAATGCATTGGAAGCAGGAAAAATGGGCAAGTGTTAGGCTCGGAGCAACTTTGACAAGGGCCAGATCGGGATTCAGCAAGCCCGGCCATTCTGATGTCATTGTTAAAACGGTAAGAAAAATGATTGGAGGCGTAAATGAACTGCTTGACATGATACAAATTAATTTAAAACTACTGGGAACTTCTTATCCTCCAATACTGCTATATTTCAGAAATGCAACCTAAGAAAGGTTTCCAGAAGTACAAAGTGTCAAAGGCTCAAAGACACTGCACTGGTAAAGAAGACTGAAACATGATAATGACCGAATAGGATCCACAAATTAAAATGTCAAGATTTGGCCAAGAAATATCTGAAGACAGATTTTTCAAAGGTTTTATGGAAAGATAAAATGACTGACTTCTGGATCACTAATGGATACAGGGCACTGCCTTGAGCCAGGCATCAGCAGGGGGGCCGGTAGGGCTGCTGTCATTAAAGATGAGCTAGCTAGCTACCTTTTCACGTTAAAGCTGGACTAATGACAGTTTCTTAAAGAAACTTCTTCAAGCAGCAGAACACCATGACGTGTCTTTAGGACAGTGCTCCATCATATGCATCCGAGTGCACCACTGCTCAGCCAGCTAGCAAAGGCCCCAAAGATGACCAAATAATGACCTGGTCCCCTTCCTCACCTGACTTACTACTTACTACTTTGGATCCTTTTTTAACACCAGATTTACTCTAAAAAGCTAATTGTGAACATATGTAACTAACAGATTTAATAGAAGGAAGGCTCATGACAGCTGTTTAAAAAGGGTGGTGATATTGAATACTTCTGAAAGGTGTTATGTCATTTTGTGTTACTTATTTGCTACACTTAAAAAAATAAAGTTGGGAAATGTGTTGTAATGTTGTCTGAGAATTCTATAGGAAGAACGGAAAATGGCGAAGCTGAAGGCGTTATTTCTCCTTGCTGCTGATTGGCTGCTGCCAATTATCTTAAAGGGAACACTGCTGTTAACAGCTCTTTATTTGTTTTAAACTTTTGCAAACAATGTTCTTGCACTTTTGTTCATATCGCAGTTGTCAGCTATGAGTACTTTAGTGGTCCTAAGAAACTCTTTAAAGGAATTCTGCAACAGCGTGCCCTCACATGCTCATTCCCAAATTTAAATTAAATTAATAGCACCGTCAAAGGATTATGGTTACTTTAAAAATAAAAGTGCACCATACACTACTTTTGCATTACTTAATGTTGTGCATAACAATGTGATTTATAAATGATTTGTAATTATTTGTCAGCATTTTATGTACATGCATATAGTTAAAAACTGCAAATATAGTAAAAGGAAATATCTAAAGTATGCACCCAAATATTCTCCCCAAAATTTATTTAATTTTAAACTCAGCATAATACTTTTTCCTTTAAGTAAATGTAAAGGTAAACTCGTATCCATACTGTACAGTGTACACTGAACCCCCCCTTAGTGCTAGAATTTAAAATACAGATGTTACCCTTATATAGACTTTACTGTAATTAATGGACACACGTTTCCTTGGGTATCCGTTGTCCTTTTTTTGGTATAAGCAGGGTAAATACACTAATTTACAGTAAAAACTCAGACGCTCCATGGGAAATTCTTAACTGTCTACCACAAATGCGTCACAGGGCAGCAGCCAATCATCAGCAAGGAGATATGAACAATGTTCTTGGATTGGCTACTTTCAGTTCTACCTTTGAGTGTCCTCGTGCTGGTTGTATGAGACAAGCTCTATATTACTGCATAATCTTCCACCATACGCAACCAAACTAGTTGTTCCAAGTAGTCTGTAAATAGGAGGCTAATGGTGAAATGTATTGCTTTATTTTGTAAATCAGAGTATACAGTTCATGCCATATTTTGCCATAACATGTAATCTATTTAGTAAGTAAATTACTTCAAGTTCACTTCCTTAGTGTTTTTGTATGATGTTTTGTTTATTTATTTAAGGAAAGGGGCTGCTTAACACACTATATGTCAGTTTTTGTGTTTGTAAATGACAGATACTAATAGTTGCTGATAACCTTTCTGAAAGACTGACATTTTTGGAGGCCCTTCTACAAAGTGTCAATTATTTTATGTTTCAACATTATTTGACACATATATCAAAAGTGTGATTTATACCAATATGCAAATTATAAGTCCTGCTTTAAGTAGGCCTGAAAAATGTTAAATTCATGGAATATTAATTATTTTTAAATGAATCATTTTTAACAATCACTTAGGGCCACTTCGTACCTCAGTCTGGTTCAGGCTTTGCTATAAACACCAAGCTCTTCTTCAACAGTATCTGAAAACAGATGCACCAGCAGTGTAGAGTCTTCCACACCAAAAGTCAGGTATTGCTCCATTTTGGCCACCTTTTCCTTCTCCATCTCTCTCATTTTTTGCACAATCCTCTGGCCTCTTTCCTATTCAAATAAATGGACAACATTTGGTTTTTACTGTGAGCTAACTCATAAAAACAGAGATATGCTCAACTGATTTCTCAACTGAGTCCACGTTTCTACAGTCATAAAACATTAGCGCACATACAGAAGCCACCAATATCAATGTTGGTCAAAGTTTATTAACTTGAATAAGTTAAACAACTTACCCTTGTGCTGTCTATTATGGCAGCCACCACTTCATGCTTTATGAATAGAGGGTGTTTACGGTTAGGTTTAGCCTGAAAGCGAGGCTTCTTCTTCACTGGGTCATCCTCCCCAAAACAGGGAGAACTTGTGTGCTTCAATTGCTTTATATCAGCTACAAAGACAAATGGCTTGAAAACAGACCTGAAGCAAGAAAACCCATTATCAATAGACCAGTTATGAAGACCCTGTACCAATAACAAAAAACAAAACGGATCATCCAGATACACTTTTGTGTATCAAGGTTGTACAGTTTTAGTGTTGTTTAATATCTTACTATGTGTAATTAAGCTCCATACCTACCTTTCAGGATCAGGTGTTGCAGTAAAGAAGTGGACCCCAGGCAGTGATGTGTGATTAGGGATCACTGACACCATACTTCCTGTTGTCATGAACATGCCCTCCATATTAATGCCACTCTCCTTATCTCTCAGTATGTCCATCATGGTCTCACCAGTTATTTGCCCTGTAAAAATAGTAACAATATAGCATTGCACTAAACAGTGAAAATACGTAATGGTTAACAAGTTTGACATTCAGTGTAATTCAGTATTATTACTTTGGACAACATGACTCAGAAAAGCTTCTGCGTTCTTATATAGAACCACTTATCATAGTATGCACAACATACATTTAGATGTGTTACTTATTTCTCATTATTTTTTCCAGTCACCATTGTTTACTTCCAGCAGACTGCGACCCTCACAGTAGCGGCTCCCAGAGGCCTCTATGCGGCCTTTGGTCATGAAGGAATAAACCTCAGCAAAATTGAACTCCGTTTTGCCATCCCACCAGCCCTGCTCCTGTGCATATTCCCGCATTTTTGGGTGCTCCTTGTCAATCTTGGTTGTGATGGAATACTGATTGGAAATGTTGCGATATCCAGCTTAATAAGAACAAAACAGAAATGCACATTTAAAGTGTAGTAACTGTAGTATAAGGGTATAAAGGGTCTAAAGAAGCACTAATTGGCAACTGTTATTTCTGGCTTACTCTCTAATCTCTCTGCTGCCCAGTATTTCCCAGAGGTTTCCAGGACCCAGGCCTCTTTGCGGTCACATATGAGGAAGCTGTTATGATAGGTAAACGTACACTGATCCTCCATGCAGTTGCCCCCCTGTCCATATTTATCCAGCAGCTCCACTATTACATCCACAGCCTTCTCTGCAGTGTCTGCTCTCTCTAGACCCAGTCTAAATACAAAACAGACCAGGTGCATGTTTATGTAAAAACTGCATTATGTGCAATACTACAGAAGAACAGAAGAGTTATTTAAAATCGATAAAAACATTACCCAAATCAAACACATAAATGAACATTTGATTATAGATGATACATACTGGTGAGTAAATGGTATGTTTTAAAACTAAGTGTTTAAGTACTACATCAATCTCTTGGACGCCAGGAAAGCAGGTATATGACAGTAACAGCTTAACAGCTTTAGAGTAACAGCAACTCTAAAGGATGGAACATTAATGTTTGGAGATGAATCTAAAATTCTAAATGTTTTTCAATTGTGCTCTATTCTATCCCTTTTGCTGACACTTTAGGCTCGTGCTCCAAACAGTTCAATTAGCAATGATTTTCAAAGATTATACAAGCTGTTTGCACACATGAATCCTTGTATCAGCAGGGTCTACCCCTCAAAGTAATTTAATTTACTAATTAGAAGGGGTGTCTGATAATTTTTGGACATATAATGTTTCCATATACTGTCTTCTATATTACACTGAAAACTGCTCCAGTGTAGGGCTGTCACAATTTATAAAAAATGAATCATCAGTTAAAAGTATATTTTTGTTATATCTGCTTATTGAATACTTTGCAGTTAGAATAGTAAAGAGTCTCCTGTCATTATAACAGTATTCAGGACATTCCCTGAACATTATCCACATGAGGCTCAAATTACTTTTGTGCACATTAAAAGAAAGCAAACCCATACCAGCAGAATCTCACTAATGCATGTTTGCTGCTTATAGTAACAAATATTATACAAATGAAGTAAATTAAATGTTTGTTGTTATAAATTATATAAATAATTAACCGTTAAAACAACCCCTATATAACTTGATAAGGACAGCCCTCTTCAGGCTGAATTAGTGTAATCACCTGACCAGATCCATGCCCAGCAGAGCCTCCTCATGGTCAGCACTTTCTCTCCCCCACACAGCTTCATTACCAATGCACACCTGGTGTTCATTTGCCCCCATTTCGGCCCCCCACAGCCAGGCTGGTTTACTCAGGACTACAGCATGGGTATGGACTGTCTGCGCAATCTCAATGTATGTGCACTGTCCAGGAATGAAAATGAGAGAGCAATAAAATTGTTTAATGGACATCTAGCTGGACACCTTCATGCTTGCAGATTGACCTTAGTCCAGGAACAACATATCAGAATCAGAAAACTATTGGATACTAAATATGGTAAGACATATTTGTATATTTATACATAATAATATAATTAAACAAACACAACAACAACAATAATAATACTATAGCGGAGTATTCCATGAAACAGGATTAAGGGAAAGTCTGTCTTATTTCAAGGGAAAGTAAGTCATACTTTCCCTTAATCCTGTTTCATGGAATACCACCCAGATATTGCACATAATGATAAAGTTTCCATCTCACAAAACGAACTATTAATTTTGTATTTTTATTATACCTCCACTTTTTCCCCATCGTTGTAGTATTTGGCAGGAAAATAGACCACCTCCTGGACTTCATCGCAGGGTCTGTCCGAGTTCTTTCCGAAGATGATGCGATGCCCTTTCGTAGAAGGAGGCAAAGCCACGAAAGTATCACAGGAGGAAGGCTTCATCCTGTACCACAGAAAGAAATAATCGAGACCCATTTAGCTCAGCGTGGAGCAGACCCAGAAGTTCAGGGCCATTTGGAACTATACCCATAGTTTACATGAAAATAATCTGCTATCATATTCATCATCCGGTGGTACCAAATAAATATATTTATCGTTCAGTTTTCAAAACCATGCTTTGTCTCAGTCAGCAAAGAAACTTTAAAAAGCCTATTTAACATATTAATGTAAACAGACACGCACCCTCACTATTTACCAGGTAGGCTCAGGAATTACCTACTGTGTAAGGTGCAGTTCTCCTAAACTGTAAGTATAAAATGCTGCCAGAGATTCTCCTCCCTTTCCCAAAAGGTGAAACTCAAGTTTAAACCTGACTTTCACCAACCGCGTACATCCAGTGTGTCAATCTGCAGATTAATCGAGATAAAAACAATGTAGATTGGATGCATGTGGCCCGTACCATGTCTATCAGTTAGTCCTCATGTGTTACAAATCAGCGAAACTGCTTGGGAGCCGCACACCGGAAGCACATTTGGTCCCAATGTAAATATTAAGCTGTGCTTTGCTGTTGGTTTCGTTTTTCCTTAGAGTTTCCGTCATGGGCAAGTCTTTTGCCAATTTTATGTGTAAAAAGGATTTCCACCCAGCCTCAAAATCCAACATAAAGAAGGTTAGTAATAATCGTTGAAAATTTAGATGCACTAACACGCTGGCTAGCTAGCCCGAACAGAAAATATCCTAGCATATTAGCAATAGAGCCAAGTAACTGGTTTACTTTGGTAATATAAGGTTATTTCCCCTCCGAATACATAACGTAACTAGATAACTTCTGTCTCGGAAATACTTTTAGACCTGGGGTGCCAGTTATTTTTATCTGAAGAATTGTAACCTTATAACCGCTTGCTAGCATTGTGCCCTTTTAATACATTATATGGACAAAATTATTGGGACACATCTGTATTTTAATGTTTGGGCAAGGTCCCTTTCTTTCAGTGAAGATCAGTCTTAATCCTTCACAACGCTGTGCTTCCAACTTTGTGGACACAGTTTAGGGAAGGCCCTTTTCTGTTCCGTCAAGACTGTGCCCCAGTGCAAACTCCATCAAGAAATGGTTAAATAATTCCGGTGTGGAAGAACTTGACAGAGCCCAAACCTCAACCTCAACCTCAACCCCAACCAACACCTTTGGGATGAAGTGGAGCCAGGTCGTCTTATTCAACATCGGCGCTTGACATCATAAATGCTCTATAGGATGAATGGGCACACATTTCCACAGAAACCCCAAAATATTGTTGAAAGCCTTCCAAGAGTCGAAGCTGTTATAGCTGCAAAGTGAGACTAACTCCACATTAAAGTCTGTTTATTTGAATACAGTGTCACTAAAGTCCCAGTAGGTGTAATGATCAGGTGACTTATTACTTTAGTCCGTATAATGTAGGTAGCCTACAGTTTGATTAAAGTTGGTTACTTTGGTAGTTGATAGTTAGCTAATTTAACTTGAGGTATCGGGAAACCAACCAGAAAATATATGATCAGTGTTGAACGGGTTCACTTAGGTATTAGAATTAGTTACTGCTGCAGTAGTAAAGGAATTATCTGTAAAAATCTTCCATTTATATTTGAATAGATAGTTGGGTTCCTTCAGTCACTCTCTCCCTGCTGTAAACTAAAGCCATTTATCGTTTACTTCTAAGGTATGGATAGCAGAGCAGAAATTAAGTTTCGAGAAGAAGAAGCAGGAAGACCTGATGCAGGCTTACCTGAAAGAGCAGGAGACCTACAACAACAGGTACGACTGTTCAGTAAAACACTAGTAGTCACTTTTGCATGTTTTTATGCATAGTGATGTATGTGTAAAGACACTTTTAAATAATCAGTGTTCTTTCCCAGGTGAAATGTTTAATGCTGTGGTCCATAAAAACAAACAAAAAATTAATTGTTGCTCCTCAGCTGGGTTTTTGTAATGACCAACATATTAAATCCATTTTAATTATTACATGCAATTAATGATCTGATTTAGGAATTTAGGTAATTTAGCCCTCATTCTGGTTCTGGATTCTCCTTGAATGTTGTTTTGCAACCCTGGTCCTGATGCTCTGCAAATTTGAGTGAATTTTGAGACACCTACAAGTTTATGTTGTCTGTGTAACCAAACAAGGAACGTATAGTAGTATAATAGAGGAAACTGTTAGACCTCTTTCTTGGGCTCTAAGAACACTACAGTTTTCATGTTTTGTATATTTTTCTCCTCTTTTTGTCTATACCAAGTGTTGCCATAAGATGGCAGCAATGTCACCTGTAATCATATCTGCATTCAGGCTCTTGTGTATTTTAGGCTGCTGATGGGTGATGATCGAGTGAAAAATGGCCTTAATTTCATGTATGAGGCTCCTCCTGGTGCATCTAAAGGTAATTATATTCTGAAAGGCATAATTTAGGGTGTGAAACCACATTCCTTCATAAAGGTTTATCTCTTACTTCGTCTCTCTTTCTGTGTCCTTTTCCACTCATTGACTGATCTTGAGAAGAGGAGACCAAAGAGGTAATTCTCCTTCGTTAAGATTGTCAGCCATCTTACAACTAATTATATATTTTAGATAGAATGTTTAGGCTCACTGTCTTTATGTAGGTGTTTTGAATGAGCTTTAATTGGGTCTTAACAGGAAGGAGAATCTGAGTATAAGTTTGAGTGGCAGAAGGTTGCTCCTCGTGAGAAGTAAGTACTGTATATGCAAAAAAAATTCACAAAAACTTTCTCAGTTTGTGGTTTTTTTACATTTTTATTATTTTTATCTTTTCAGATACGCAAAGGATGACATGAACATCAGAGATCAGCCTTTTGGTATCCAGGTACACTTTTTCCAGTCTTTTTTGGAGCCTGTGGTTTTTATATTGAATGTGGTTATCCGGTTTTATTTATGCTTTGTGCTTTGTCTTCTTATACTGTAAATAGACCAGTCTGTGAATTTTTAGTATTTATCCTGTAGGTGCGAAATGTACGGTGCATCAAGTGTCATAAGTGGGGCCATGTGAACACAGACAGAGAATGTCCTCTTCTTGGCCTATCAGGAATCAGTGCCAGCTCTATGACAACTGAAGAAGCAGGTATGTTTTTCCTGTACTGTTTTAAAAGATAGTAACTAGAAGAAATCCTACAATGTTTTATATGTATATCCTTTGTATGTATGAATTCATCAGGCTGATGCAGGCTTGCTTGAGTTTTGTTGGTCATTACTTTGGGTACTCTTGGTGCTCTTCTCTCTCTGGCCCTAGAGGTGGCAGTATTGCTATCTCTAAATACAGTAATACATGGTGTAGTTTCCAGTGTAGTTTTGAAGAGAGTTTTTATTATTGTGCTTTCAGTTTCACTGTGTTTAGGAAACTATTCTTGTACATGTTTGAAATGACTTAAATTGCATAATGTAACTTAAGTGCATGTGAAATGACACTTAGCAATTTTACCAGTTGCAGAGAACACTTTAAATTTTGTGTTAAGAGTAATGAATGATGTTTTAGCTTTAGATAGATTTAGTTTGGTCAGTCTCTTTTAGTGTTATAGGATCTCCTGAACCACTCTCTGTGCAGGAAGCAGTAGTTGTGTGTGCCGAGGGCTGTAATCAAAGTGTGTAGCAGTACAATAATGTGTTTACTGCTCCTGAGTCCGGCGCTACAGTTCTGAGACTGGTCCCCTCCTGCGCTGCCAGAAAAATGCAATTATTGTGTATTCTGATTTGCTCTAACCACTGCTTTGGCAGAATAATACAGTATGATTTGCCCAGTCAGGGGACGAGTGAGTTGATTTGGTGTCCCTTTCTGTTAACAAAGCCAATGCTGTGCTCCCCTCTGAGGGGGATGCAGACACACATCAATGGGACTGTGAGGCTGTGTTTTGTGCTAACAGGCCCGTCGATGCACCCCTCCGAGTTAATGGCAGAGATGCGGAACAGTGGGTTTGCGCTGAAGAAATGTGTCCTTGGGAGGAACGCCACTGTTTGTGATCCAGCACAGGTAATCTCCAGGTCCCCCCCACCCCCTTAGGCTCAAATAAGACCAATGATATCCATGCCTGGTCCTGAGTGAGGAGGAGAGAGTGTGATTGCAGCAAAACGGTCAATTATCAGACCAGCAGCGCACAGTGATTCCAGTCAGTGCAAGTTTAGTCAAGAGGGCAGGGTTGATGAGACTAACTGCTGAAATTATAGGTGAGCGGGGAAGCAGACACACTGCTTATTTTACAGCTCTGCATAGCTTACACTGCTCACTTTGATTTGCCCTTATGTACCCAATCTAGTTTCTGCTTGTTAAGTGTATGTTCATCCAGTGCATTTTGCATATGGTTTGTCCTTTTCGAGTTGCCAAGTTTCCTAGGTGTGTGTGATCTGTAAGTCATGGTACGATCTGATGTACTACAGGAATTTGTGGCCAGTGAGGAAGAGGAGGAGGAGGATCCTGAAGTCGCATTCCTTAAATCTTTAACCACTAAGCAGAAACAGAAGCTTCTCAGGTGTGTGCAGATGCTATATTTAAAAGTTTTAGGGAACAGGGAGGTGTTGTTAACTTTAGGATTTATATTCCTTTTGAAAGTATTTGACTGTAACAGAGATTAATGCAAAAGAAAACAATTGCTCAAAAATGTTTGCACTTAGTTTTTCCTGCATTTTCTCACATCTTGTTTGCCTAAAATCAGTGTTTTAAAACAGTTTTATTCTAACTGATTATTTTCCTCTTTAAAGAAAACTTGACCATCTAGAAAAGAAAAAGGACAAGAAGAAGAGTAAAAAGGAGAAAAAGAAGAATAAACATAAGCAAAAGAAAAAGACGTCTAAAAGTTCCTCAAGCAGCAGCTCAGAATGTTCCAGTAGCTGTAACTCTGATTCAGAACAGTATCAAGTGAAGAAAGAGAAGAAGAAGAAGAAGAAAAAGAGAAAGAGAAACTCATCCAGTGAGAGCAGCCCTGAAGGAGAGAGGGGAGGAAGAAGCAAAGAAAAATACAAAGAGCCAAGTAATAGAAGCTACTCTCATAGTCCTAACTCTAAGCACATTGATAAACATGCACACTCACACTCAGAACAACAGGACAGGAGAGCAGGAAAAGGCCAGAGGTCACCAAGTGGACACGACATCAGAGAGAGAGAACGTAGGAATAGTGACAGAAAGAGAAGTCGAAGTCCTCAGAGGAGAGGAGAAGAAAGAGGGAAGGGTAGGGAGCGACACAGGGATGCAAACAGAGTGAACAGAGAGAATGAGAGAAAAAGGAATCCAAGTAGGGAGAGGGGCAGAAACGGAGAGAAGTGTAGGGACAGAGAGAATGAACGAGACAAGGAAAGGAGTGCTAAACAGAGCAGTGTAAGTAGGGATCGTGGTAAAAATTAAGGACGCTGTCGAAGCCCAGATGAAGATGGAGAGAGAGGGACGGGAGGAGGAAATAAGTGTGAAAAGGAGTAGTCCAAGTAGGGAAAGGCAGAGGGCTAGAAAAGAGAAAAGAAAGGTACAGGAGCTGAAGCAGGGAGGATGGAAAGAGATGAGACCGAGAGAAGAGAGTAAACCTTTATTTCATGTTGTATAAGCGATGGTTTGGTAAACTTAGCATCTTTTCCCCCTCTCCCTCTGTGGTTAAAACGCTTTTATGGGAAATCTTGTCAGTAGATGGCGCCCAACATCTTTAGTAAAAGCGGAATTAAAATCACAAAGTAGAACACATCCTTCTTGTGAAGTTTTATTAGTTTACTTACCTGTTGTTATTTTGCTACTTTGTCCTTGAGTTACTTGTTCAGTTCCAAAATGCATTTTTTCAGCAGACTTTCAGTCTGTGCAGCAATTTTCTGTTGGAGCGCGTGGAAATTTTCTGTTGTCTGTCGGTCCATTCACATAAGTTTTCATTCAGACTTGTTTTGCCTTTTCAAATATTTTAGATTACTGCATTTTTAGATTACTATTTTTAATTTAAGTGTAACTGGTGATGTCTATTTTAATTTAGTGGAAACTTGGCTGTCAGAAGCGCATTATTTCTGTTTGACTTTAGTGGACAGCAGCTCCGCTGCAGTACTCTGCAGCTCTGTTTGTATGCTATTTAAAATTAAAGAGCATGTTGTATGGTTTTGTCTTGAAAATTTGTTCAGGTTGTGTGAAAAGAGAACTCGTCTAAGATCACTGACAGTTAAGTTTGTGTTTTTACTGGTCTTGCTCTTGAGAGTTCACCTTTTCCAAAAATCTCTATGTCTGCTGGTTGTTTTTATCCTCATTATTATATGGGACAGAATGAAATCTGAGTGGGCTGTTCTGGGACGAAGGAAGATGATCTCAACTATTCACTTTTTTTTTCTCAGCTTTGTCTTCACCTTAGGAAAAATGCCGTGTATTATTCTACCCCCCCTCCCCCCTCCCCCAGACCTGCTGAAATTCTCATGGTCATACAGTGGACTGCCACCCTACTGATCAGTGGCTAATCAATCTTTAATTCTTTCAAAGTTGTGTTAATTGATTTGGCACTCAGACCCTACTGATTTTGTCAGATCCAGAATATTTAAAATAACATAAATTGGTCAATAAACTCAATTGGGAGATGGCGCTGATGTGTGAAAACTGAATTATTTGGCGGTCCTGATTTTTATTTCCTGTAATGATTTTTTGAGGCACAGGTGGGGCCAAACTGGCTATTTCAAACATCTTCCTCAGTCCACACGGCACTGAGGCGCGACGTGTCATTTCAACTCCAGGAGAGACCTTTAATATGGAGGCCTGAACAAGCAGGAATCTGTCAGTGTGGTAGGAATCGTGCGTTCCAAAATAATCAGGCTCTGCTATTTAATAACGGATTTTTTAACTAAAGTCGTTCGGCTGTTTATCAATAGATGTGATTGGACCGAAGTGCGTAATGTATATATGTAATTTGTAGAGCGAAAGCGAAAATTGAGTTCTATTACAAAAACAAACTGTGGTTCGCTACCGCAATATTGCCAGGAAATTATTGTTTCATTTGTAATCAAATTTACAGATTATTTTTGGGAGGTAGAATTAATTCCTGCGCCATCAGTACGACCTCATAGCCTTGTCCTGGTGCTGATGTTGGTGGAGGAAGTGACTCTGTACGGCTCGACTGTAACTGCAGGTCCCTTTGATCTGTTTTGTTTTTTTATTAGAACCACATACAAAGTGACGCTCAGCACGAGAAGTTCTTCATAAAGAGGCGAGTGACCCCAAAAGCCCTAAGACCCCTCCCACCCCTCCGCGTGCGCGCGGAAGACCCAGGGTGTAAAATTCCAAACAGCCGAGCTGATGATCGGAGCTCAATTTGGAGTGGATCCGCCATAAAATCACAGTTGGCTCTCCTGCATTAACTTTTAAAGGCTGCGAATCAAACTGGCAGGCGCCTGCTGTTTGTTAAAAATGTTAACAAGGCACGTTATTTATTTGTAGCTCGGTTTGGATGTGCATTGAATTTTTACATTTTGTTTATTCATTCGCATCAAAAATAAATAGTAAAAATCTCCAACAAATTTCAGCGTGTCATTAAACCGTAATAGGCCGATTTCTGCGTGTGCGCGTTTTGCCCTCGGGAGTCGCGCTGGTATACGACGTGCCACCGACGCACAATAGGAAATGAAAATAATTTTCGTCTATTGCCTTCTGCTCAATTTAGCGCGCTCTCCAGAAGGAGCTTTTTCTGGGTTCCCAGGCCGGTCTCGGCACCGCAGCCTAATTATGCCGCGTTTTTTCTGCTTCTTCCATTGCTCGGACGCTGCGCTGGACAAACACAAAGGAGTCCGAGAGCATCCCTGGACCCTTTCAGCTCCACGGCCACTGATATTCAAATACCAGCCAGAGACCATTTGACTGCGCCGCAACAAGAGCATTGGAAAAATTCTACATTAGCATATGGCTTTTCCCATTTTTTTCTTCTTTTCAAAAATACCCCCCCTCTAAAAAGGAAAAAGGGGGGAAACTGTTCCCATAACACCAAATCAAGTGCAGCGCTTAGAAAGGCTAAAAGCTGCTTTATGCCTCGGCCCTCTCTTAGATGGACGTTTTCCCGTTTGACATGCAAATGTAAGCAGTTAATTTGAGCGATTAAAATAAATATTCAGGGGCCTTTTGTCACCGAACCCCCCTCGGAAAAAAGCTCCGATAAAGAGCGCCTGAACAAATGATGTCTCGGAGATTAATTAGATATTTGATAAGACACGAATCCCTAATCGCCAATACAACACACATGGGGCTGCGATGTGCTCCAAGTCATAATTAATACTATTTAACAGGATTTTCATTTGGCCATAAAATGCCTGTTCCGGGGCATTAACTATTGATTTATCCCGCTGGGAAAGTGTTCGGCGATCTGCATTTGCTCATAGCAGAGCTGCGTTATTGATGCATTCTGTTTACAAATGTGCACACACTATTCCTTTTTTCCTTTCAATATGAAACATCAGATCATTTCTGCAAAACGGTCAGACCCAATTCTAGACTCGGCCTGAGCGCCAGATGCATTCTAGTAAATACCACAGATCCCCAAGAAATAAAAATATATTTCTTCAGCATTTCTACCAAACAACAACAAAAAGCTTTCGATCATTTTAAATCCCTTTAATTACAAAATGAAAGCCTTATACGCGAGACTTTGTACAATTAAACATTTATATATTTTTAGCAAGGTAAAGAAAGGAATAACTGAATTTAAATAGCTGTGTTACATACATACTGACATCCACAAAGTGCGTCGAAAGTAAAGAAAACTCCCTGAATTTCAGGATCCACCACAAAACAGTCATAAGGAACATTTACAGGGGAGGGAAAATGATGGTGTTTGTGGGTGTATCTACACAGTTTAGCTCAGCTCGCAGTTTTCCAGCACTGTTCGGTCGGGGTCACTGTTTTGCGCTCCGATCCAAACCAAAGGATAAAGCAAAGATATTCAACAACCCCTTTTAAATCGCCTACATGTAAACCGCTCGATCATCCTGCAAACGTGTTGACACAGCATAGAAATAACCACGTTTAGGCTTAAATATATATATCCCAGTTAATGAGCTGGGGTTGAAAAAAGTTGGTTGTTTTCCTATTTCAAATTTAAAAAGGAAAAATAAACCAAACTGTCGCCAGAAGAGTTTATGAAACTCCAAAAAAAGGGAAACAAAAGAAATTAAAGGAAGGAAAGGCATAAACCATCGCCAGAAGAGTTCATGAAACTCCTGACCCCTTTCTTTCTCCGGTTTCTAGCTGTCACAGTCCAGCAGTAGTGGATGAGGAGAGGGGTGTGTATGTGTGTGTGGTCAGCTGAGCTGTGGTGGGTGTCAGTCAGGACTCGTGGTGGGGAGATTGCTGCTCTTTGACCGTGACTCGAGGATTCACCGCCTCTAAGATCAGTTCAGGGGACTCGGACCTGGGGGTCTCCAGGTTGCTCGTGTCGGTGTCGCTATCGCTGCCCTTTTTGCCGCCCCCTCCGGCCGTGTGTGTCTTAATGTGCTTGCTGAGGTGGTCACTGCGCATGAAGCGCTTGTTGCAGACTGGGCACGCGAAGCGCTTCTCACCCGTGTGCGTGCGCAGGTGCCTCTGAAGCTCGTCAGAGCGCGTGAAGCGCTTGCCGCAGAAGAGCCAGTTGCACACGAACGGCCTCTCTCCGGTGTGCCAGCGCAGATGCGCTTTGAGGTGCGACGTTTTGCCGTATACCTTGCCGCAGCCCGGGATGTGGCAGCTGTGCAGTCCTTTCCTGCGCAGGCTCGCGCCCGCCGGCCCCAGCCGCTCGGCCTCCTGGCAGTTGGGGCAGTCGCATGTGGCCCGTCCCGAGTATCTCCGGGAGGAGCGCGAGGAGCTGGCGATGCTCGAGCCCGCGCCCGAGATCATGGCGTTGGCGGCAGCCGACGTGTCCGTGTAAGCGGGGAGGACGGTCTTGAAGCCGTCCTGCGCCAGCAGGTGCTGGCCGGTAGACAGCAGGTGCGACGCGCTCGGACTGATGCCCGTGGAGCTGAAGGCCGAGTGCGTGAGCGCCGGGAAGTCAGGGTTGTAACCGCTCAGCTGTGAGTGGATGGCCTGCGGTGTGCCAGAGTGCAGCGACGTCTGCAGCGAGCCGGCCGGGTTTTGCACGTCAAGCCACGAGCCGGGGCTCGTGTGGACGTCCCACCACGAGCTCGCGCCGTTCGCCACATCGCCCGAGATGGTGGAGTGGAAGCCGGACTTGTACCACGATTCGTACGGGTGCGCCACGCCCACGCGCGGGTACAGCGTCTCCGCGGACGTATGCACTTTGGAGATAAAGGCCGACTGGCCCGAGTCCTGCGAGCTCACTCCGGCCGCCGTGTTGGAGAACAGGCTGCTGTAATCGCTGGAGAAGGCGGACGAGGTAGGGGACGTGGAGGCCAGGCAGAAGGCGCTGCTGCTCGCGCCCGTCGTGGTCGGTAGTCCCGAGCCGCTCCGGCTCGTGGCCACGCTGAAGCCCGGCAGGCTGGATCCCAGGTTACAACTGGACGAAGACCTCTTCCACGGGTGAAATCCTCCTTTGGAGAAGGCGCTGGAGTCGGGCAGCGTGGTGAGGGGACTGGTGTTGCCAATCTTGTTGCAGGTCGCAGCCAGCATTGCTAAAGGGGTAGTCCCAAAGCGAGGCTCTTCCTGGACAACAACACAGAAGTTTGTTCTTAACTGAGAAACAACATTGATCGCTCGGTAAAAAAGGAAAGCGCTTAAAGCAAGAAAAGCGTTTTCTAGCCGAAAAAAGTTTGCGTAGGAAAGCAATTGCACTTCACACTTGTAGCGTTTAAAAAGTTTGAACAGGCTAAATGTTTGTCACCAAAATAAATTCTATTTTAAAAATTATCCTGATACTTATACTACGATGTCAAATAAAATTACATTAACATTACCGTAATACTATTTCTTATATATTTGGAGCTTAAGCCTGCTGAAGTTAATACGCTGAAGTTTCAGAAAACACGCAGAAAAAAATCACAAGCACAAGCTTCAGGCGCAAAAAATTAAACCCAAACGCATCGTCCACTCACCCCAAGTATAGACGTAGCCATAGCCCGGGCCTTCTCTGCGCTGGATGCTGCGGGACCCTGGTGCTGCTGTGCTCCAGTTTGAGTGGGACAGGGCGCTGTGCTGCTCTCCGTCTGTCCCCAGGCTCAGCTCCCCTCTCTACACTGTTGTACCCAGCGCCTTCTTTCAAGTACAGCCGGCCGCCTCTCTCAGCCAATCAGCGCCACGGATCCTGCGCGCCCAGTTCGAGCTCGGCCAATAGGAGGCGCGTCCCTGACAGAAATACTAAAGTAGCGTGTCAATCAATAAACTGGGCTACCGATCCCACTGTCAGGCTCCGAGCGATCTGCTCTTTTTTACACGGCTTTATATTTATATATTTATAGATATGTGGCCGTCAAGGCGCAGACCCACACATTCACACACTAGGGCTGAGCTCAATTTGGTTTTTAATAAGTCCGGCGTCCACCGTGGTAAGAGACTCCTATTTGTTTTGTGCATGTCTTAAAATGTTTGATGTCGTCAGGCTGTTGAGAAAGACTCGCGAACAACTGTATACACGATTTCAGTAATTGTGATTTAGTAAACCTGAACCTGTCTTTTTTTCCAAGTGGTTGTCGGGGGAGTTGTTTCTAATGTTATTCTAGGATCAGTGTCGTCAGTATGTGACTCGAGACAGCTGCAACAGTGCGTACCTTCGCATTACATTTGCTGAGTTGTGCAAAAATTACTGAAATGTGAAAGTTTGTACAGTATCTGACAGTCACTGTTAGAGTAGTGAGGTTGAGGAAATCTGGGGGGAATCACTGATCTCACAACAGGTGTTAGAGGCGTGAGTGTGTGTATGTGTGTGTGTGTGTGTGTGTGTTGGCTGGTGCGCGCGTGCGCTCCCAGTAGCGCTCCTTTTTAAATACCTTCAGCAAAACAGCGCGTGAAGACAAATCCTCCTTTACCACATTTCCTACTCACACACCGCCTTTTACCTCACACATAGAAAATGGTCAGAGCGTTCAGAAGGAACCGGTGTTATTAAGAAACCTCTCTTAAAAACAACGTGATTTAACTCGTGCCGCGTCTCAGGTGTTTTTTTTATTTTAGTTTGAAACACCCGAATACATTCATTCATGTCCGCATCCATCTTCACCTCTTTTATTTTTCTCCTATGTCCGTAGGATTTATTTATTTTGTATTTTTTTTGTTATATGAAGATCAGTGCATTATACCGATGTGTTCGTTCGCTTGTTAAAAACAGTTAAGGGTAATGGCATAATTTAACAATGGCCTGCTTTGGAGTGAATCATCATCCCTTTAAAAGTTAAAGCAATTTTCTTGAAAATGGCCTCGTCGAAAGCTGTGCATTACAGTATTCAAAATTGCCAAATAATGCTCCATTATAGAGGCTGAGCGGTGCCAGGCAGCCCGGGCGCAATTTGCTCCAAAGCGCTGTGCTTTAAATCCCTCCTATGGAGAGGGGAATCTAAAAAAAATTATTCAAATCCGCATGGTGGAGCCTGCAAAATCGCCTCATTTCTGCAATCACTGTAAATTGACAGGGAAACAATTAACACTATTAAATATCCGTTAGGCGTAAACACATTTGAGTGAGCAGTGTGCAACTCTCTCTCTCTCCCGCTCTCTCTCTGCCTCTCCATGTTACACTTGTTCGCGTCCTCTTAATTAATTGTGGTGTCAAATCTTATGAATACAGATTTCTTGAACGAATTTGATATGAGGTTTTGGGGGGTGTTTTCGTACTTCAGATTTTGACTCGACAGATTCTGAAGACTTGCTAAATTGCTCGCTTGCAAATTGTTTAGGAAGTCTGTTAAGAGAGTTGGGACCACAGTGGATAAATCCGACCACCAGAAATGCCTGGCAAATCATATGATCTGATACAAGGGTAGAGAAAGACAGCACTGATCAAAAACGTCTCAGCACTTCGTATATATTTTATTTAATAGATAACTTAATTCTTATAAAAATGAATGAATGTTATTAATATAGATAATGTGTAAATATGTCATGTTTTCTTAAAACAAAATCGCAATTTGTATTAATTTGAATATAAATATGCATTTTTGACATAAAATAATAAATAAAATAAATAAATAAATAAATATTATGTATGTAAATGTGATTTGATATAAAACTCCGGAGCCACCAGGCTGGCTGGCCTACCTGGCGAGCAGTTGTCTGTGGCAATTAGAAACCTATTACAAGTCATTAGACTGATCAATGTACCTTAAACAATGCGAATGATTTATTTGGCAAGAACAAAAAAACGCTCTGCATCCATTGTGCTGAGTGTGAGTGACGGTCCGCATCCATCACGCCTTTAAGCAGCTAGAGATAAATGATTAATCCGCACCTATTCGTTAAAGTGGCCCTCCTACAAAAGGTCCCGGGCTTCAAATCTGCCCCATTTCAGCTGCCCTTCCTGCACAGAGCGCAGGGTTTTTGCACCGGGGCCCTTTTTTTGTTTGCAGCCTGGGATTAATTTGTCCCCACCCTTAAGAGGAAAAGCGCATTTGTGGATAATTAACTAATCTGTCGAAACTTAAATCCCTGTTATCCACAGGTCCTCCGGCCGATCCGCCTCGCTGCTCCTCGCACCTAAAACAAGGCCACATCAACATTATTATTATTATTGTTACTATTTTCTGTCTTATGTCTCACCGAGCTGTGCTGAACGCGTTAATCACTTTAAACGCGTGTTAATGGAATTAAAAAAGAGAAATGGTATCACTGAAGTGTCGAAGCGCTGGCTCCTTTTTGAGTCAGTGGCAGGAGGAGAGAGCTCGTTTCTGCGTGTGAAGGCTGATCGCGATTGAAATGCTTGATTGGAATGAGGGTGCGTTTCGTCATACACACGCAGATCAGACGTGGCGAGATGTGGGAAATCTTTAGTGTTCATAAACAACAGACTAATAAACTGTCACATCACCCCCCCCCTTTTTTTTTGCAGGCGTGCTGACGCAAGGAGAAGCAAAATTTCAGCGTCAATTCAGTTTTTATACAAACACTGTACATCTGCCTCACGTTTTAGTTTGAAATCACAGATTCTTAGTCTGGAAAGAGACCAAACAGCCTGAAAATATAAAATAATCGACTGAGGACTTTAACATTGACAATTTTAATAATTCGTTTTTAAGACAAAAATATCTGTGTTATTGTATATAAACACATGTTACAAAATTTTATTTTCCACCAAATGCTTGGCTGGAGAATGTGACGTGAGGTTAACACGTTTACAATGTTTACATTCAAATATATTTACCGTAAACAGGTTTAATCAGATACATTCCTGGATATATTTCTGATTTCTGATTTGAGTGTGTGTGTTTGTGTTAAAGCCTGCTGTCAGCTGTTGAAATGAACAGTCGTAGATTTCACTCTGCTCCCTCAGTCTCCATACCTTTGTTGGGACAGTGGTTTTGGGACCTTCCCAGTACCCGGACGTCCTGTTTAGCACTTACAACTAAGGGCTTCACCTCATCAGCCTGCATGCTGCTTAATTCAGTGCGGTAAATTCCCCGTGCTGACCTGTTTTTCAGCGAATGGCTCAGCATGTGGGTCATTTTTTGGGGTGTGTCCAAAGAATAATGTCTACTTTTTTCTCCCGTGTTGAATGTAACAATGAAACGAGAGCGGGATTACATGCTAATTAATGCATGCACGGTCATTTATTATTTGCATAAAACCGCATGAAGAGCCTCCATGATTGTAAGTGCAGTGAGCTCCTGCAAAATCTATTTTATATATAAAAATAAAACGATGGACCTCATTAAATGGGTTTGCGAATGGTGGTGACTGGATCTTAACATAATGATGAAGCTGTGCAACATGGATAGCAAGTTGTACAATGCTCACTTTATTTGGTTATTTATTGTGATATAAACCTGTCAATGTCCAGTGGTTATTATAATATCTATTAGTATTTACGCCTTCAATATCTAGGCTCAACATATCTGTCTACTTCTTCTAAAACAGAAAAAAAATTGGCAAGCCAATTAGGTTCCTGAAACCAGTGTCAGATAAACACACTTGTCTACAGGTGCCTGGTGTAAAAAAATTCCTTTAGTTTACTGTGCTGCAACAGCTCTGGCGCTACACGATGCTGCCCTTGTCTGTAATTTTTGCCTGAGAGTGATGGGTGGGAGTTGTGGACACTGGTGACAGTCCACTTGTGATAATCTCTGCTTTATCTGTTAGAAATGGAGCTTCCCAATAGGGTTTTGGCTGGACTGCAGTCTCTCAGGATAGAGTTGGTTTTACATTGGTAGTCCTATGTTAGTGAAGGGGTAGCCATGAGAAAGAACCTGGAATTACTAAGGAAATCAAGCTGACATCGTTTCATGCACTATAATACAAGACATACATTTACTGAAATTGGGTACAATGTTGGCTACCATAACTACTTATCTTCCAGTAAACAGTTGTCGTGCATAATGGACACCTCATGGTCCCGTTTTTGAATGTGTAGCAAGCCAAGGGGCCTTATTTCCCCACTCACATATAATTTTATATAACCATTGCTCTGATTCATGTTTACAAGAAGAGTTTATTAGCTGAAATTCTTCAGCAGAGATGCAGTAGTGGAGTCATTCACACTCTCAAAATCATTCAAAAAAGGTGAAACAAGTTTTTAATGATCGTATTTGTGTCTTGTTTCTAAAGTGTTTCCCCAGTATCTCAAAGGACACTTTCAAAGTGCCCTTGAAATATTTTTGGATAAGAGACACAATAATCCCTCAATAGTAAAAAAAAAAAAAAACCTCAGCCTCAATCTGCAGTAATTTTATCCCTGTTGGATTTTGAGTTTCTACCAGCCAATCATTTAAATCCCAAGCAGCAGGTGAGGTAGAGATGGAACGCCCTGGGCTGCTCTTAACCGCCGTCCCATTACTGCACTCATATTCGTGCCTTACAGAGTGAAGGACTCTTCAGCTCCTTTCACAAAGCTGCAGACATCTCTCGTTGAGCTCACCATGGGGTTGTGTTCCTTAAGATCCACTCTGTCTTCTTAAATCTGCCACAATAGCAATTTGCCTCTGCACCCCAACCGCAATTGATCTATTATGGGATTGTCTGACCTTGTTATTGGACTTAGTGTTATAAGATAAATGCACTTTTTTGTATTTATTTTAGCGGATTAGAGTGAAATGCCTAATTGTCTTAAAAGGGAAAGAACATTGTGTGAAAATGTTGGATAATGTCTATAAGGTTTCTGCACAAAATATTGGAAGCTGTGGTGCGTTTGGAGACAGTTGCAGGTTATGTCAGCTTGTGTGCTGTGTCTTTATTTTCAGGAAGTCAGCCTTTTCTCTGCCTGAACAGTGAGCTGCATCTGAGCGCTTCCCCTTCTGCACCACTGACCCTGATGAAAGCAACATACCCTCCCTACCAGCACTGCAATTTCCCCTGTTCAACACACAGACCTACAAGGTATAGGTCTTGTCTGCCTGTCTGTTTGTCTGTCAGACTGTCTGCCTTGCCTGAACATCCAAAGATATATTAGTCACATCTCTGATTCACTCCAAGTTTATTGTCCTCATTCATTTTAGTATGTTTTCCGTGAAATCAGAGGAATGAGAAATGTCAGAATGTATGCTAACTCATCTGTGAGTTGTATACACGGCAAATGTGATGCTGTGGGAAATTAATGAAAAACTATGTCTAATTTACAGAATATTCCCTAACCTTAAATAACAGTAGGTGTGTGCTTCAAACCAAACACCAATTTCCTTTAAGCTGTAGATCTTATGAGGTTTTGGAGAACTATATACCTGAAATGAAAAAAAGTGTCATACATATGTTAGACTCTGCACATTTTATTATTTTGTTCTCATTTACAGAGTATGTGTAATGTATATGTGTAACTTCGTGTTTAAGGGTGTGTAAGGTATGTAAAGGCTCTCAGTCACGCTACAGTTTTATGCTTAATGTTGAGTCATGCTGATGAACATCTGTCTGCTCTGGTTGGGATGAGACTGTACCTGTTCCACATTCACACCTACACCTGACTGTTTCATGAGCCACACATTTACAATCTCAGCTTTACTGCTTCTTTTATGTCAGTATGACTCATTAGATTGTTTCACACAACTGTCGAGAAACATTGTTTTCAGTTCTATCAGCAAAGGCCTCATGTTTGCAGGCTTCAAGAGTTTCAGTGTCCCATCAGAGACTCTATAGCATTCATATTTCAAAGAAAACATTAGAATGTTTTAGAACAGTGGCACGTTCTGTTCCAAAATGCAGCAGATGATGAACAATGCGACTTGAAAAGATCAATATCTTTGAGAGGTAGCCGTTTCAGTTCGAATGTGGTAAATGAAAACGATTGTTGTGCTGCCGATAAAGTGATCTGAGAGCACAATTTTACATGGCTTGTACTTGATATGCTCCTCACTGTATTTCTTTATCTTCATTAGGAGATTGACATTTGCAACAACTTAAAGACAAACAATTTGTCTCAGGCTTATTATGGCAACTAACTACAAACTGTCATTTGGCATCGGAAAAACAGCCCTCGGCAATGCAGAATGCTTATCACATGTCATCTCTGCATGGCAGCGCAGAAATTACGTGTAGCTCTCGCTCCACTCCCAGCTCCTTTGTGCTCTCGACATTGTCTTTGTCTTATACAATTAAGGTGTTACACGGTAGAATAATTTAAATTGCCAGCTCTAAAATGGAGACAGAGGCTCTTTTTAAAAATAGCCAAATTTGTTTACTGATTGTATGCGGCTATTGACTTTCCCATTATATGAGAAGAGCTCTGATTAGTGGCTGTGCGATGTTTAGACAGAGAGGCAGAGCGGACAGGGTTACAATACAGAGCATTTACTCTTATTGTTCTCGGGGCCTCCTGCTCCGGATTACTGCTGGACACAGTAATGAGGGTGTCACTGCAGGTCCAATGCCATTTTCCAGTAGTTACTGAACGGCCCCCGTGTGACAGACAGCGTCTGTGGCTCCTGAAGGCTCCCCAGGCTTTCATGAGGTTCCTGGAACATGTTCTTTCCTTGTGTGTATGGGGTTTACATATGTAGCAAGGTGACTGAGAGGTCATTTTTCTCATGTTTTCCACTGGCTGCAGTAAAAGGCTGTAATTCTGGTACTGTTTGTAATACAGACCTGAGTCAGGAAGGAATTGTTTTTGCCAGACTAATACAAAGGCACTAGCGCTGGAAGACACAGGCATGCGGAATCATTGTCCAAACTGGAGAAACAAATCACTTAAGAAGGATGTTCTTAATTTCTCCCATTTGATTTGTGCTATGTGAGACCAACGATACAAAAATGTTGTGGGTCCACGGTCTTCATCATCATACTGTAGGCAGGGTGTATGTTTAACTAAAATCAGCTCCGTTCATTCCATCTGTCGTAAACACTGCTTGTGCATAGTGGTGGAAAACCAAAGCATAAAACAGATACTTTTCTTTTATGAATTTACAGCTCTCTGCTTTGACCTACCATTGTTTTCCTAAAGCAGATTCCTTTGAGAATAAGTGGTTGCTCCACCACTTAACCATTAACAATTTCAGCCTTTGTTTTGTAATTATAGAAATGTTTTATCCGGTGTCAAATGGTACATGTTTCAGCATCCAGGGCACTTCTTTTATATTGTCTGATTACATGGTAGTGAGAACACGCTTTTTCTTGCTTCAGATGTTTGCCAAAATGTGTGGAGCGTGGTACAAAGAACTGGGAGATGACTTATAACTCAGCCCCACTCATGTGAATGCCGTGTTTGTTAGCGTTTGAATTCGTGCCAGAGCGCCTAACAAGAAGGTGAGAGGGGATTTGTATTTACTGGTATGTGAAACCAATGTCATATGAACCAGAAAAATCTTCCCTATTGATTTTGAGCTCTGCGAATATTTTCTGTGTGAAGAAAAGAGTACAGCCTGTATCCCTCAGAAAGTGTTTATTGGAACACCTCACAAACCCAGAGAGTGAGAAGAGCACACTAAATATAACATAAGACAAAATTAAAATCTTAAAAGATCATGTACAAACTCTTCACAGTAGAATGGTGAAGGAGCTATGTTGCCTTGCAATCAGTGTGTTCTTATCTGGCAGTTCAGGTGGCTGTAAGGCTGCATTTACACAGACAGAAAGTTGTTTAACAGTGTGATTGAAACCAGGCTGCAGTCAGACTGGATCTGCAGCCTCATGCTTAGCCATCTATAATAAGAGTAGGTCTAGTTGCTGAACTTTTTTCAGTCCTGCTTGTGCCTTTTTTCATTTTGACCATCTAATGGCTTTGAAAGGTCTGTATAAACACTGGATATACTTTCAGCACATGCTTCCAAAAACTATTAGACTGGATGCTGAAAGCTGATTCCCAAGCACGCTTCATGTTCTAAGAGCTTACAGAAGGGGCACATTTTAAACATAAATGCTCCATGAGTATAAGCAGGGGAAGAAAGGAAGGCTTGTGTCCTCTTACTTATAGACACTTGAATTCTATTCTATTCTATTAAGTTTTATCGATGAATATTTTTGTAGTTATTCCCACTCACATAGGCCATTTACTGGGTTTTCCCTCAGTGGTGAGGAATGTAACATTGCCTTGTTCCTTGAGTGTAGAAACCTTCTCCGTTTCCCAGCTGCCTCAGTCTGGTACACATTTACAGCTTCTTTTCATCCGGACCTGTTATTCTTGCTCAATATCTGCAGCAGCCAAAATGCCACAGCACACATTTTCACATGGCCTGGATGTGGCTGATCAATTGAACCGCTGCTGTTATGCTTGGCTCCTCCAAACCCTCTTTTTCACTAATCACTAGTGACACCAGCACCTGTGTGCGGCTATTCATAGCTAGAAGCACGTAGAATAGTCTCTGTGGAATAGCTTAGCCTAAAGGAGAAAGGTTGTTATTTTTTGGTGCCTTATCCCTGATAAAGCTGCAGAAATAATGTTGGACAATCAGGAAAATCCTCCTATGTTTACCCATAGCAGGAGGTAGAAATAAAAACAACATGCTGTATGGAAATGCCTTGCTGTGGTTGGTTGGAGGCATAACCGCAAAGTCTTGAATTACAGTGGCTAGCTGTCGGAGGCTCACTGAATTTCATATTTCATATAGTGTGCTCAGGGATTTTTCCCTCTGTTGTGGCTATAGTAATATAATGATACATTTTTGTACCCCTGGGATGATAACAATCTGTCACCATAGAATTTTTTGCATAGTTTACAGCAACAGTGCTGGGGTTGCCTATTTATTGTGGGAAGACTCTGTTTTTCTGTCAGTAGTGTGATTTATTTTTATACTTCCATCCGCATGGTTTAAAATGAAGGTTAACAAGTGCAGTCTGCTGCTGTGTGATGTAAAGTGTTGTCAAGCTATAATCCCAGCTTTCACTTTAGTCTCATTGAGTGCTCATCATCTTGACTACCTAAGTGAATTGTCACTTGGCTTCACTCTGAAACACTGTTCATGCACATCAAGGCAGCAGGGACTGGTAAGAGAATTGTGCATTGCAAAGTGACGTCAGAATGAACCAAGTACTCCAGTGAGATTAAAATGCCAAAGTATGACTTTAAAACGTTTTTAGAAAAATAGTCCATGCACAATATACCAAGAGCATGAGCAAAGTCCTGGGGTGGTCAGAACGTATCGTTTAAAAGAGAAACAACAGGACTGTTGTTATCATATGTGCTCTGTACTGTATGTGAATATTGCACTTGGTTTCAGATACAGCTGTGCTAGCCAAAGAGCAAATGGTGGCCTTGGACAGTGGTTTAGGTGTACAACCACATAAAATCTGTGCAATTTACAGTACACAATGATGCATTTACACTCTCTGCAAGCATAATGAGAAACATGATTATAGTCACTGAGCAAATATACTATATTTTGAGATCCATTTACAGACAGACACAAAGAAAGGAAGGGGTCTAAATCCAGGCCTGTGTGTTTGTGGTGTGTGTTGAGACGTTGTCAGCGTTTAAAATAAGCATTTTGATTTGTCTCCAATTGAGGAGCCTCTGTCTGCCTCCACTTGTCCTGGGTGATTAGACTAAAACGTTTGCTCGTCTTGACTGGAGATCACAACAGCTCCACATAACGCTCCTTGATTGAAGGTCGAAATATTTTGAATTCTAATGGAGACTGGCTAGATGAATTGCCTGAAATAGACTGTAGAATTTCAGCACTTCCTCCCCCTCACCCACACCCCCCTTCCCCTCTGTGGCCGCTGTGAAAAGAACGGTTGGGAATGGCTGTGCCTGATGATCATAGAATTACTGGATGGTGATTCTAAACCCCTCAAAGAGGAGTTGCTATGGAGATCTCGTTCCAAACTGTGAAATGATTCCTCCTCTGAAAGGCTGGGGAGAAGAGGGCTGAACACATCATTGTTCAGGTGGTGGTTGGTTAGGAAATTGCCGGTGCCTGAGCAATCAGTGCTGCTGCTGTAGTTAAGGATCTAAAACGGTTTGTTCTCTGAATGATGTGGGGCAACAGTGATGTGCATATGATGGTTCCTTTCAATCAGGCTCCACTCAGACTCACCGTGCCGGGAGAAATGACAGAAAGAGTGGGCTCAAATGAAAGAGGAACGAAAACCATTATTGTCTCTCAAAGCTAATGAAATCTAGGCCTGTCCTGATCCATCTATTCCTTGCCTGCATAAATCCTGGAGCTAGTTTGAAAGGTTATGTTCCCTATCAGGTGGAGTCTCTCACCGCATTACCAATTCCCTCTGTTTCACTCTGTTTAATATTATGCTAATTAAGTTTTTCAGAAGAAATGACCTTGGTTATCTTTGTGAATTGATATGTTTTGCTATTACATTTCATAGAGATAGGGTTGCCACTAATAGATAAGACATTTTGCATTTGTCCTATCAGATGAAGAATTATCATTGATTAGTATTATTTTGGTTCATATGCATAGTAAAAATGAATGGGTTTTTTTTCTTTAAATGTCATAGGGTTCAAAGTTACACAATATGGAGCTGTCTTGTTTACAACATCTGCCAAGTACCTGTGTAACTGCACCTCAAATATACCCAGTCCACTGTATTATACTTGAGGATTATTAGATTATTTTCCTGTTCTGAAGACAGAGGTAAATGGCTTCTTTTGACAGACTCGTAAAGTAGCTTTTATGGCTCTGAATACCAGAGCAATTGCAGCAGTGTATTTGTGTGGAAGCTCTTAAAAGCGAGCCAAGGAATGCAAGTGATCTAGATGTTCTCTTCCCTTTTTACGTGTGAATACTTGCAAAGGAAGTCAACTGCCACTGAGCACTGTAATTTGAGTGAATGATGTCGATCACATGATCTTCTAGCCATCATCAACTGAAGTTGCAGCAGGAACATTATCTGCATCAGTCTTAAATGTGTCAATATTTTTTTTCCATAAGATAAAATTAATGTTTTATAATTCTGTTACAACTCTGTTAGCAACACATTACTAGTGCAACATTTAAAATAATAAATATGAATGGAAGATTGAATGATTTCTCAAAAATCAAGCTAGACCAAGTTAGAAAAAAAGATCAATAGGAAAAGATCATATATTCATGTGTTCACATTCTACAACATAAGGTCAAACATTCTACAGCTAATGATAAAAAAATGATCAGGTTTAATTATTTTAATTCACTGCATTTGTTTCAGCCTTTTTGGATTATATGATCACATCCTTGTGTATGCGAGTGAGGTGTATAGTGTATGTGACGCCCATGTGAATGTGTGAGAGTTGTGTGTACATGTTACTAGTGCTGATGCGTGGCTAGACTGTTTTCATTGAGAAAAGACCCAGTCTGGATGCTGATGACTCCTTTAAAGATAAAGGCCTTTGTTAGGTCAGACAGTAAAGACACACCTGCTAATGGGCCTTCCAAACATACAGTAACTAAAGCGGAGCAGTAAAATGTTAAATGCCAGATAGACTTGACTTCTGAAGCCCCCCCTTCCCCCCTGCTCGCTTTTACAGTCTTCCTTGTGGCTTGCCATGGCGCCGCAGCCTCGTAAGAGCAGTCTTCACAGAGGCCTACTCAGACCCATCGTTAAAGGACTAATTGTGGAGATTTCCCTTTACTTTTTCCCTCTTCCTTTACCATCTCTGTATGTGTTTAGTGCGCACTAGGTCTTACACAGTTGTAGCTAATGTCTGATAAGGAGTTTGAAATGATAAAAGTAGTTTAGTTTTAGCTTAAATATTTGAACAAGTCACATAATTCACCTGCAGGCTTAAGAATTGTTTATGCACTCTTATAGTAATAGCACGGTCAAGTATAGAGCAATTGGCTTCCCTTGTGTCTGTCAATGATAATTAGCATTTCTTTACACAACTTGAATCTTATCTATTTGCAACTTGCTTCTGTGTTCTGTGTCTTTGAGGGAGACTTTGCAAGTATAGGATGGATGCAGCTAAGCATTCAATGGGCAGTTAGCAAACAAGGACAGCTTCGAAATGAGGAATTAGGAACAATGTCGATGACTTTGCTTGCATGTGTAACATCACATTTAACCAAATACCGGCCACACTAACATGACAGAGGAGGCGATACCAGCTCCACTCATCGTCTTCTGTTAGATGTGTCTGGTTTGTCTTGATATATATATATATA
>JBBJLR010000002.1:13977174-13990124 GCA_037577145.1 Brachypetersius gabonensis | reverse complement strand
TCTCTCTCTCTCTCTCTCTCTCTCTCACGCACACACACACACACACACACACACACACACACACACACACACACACATACATTGTATTTACTTACAGTTTTATGTTTTGATAAACTAACCGAAACACTGAATTTAGATTTATATACTTTATATACAGCAAAATTATATCCACATAATGGATAATGTGGTCCTCTCTTCAACTATATTGTATACATGTGTTTTATAACTGTTTAAAACAATGCTTCGAATACAACTGTACATAATATCCAAAACATGTACATGTAGATTCAAATATATGTTTTTCTATATTGTTAGAACTCTAATAAAAACTTTAGGTCCTGTACCAATAAGACATCTTTATGCATCTGTTTCTAATAAACGAACAAGGACTGTGATTCTGATTCTTAAGTACAATAATAGTATTCTGTTGTTTTAAAAAAATGCTTCTTTTAATTGTGCGGGTACATTTGTACATTCGTGTGGGTGGGTGTAAAAGCACATAGGCCTATAATTTGCAGGGAGCTTTAGCTTATTACCTTCAAATTCAGAGCATTTCCTTTAAAGAACACCTGGCAACATGACACTTCTACAAGCCATTATTTTCACAACATAATTGTATTCATGTCCAAATAACATCCCTGCAGAATGACTTGGCAAGAAACAATTTGATGCTTTGACATTAACATCTTTTCAGTTCATTTGTCAAGATGTTTGTTCATGGACAAATAATTGGGTAAGACTTGTGATGTTGTGGAATCGTGATGTATGTCACAAAGTTGGTTCAAATTGGTCGTGAAAGCGAGGTTGGCAGAGCATCGAATCTCTTAATTGACACTCGTTTGTGTGTTCGTGTGTACTCATGGCAGGGTGTGTGCTTTGCAGCCCTCAGAGAGTGTGTGTTACTGGTCCCATGTCAGTCGGTGGCAGGACCCCTAGACCTCTGTGCTCATTTAGCGTCTCCGCGGCAACATTATGAAAATCATCCCTCAACGCTGCCGGACGAGATTCTTTGTTATGCTGCTGCCGACACCCGGCTCTGTCAAGCCTTCACCAATTACAGTTGCAGGTACAATGGACTATTCACAGGATCGCAGCCCTTGACTAGTGTGGCAAGAGTGATTTGTGAATCATTACTCCTGCGCCTGAAGAGAACGATACCTGAGGAATGCAAATAATCTGCCATGGCTGTGCGGCTAAAAGTGGCAAACTTGCCTGCTATTACCCAAGATTGGATTTTTCTCCTTCCTTCAAGAGCCATTTGTCTCCTCACACTTACAGGCTCCGCAGTCTTCAAGTTCCCACCTAAATGCAAATTTCTCTTTTTGAAAAGTGGCCACCTGTTCAAAATACGGTACTGAAGTCTTGAGTCTGGCTGAAGAGGACCCGGGAACAATGTCTGAGGAATAGGAATGTCTGTTAAATGTAGATGCGAGATCTGCATGGCATAAAAAAGGCCTGTTGAGGTATGCTGGGTAATGAAGATTTCAGTTTAAAAGCGTGAGAAGCGGCCAGAAGTTCAACCAGGCAGAGTTAAAGAACAGCTGGGTCTTATGCTGCAGATGAGAGAAAATTTGATGGCCCTGTTCGGAGTTTATAAAGCTGAGGGATTGCTGGAATAGCTCTGGGGGTAATGTTTTTTCTTGGCACGAGAAACAGGAAGTTGAGGTTGCGGATAATGACGGGCGTAGCCAGCCACTGAATGCAGTCAGGATCAGCGTGAGGAAACAGCTCTGGGATTCTATTCTTTGAATCAAGACCAGCTGAAAGCATGTGGCTCTAATCTCATAATTGCCCCACAACCCCTCCAATACACACACATTGTTCTGATAGGAAGGTCCTGCCTTGCCCCATACTGTCAGGTGTCCCACTGGGTAGAAAAGGGGAGAAAATCAACTTAAAAGAACAAGTGATTGACAAAGACATTATTGGCAGAGACATTTTCAACCCCATAATGCAGTCACTCAGCATTAAAGTCATTCTCACTAAAATAGGTGAAAGAGTCTCCGGCAAGAGTGTCAGTGCCAAACATTCATCTTTCTTTTACCTGAAGGGGCTCATGTAAGATTTCGCTGGAGATATGTTTAATTTGAAGGTGTCGTTAAAATCTGTCCATAGTGAAAAGCACTAGCATGTGGAATTGGAAACTTCTGTGTGCGGATGTGTTTTGTATCAGTATATGTAATAACATATAATGCTGTCTTTGTTGTTGGATGCACTGCAATGAGTTCAGATTAATAAGGACTAAATACTGAGCTGATTCATCAGAGTAAATTTAAATGGCAGCTAAAAGATTCTATTGTCTTTGTCCAAACAGAACAATGTAAAATGATAACAGGAGACAGCAAAAACTTTCTTAACTTTCATTGTAACATTTTATAGCAGGTCTGATTATTATTATTATTATTATTATTATTATTATTATTATTATTATTATTATTATTATTATTATTATTATTATTATTATTCTGACAGACACAAATATGTGCAAATAAAAAACTGGATATAGATTCTATGCACACATTTGCCTCCTCAAAATGACATAAAATGTAGATATTATATCACACTGCTAAAAGATAACAGTAGATTTAAAACGAGAAATATCCACCTTTAGGAGTAGACATTAAAAGGTTAAAAAATATGAGCATGAGGTTAGAAAACATGAGTATGAGCCACTGCACTTCACTGTGACAAATTTGGTGCATCGAAAATCCATGAATGAGTGACTGATTGACAAACAGTTTATAAAGTATTGCAGTTAGAAATCTCAGATTGTTTCAATTATAACTGTTACTTTTATAGAGAGCTAGAAGGCATGTTGGTGAAAGTGATTACACCACAGCAACAAAAGGTATAATACTGTAAGCATTGTGACCTTGGAAACTGAACACCCTGAAAGGATATGGTAAACACTTATCACTGATATGAATGTAAAATGCCCCTTTCAGTCTGTAATTGTGGTGGCTGCGGGTTCCAGAGCTAAACTCTGGAACTGCTGGTCAGGCAGGGTAGAGGAGCCAGATGACTGGGTCATGGCACCATGTGGAGGAGTGCAGAGAAGGAAAAGCACAGAAGTAGAAGGGTGAAGCAGCAGAGACTGAGAGAGAAGAGCAGCCGTCTCTTAGGTTAATTAGCATTCACTCTCCCCACACTTTATTATCAACTGTGTCCTCCGCGCACTCGTTTAATTGCGTGCGCTGATAGAATAATAAATGGCAGAGTAATTACCATTATAAAGCAAGGATCCCTCTCTTTACGGAACAACTCAGTCAAAGGAGATTTTATTCTAAATTAAGTTTTAACTGTCATCTGTCATCTCAGGTATAATTATAACTTAGACATTTTGGGCTCATTGTTCTCGCAATGTGAAATTCTCAGCGGAGAGAAAAGAAATTGTGACAGCAGATTTTTTGGAGCATGGAAAATGATGTTGGGAAGAGTTTTGAATGTCTCTAAATGAGACAGCAAGTATGCTAATTAATCAAATGCGCTCATAGGGGAATAATATATTCAGAATTCAGACATGAGGTCTTATTTTATTTATTTAATCAGTTCATATATTGGAAGAAGTACGGCCCCCATCCATGCAGGAGAAGCATGAACTGCTAATAAAAAGAATCATCTCTGAAAGTCAGCAGGAGTCAGAATCAGTTGCTAATTAATGATCAATTGTTATTAGAAATGTGTTGTTCTTGTGACAGACTTTTGTTTGTATTCATTTTTCAAAAGAGTCTATGATATTTCAGAGCTCAGGTGAAGCATCCAGGTGCATCCTGCTCCCTTTTACCTGCTCACATGGTTCCAGCACCTGGTCAGTTATCGGCTTCCTCCAGCCTGGTCACACTGCCGCCTCGCGCTGCCGCCATAGGCCGCGGACCACCGAGAATTTCAATTACAGCCGGAGCTGCTGAGCAGCTGCATTGATTGAGGAGGGCAACAATTGATTTTGTCCATTACGTGGTGAGAATGTTTCCATCCTGCGCAGATCAGGCTGCCCTCCTCCTGCCGCTGGAGATAAGGCCCTGCTGCATTGTGGCTGCCTAATCTGTGTGACGGCGCTTGTCTGTGCTGAAATTGATGTGGCTTTTCATGCGGCCGTTTGTGGGCCCGTACAGGGGGGTTCCACCCCCTGCGCTTCTGTCTCAGTTTTGCCAAGGGCCGCAGAGACCTGAAGCACATCAACAAACATGAGAAGGATTTGCATCAATACAGATGTTTGGCTTAGCATTCATTCGTGCAAATGTTTGTAAAGAGAATAAAAGGCTTCTGAGCACTTGTTCCTAATGAAGTCAGTGACTTGTTGAGCTCTTGAATTCTCTCTTGCCTCCACAGTTGTGTGCAGGCTAGGAAAAGCTCATTTGAAGAACTGAGATTGGGCCTCTTTGGAAGAATTTTCAGAGCATTTTAATAGAAAAAAGAACGAAAAACTTTATGGAGTATTTGCTGTTTACAACTAATGTAGACCTACTTCTGAAATGGGTGAAGGAGCACAGCCATGTGTGTACAAACCAGAAAGAACCCCTTGAAATCTTTCAACCAAGGACAACTGCAGCAGCCAAAAAAACCCATTCGTTTCGGAAAACAGAGCTGGGAACATAACTGATTGCAGCCAGCCTTGATTCGGAATGAAGGGCATTTAGTCAGGTAAGCATCAGTGAGTAACTATATTAACGCAATACATCTTACACTGTAAAAACTACACTCTGTAACACGGCACTGCTAAGCCCTCTGGCATGCTTTATTAGGCAGGCTCGAGGTGAGCATTATCTATCAGGCTGCTCTGCATAGCTGTCGCTCTGCCTGCCGCGTCTTCCCCCAACAGCGACCCGAACGAGGCAAATCACACACTCATCTGTTCCCCTCCACACAGACAAACCATGATGCTGATTAATGGTAGTTAAACTTACAGGCACTCTGTCAGTGAGATTACACAGGGTGGGTAATGTATTGGAGTCATTAAATACACATCATTCTACTGGCATGAAATATGTTGACCCCAACCTTATTATATACATAATTAAAAGTGCTCAACAGTTTCCCTGGCCGCGCTCCACAGAGCAGTGAGGGGATGCGGCGCAGCTCAACGACAGGCTCAAGTCATATTGATGCAGAGCAGGAACGTCATTTGTTTGGCTCATTTGTCACTCTCTTTCCACCTCATCTATGCATATAAATGGTCTTTTATTAGAGAGAGAGAGAGGCTGTGCATTTCAGAAGATGTTGGGAAATTGTCAAAAACCAGTACCTTGTGCATTTATTTGTCTGCATTTTGTTTACATTTCTTGGGTTTGAAAAATCTAATGCATTTTCAAATACAAAATGAAAGAATTTCGGCTGACGCCTGCACAGAAGGTCTTAATGATATTTACTTTGTCTGCACTGTAGGACTCTGTGTTGCAGTACAGATCACCAATTGGCATAAAAACACTATATTGTAATTCAAAGGATTCCTACAAAAGATTCCTAAAGTACTGTAATTACTGCTATTTCAAGTTTGTCCAGTGTAAATTGTAATAAGACAAATTGGTGATATGTTAAATCCTGTCGATGACTAGGTCTTCTGTTCAAGTCACAAAAACAAAAGCACACCTAAACTGTGACGTTAATTTTTTAGCTCCCATAGAATTTGAACAATTAATGTTAACATATTTGACCATAATAAATTAAACACAGACATCTGAAGCTTGTAAAGAACATCCCATGTTTTATCTGAAGCATGTAACATATACACGTAACAGACATTTTACCTTCTACAAACCATTTATATTCCTTAAGTAAAGATTCCATGTTTGTGGTTAATCTAACTGTTTTATTCCGGTCCAGCTTGTGAAGCCCTAACCAATGGGGGAATTTACTGTAGCTATATCTACCTGGAAATCACAAGGAAAACTCCGATTGCATTAGTTTCTGTTGCAGGCTCAGAAATGTACCGAATAATTACCAACCAAAACATAAATAATAAATAAGTGGTACTGCAAAACTGCTGGTACTGCTGAGAATAAATACAAGGGGAGTTATTAGCTTTTGTCCCACACTGAAAGAGAGGAAACCCACATCAGCAGAATGTGAGTGTATTTTATGTAGCTGGCCTGTACGCCAACCACCACTCATGCACAAAAACAGACTCACTGAAAAAAAGTGAAAACTGTCTGCATTTTTGTCCTTAACTCTTGGACAGTAAAGCTTTGGGACAAAATGATTTCTTCATTTTACTCATTAATGGAAGCCAAACCAAACTGCTATTTGGACCATTAAGGTCCTCCCACAAAAAAATGCTAATACGCAGGTTTGCATATTATGCCACATCCACTTGCCAACTTGTCCTTTTTTGCCAGCTCGTCAAGTTATTGGTGTCAAAACATTCACAAGAGCCTGAACATTATTATAACAAAAACATGCTGAAAATGATCAGCAGTCTGGTCACCATATGATAATGAATACCAGCTTGGAACAAAACAGTTATAACATCGGGAACACTTTCTCTGCTTCTCATAAAACTAGATATGTTAATAGCTAGGTAGCATGTTGTGTTTTAAGCAAATTTGTATAATATGCAAAACATGTGTTTTCAACCTAGTCTTTGATTTTTACATGATCTCCAGGATTTTGGTGTCAAAATATATTTGACAGAGGCTACACATGAACCCTCTGAGGTGTGAGTGCTTTAAAACAAAGTTGTCTCCCAGAGAGTGAATTGTTCTCTGTGATTCTAGAATTCCATACTAACATTCTAGAGTGTCTATATGTTAGTCTTCCATACTAACATTCTAGAGTGTCTATATGTTAGAGTCTTCCATACTAACATTCTAGAGTGTCTATATGTTAGAGTCTTCCATACTAACATTCTAGAGTTTCTAGAATCCCTGAAGGTGAATAACACCACGGTCTAAAATCATATTTATATTTGTGATCACACTTCCCATCTCTTCACATATCAGCCAGGTGTGTAACAGCCAGATCTTATCAGATCTTTTCAACCAAACTCAAAGTTTTAAAAATTATTCAAAAACTTAAAAAAACTATATAATGCAGTTAAATCCTTCCGGGTGGAAGCAAAAATAACAATCAGCTGAAACCTGTTAACGTTTTGTCTAGGTCTTACAAAACTCAAAAGGTTAATTCATTAGCTGATTTTGAACCAGGACATAAATAAATATATAATTAATTATATATACGTTTTCGGCATTAACGTGCTTGTTTTTTGAAAGATTTTGTTTCCCGTGACCCGTGGGACTCCCGAAAAAATGTCAGCCTCTAGTGCTGATGTATACCTAGCCGAATTGCACTGTAGGGGGCAAGAACGACTCTTCGAACCGGTGTTGTATGCCTACTGTGAAACAGGGACGTCACTAGGATGGAAAGACAAGGGGGGGTTAGCCCCCAGGGTTGTAGGAAGGAATTAACGTCTATACGTAGAGGGCTGAAAACTTTTCACCAAACCTTTCCCTTCACTTAAGGAAACAAGTAAAGTTAAGTAGTGAACAGTTATGGACACTCATAGTATTGTTCTGTTGAACTGAGTACAAACGGCGCTACCAGAGAAATATTACTAAACAGGCTTTGGTTGCTACTCCCTAACAAGTAGCGCCGTACAGCTTTGCCTGGGTCCTAATGCCCGCCTGCTACCTACAGCACCTTCAACAACCAGTACAGCATTTTAATTCAATAATGATAGCTAGACTTATTATTTTAAATTTTCAATTCATAGTCTTGTTTCTATTTGTAAAGTTTGTATCTGTGCTCAGTGATATCTTGTATGAAATGTTTGAATATATAATTTAAAAATAGTAGAATAAGGTTTATATATTAAGGGTGGCTTGGGATCATTCAGACCCCCCAAAATAGACCTAAGAACGCCCATGCTGTGAAATTACCACATCAAACGTGATGTGCTAACATGGATGCAGCTATGAAGCTGCCGGTTTGCTTCAGGGAAAATTTATTTTTAAGAAGCTTCCCAATGGAAACCTAGACAAGACTAAAGTTGTTTGTGGAATTAGTTTACTGTAGGAGTTGAGAAACTCGTTGTCAAAGACTTACTTTTAGTCATTATTTGGGTAGCACACATGTTCTGAATGCCTTCGGCAGAATTCAGATGAGCCATTTTAATCTGGATTAATCTAGATTACAGTGAGATTAATCTAGATTTAAAAAAATAATCTATGCCCACCACTGTAGTTAATACATTGTGCATGTGGGAAACTAGGAGTTCTTGCTCATGCAAGAGCACCATAGTGTAAAGCACATGTCTACCAAAATCTAATTAGTGCTTCTGGGTTTGAGCTTATTTTAAAAGCAATGCCTGAAGACCCACCTAACTATGTCCCTATTCTACTGCTTACTTAAAAAAAAAAACCCTTCCTTTCCATTCTCTTGACTTCTCTATGGCTTATGTTCTTCTTTATGGCCTATGTATTGTTTGGCAGGTGTTGGCTAATTATTATTTGACAGACGTTGTATAGGGGCACTGAATGTACAATATTTCGGTTAAATACTTGACATGGATGTAAGCTGTTAACAGGTTCAAGAAACAGTTGTGGACTACTTGAGCACTGATGTACGTCGCTCTGGATAAGAGCGTCTGACAAATGTCGCAAATGTAAATGTAATTGTAAAAACATGCCTACAGCTCAAGGTAACTTTCACTAATTTTCATCTAACTGTACCTGCTTATTTTAAGTTAGTCCACCAAATTAGATTAAACCAAATATGACTGGAAATTCCTCCTATGAGGAACCCAAAGGCCTGTGATGTTCGGTCTCACAGTGAGCTGGGTCGCTCCTGCATAGATCAATAACAGGTGTGGATGTGGATCAGCAGTGTGGCTGGAGAGCATTGATATCTGCTCCAAGGCTTTATCAGACCAGGCAGTGTTTGAGGGCAGAGATGAGCAGAGTGGCATCCGCAAAATTATCTGCTGACGACGCGCTCCACCTGCCAGTATCCCTCTGCTCTTAGCTCTCACCTATTCACATGCTTTAAACCCCCTAAACACCTTAAATCTCTCCACACCCGCTGATCAGACACATGAGTGAATCCTCTACCACACACCAGGATACAGCCTCACCATGAGCCAACCTCTCTCTCACTTCTCTCTCTTCCTTTTTCTCTCTCCAACTCACTCGTTTTCCTCTGTCTATTTCTCTGTTTGTTTATTTTGTCCATCTCTGTTGTACTGCAGTGCTTGCTAAGCTTAAATACTAACACAATTCTGTTGAATAAAAAGAACTACTGCCCTCTGGTAGCTGTCCACATGCAGAGCTATTAGATTTGGTGTGCTTCACTGAAAGAGATGAAACCACACCAGCAGGATATCACTAATGCACATAGGTTGTATCTCTCTCTTTCTCTGTCTCTCTCTTTCTATCTCTCTCTCACTCATTCCTTTATCCCTCTCTCACTATTCTCTGTCCACTTCTCTTACTTTTCTTCCTTTGTCTCCCTCTCACTCTCTTTCTCTGCATTGCAATCTTTGTTCTCTGTCTTTCTTTTTTCACTTCTGTCCATTACTCTCCCTATCTCTCTGTCTCTTGTCTTTCTCTGCCCATCTGACCATGTCCCTCTCTTTTTCTTCATCTTTCTCCTTCCCCTGCTCTGTCCCCACCCCTCTCTCTGTCTCTCTCTATTCTTTCATTGCTGTAGCAGGAGAGGAGCTGAGACTCTGCAGGTATTCCACAGTGATCTATGTGGGCTTTTGAAAAGGGGCTTCATTATGTCTGGCATAAGGAAATTTGGGCATTTCCAAAGTGGCAGGCCAAGGGAACTCTGTCAGGGTGCAGATGAGGGAAGTCTCCGGTGATCAGAGAGGACTGACAGTTCCACAGCAGCTCACCTTACCTTTCCACATGGGGACAAATTACTCCACAGGCCTGACAAGCGCGCTGATCGCCACTCTAAACACTGCTGCTCCACACACGCTGCATATCCACTGCACCAACTCTACTAACCACAGCCTCCAGGGCCACTCATGCGCTCCTCTGTCTCTCTCTCTCTCTCTCTCTCTCTCTCTCTGTCTGTCTCTCTTTCTCTGTTTCAGAGGTTTTCTTTATCAGGAGAGTAGGCCTGCTGTATTCATCACCAGCGCCCCTTAGAAGCCGCAGCACGGTGACACTGATAGCATCAGGCGAGTTAAATAAAGTGTGAAATTCTTTACATAAGGACTGTTACACGGATGAAGAGAGCAAGGATAGGAGCTTGCATATCTTCTTTTCATGACTGGCGACATGTTGTGACCCTTTTACTGAGCTGGCCTGTTTAGTTATGAGCTTAGCTTTGGTCATACACACTGAAAATAAATGACGTTTACAGTTTACCCGTTCAAGTGTGTACACTTCCACATGAACAAAATATATTACATCACAGGTTTGACTTTCTGTTGACTTGCTTTTGGCACAAATCATGTTATATTCATTTCTGTTACATTTCGTGCAGAAGTGCATAATGTTCTACATTGTAGAATATTGTGCACTCATTCGAATCAATCGAATTCAATGTATCAGTTTTTTTAATGTAGTGTGTTGTTTCTGTCAGTGTTTAGAGAGACTAAAGAAAACCCAGCAGAGCTCTTATTCCACAGAACATTAAAGAATTATTACAAAGGGGCTTCAGTGTCACTAATAAATGACTGAGATTTTATGGTGTATTTATAAAAGGCAAAAGCAGAGCAAAAACACAAACACACACAGACTGACTCTCACAATGATATACTGTCCTTTTTACTGAAGCCACTTTAAAAGCAGTGCCAGTACAAGTTCTACATTGCATCATAGATCTTCAAATGAATGTTATAAATATTCATGATAGATCAGAAACACAAAAGTGTGGAGTGTCTCACAAACATGTGCTGTTTTAATAGAGGGTCCTTCAGCTGGAGATGAAGGACAGCTTTTTAAGAGTTTCTCAGGCTCCTCGCTGGCCTGTACAGATGTGTCTTCGTCCTGAGGGTAAGTGTGAGACATTTGTCTTTACTGCCGCATCGTCTCATTGTGGCAGGTTGCGGTTTTCCCGGGAAGTGCCAGAGGCCAGGAGCAGCATTCCTTAACACTGTCTCTCACACTCAGGACTCAGTTAGCGTCTCCTGGCACAACAAAAACTGTCCCACTGATACAGCTGTCCTCTCTCACTCCCTGCTTTGATATGAATTTTCGTTGACCAAAATGTGCTTTGACCAATTTTTCTTTAAATCCAACTGCACAACTCCTACATCTCCTACAACTCCTGCATTTTGAAACACAAATGTGTTTAAAAAGGGTTTTTTGCAGCGATACCATAGAAGAACCATTTTGATTCCCTCATAAACCTTTCGGCATGTGTTTCTATAAAGAACCAGTTTTGTAAATAAGATGGGTGAGTGTGGAGAACCTTTACTTGAAGATTCTACACTGATTAAAGGTGTATCATGGAACCACCTAAGCAATGAATAATTTTAGAACCTTTCTTTTTAAGATTACAGAGCAGAGCTACACAGGATGGTTGTGGACTCCATGCAAGAAGAGTTAACAAAATGCCAATTGACAAAAACTTTTCTTTTTAAGTGAATGCACATTGAAAGCGTTCTCCCTGCCTTCAGTATACCTAACGTCTGTGTATTTGCATGTTATCAGCTGCAGTACATTGGAATGAGTGTGTGGGCTATTCAGGTCAGTCTCTGAGGGAACGCATGCCCTGCAGGTATTTGTGCTCCAACACCTGTTCATGCTAATTTGCTCTTGTTCTCGGCAAACTGTTGTAACAAGGTAGTTTAATTGGGTTTTGTATGGTGCTTAGTGGGAGTTAACATATAAATACAGCCCTCCAGTTGAAAAGCATAAAATTAAGTCCTACTTAATATGTGTAGATCTCAGGTATTGTGGTGTGTCACTGATAATACTGATTAAATATCACAAAACACACACAGATACATGCTCTGACATCATAACCGATTTAACGACAGGATTTTAATGGAGGCTTAGTATAGCAAGAGAAGCATTACACATCCACTGTTCCCATCATACTGAATATACAAAGTTAGCGATACTATTAAAAAAAACTATCCTTGGATCACTCTTTTCATTTTCTTTATTACTTTCTTGAAAAAAAAATCTATCTATCTATCTATGTGTCTATCTATCTGTCTGTCTGTCTGTCTGTCTGTCTGCAAGAAATAATCCAGAAGAATGACTGGTAGGAAAATGTAAAAATACTTTAGGTCTGTGTTACCATTGCCATGTTGAGTGTTTCCTGTATTTTATTTTTTATTTCTGTAATGAATGTGAAGCAGGGGGATTTAGAATGAGATTCTATCATGATAGGTGGATTAAACAATTATGGATCAAATGATAGCCCAAAGCAGTTTGAGTTTTAGAAACGAGTGTTAAGCAGTAATCCCAAACTGTGTGTGTGTGTGTGTGTGTGTGTGTCTGTAATTGGGACAGCCCTTTAACCTTGATTAGGTGCAGCTCAGGGGACCTGACACATTTGTCCTTTACAACAACCCACATAACCTGATAGCCTCCCTAATTTTCTCTTTTTTGTTTTATAGAGTGTATCTAAGAAAGGACAGTATGCACTACTGTAATTTGTAAAAGTTCTTAGAAATTTCCCAGACCCTTCTCATAAATATTCTAGCCTACAGCCGATTAACTGATTAACCTCATTGTGTGTAATCTTTTAAGCTGAGCTGTACTTTAAAATACTGCTGTGAATTATAAAAATAGTAAGCATATGAAATAAATTCAGTTCAGTGGACTGTTTTTCTTTTTTATCAGTGATAATAAGGTTTGACAGGTGTGCACTGGTGCTTCCAGGTTTTTAGTACGCAGAGGCCCAGTCACCAACCTCAGCGTGGGACCCTTCATATTCACGATAGTGTCAGGTCCCTCCTCTCTCTCTCCTCTGTCTCTCTCTCTCACACACACACTCACACACACACACACACACACACACACACACACACACACACACACACACACACA
>JBBJLR010000002.1:13897522-13914746 GCA_037577145.1 Brachypetersius gabonensis | reverse complement strand
TATATATGCACACACGCTGCACATATGAACCAGTACGATTGTCTGAGTGTTAAATCGGAGCTGAGGGTAATGAAGACAGCCAGTGGTAGAGTTCATGGAAGCATGCACAAGCACTTTCATGACTGACTGACATTGTGGTGTTAGAGCATGGCATTAAACGAATGGTCCATGGAAAAGGAGGAGGCACTGTAAAGCCTGACATCTATTTCAGAAGCTCTGCCAAGTAACAGATATCTTCTTTTACTTTTCAAGTTACGAGCAGAAACAGAAGATACCGTATTGTTACTAAGGATGACAGACTGTTGAGTGGTTATGACTCACAGCATACAATCACGGTGACAACAGTAAACAGTAAAGCAATATGGTCAGACTTTCACAAACATAATGTGCCAGTGTGTTTTGCCAGTGTGTAATGTGTCTTGCGATAAGTACGAAGGATATTGCTCTCTGAACTGGATGAGCACTACTATGAAACCTTGGAAAGAAGAGAAAAGGGTACAGGGATGGTTGATGAACTTAACACAAGAACATAATGTCCCTTACTCCAAAAGGTCTTAACTGGGTCTCCCTTTATAAATAATGATTACATAGATTATATAACAAGACATTTCTGTGCTAGGCTCGTGATAATATACAACCCTAGTAGTCAGCTTCATCCATTAGTGGCCGAAGTGCCCGCAGGTCTACTGGTATTTGTTCCAAGCAGGTACCACAGTCCCTGATTTTTCTAATTAGGTTGCCTTTTTGTTATAAGGAGGAGAGCTCATTAGGGAAATCAGGTTGTGTTGTGCAGGGTTGGAACAACAACCTGTAGACACTATAACCCCTGATCAAGCTGAATACACTTGCAGCAGGGTATTATGATATCAATATCAGCACAGGAGAGAACAAATTCCCTGCGGTTTGCGGTTTATGAGATAAGAGGGAAAACAGCTCGAAAGGAAAGCCTGATGATCTTTCACTCAAAATGATTTCACTTACCCTGACGCTGAACATGTTCAAGTCTAGCAAGTGCCCTCACATTTATTTTTTTTTTACAAAACTGTCTTTTAGAACTGGTTTTTGTCTTAGCATATAGTTCTAAAACTGTGCATATAGGATCAGTGTAGAATATTAAAGTGAGGCCAAATCACAACTAACCCCAGACATATCTCTCCGGTGTTACACTGGGAGCATGATCAACTTTGTCTCTTAAAATGTAGCCATAAAAGCTCCAAGTAGTATTTGCATAACAAAAGAAGACAAGCCTCCACTATATTGTGTGCCAGTATTGATGAAAAGTTATATTTTCACTACTGAAGCCCTTGTTTAATCTTTAAGAACAATTACAACATGCCTTGAATATAACATATAAAAAAAAGCGTTTCACGTTCGTGATAAACGTTTTAAATGTGTTGTCGATTTTATGCTCAATTCTATAAAGTCTATGCACACATCTGGAGCGGTCCAGTAATTATGCCACTGACTGAATCAGACTTGGGAACCTGTTTGCATTGTCAGTGCATCTCTGTAAAAGTGGCAGGAATAAAATTGTGTTGCATGAATCAACGTGTTTCTCTCTGTGGATAGTGAATGGCAGAGAATTGTATATTGTAGGTTATTGAGGGAGCGAATTAATGAAGGAAGAACTAATGAAGCTTATGAGTGCCGGCACATCACAGCTGAGAGATTCTCACACTTTCACCTCATAATGTATGATCTCAATAAAACCAGTTCATTCTGCAAGTTTGCTCTTATAGTCAGATTAAATGCACGTTATAGCCCAGCACATGGATGAATCATAATTAGGATGCCCCCTGCCCCAGTAAGGCTCTGGTCAGATTATACAAGACGTCATATCATTTTCAGGTATATAATCTGAATACTTAATCACCATTGCATTTAAAAAATCATTCAAAACCTCATACTCAGACCAAAACTTTTCAAGGGAAAATGAAGGTAATAAACTAAGATCTGCAAGGAAAAAAGAAAGGAAAAAAATGTAAGCATTTTTTAAGTATTCAAACTCTTTCACTCTGACAAACCTTAATTTATTCAGGTGCACAATATTATCCTAATGAGGCACCCAATTAACTGAGTGGCCTCTGCCTCTGTGCACTGACAAGGATTCACTTTAAATTCTTGCTAATTCTTCTTTAAGATTTAAACAACTGATATATTCCTCAGCCAGCTGTTGAATAGAGATGTCCCTGGCACGGCAACAACTATTCTCTCAGATGACATGAGAGAATGGTTTAAATGTATGGTTTAAATTTGATGTGAAATGTTAACCTCATGGTGAAGCATGGTGGTGGTATTATTATACCACTGTATTGCTTCTTAGCTCCCAGGACTACAAGGCTTTGTTGAAGGACAAATTGATAGAGCAAAATACAAAAAAAACATTATATCATAAATGAAAAAGTAAGAAAATGGGTTTTCTAAATAGTCATACTTTACATATATAAATGTAAGGCAGCCTTAATTTTAACAGGCTTTTCACATCTTTGGGAAAAGCAAGGTTCTTGTGACCAAATGAAACTCCTGTATACATTTGCTGCAGGTGTTGTGTTTATGTGCTGGACTTGGAACTTTTGTAACTTTCATGTAATATGTGCAGTGTGAAAATATTTTTATTCTGATATTTTAAGCACATTCGGTTTGGTCATTAGGTTTTGAAAAAATTAAGCTTTATAAAAAGCTGAGCCTTATTTTGTTCATAAGATGATCAACCATCATTTGCCAAAGTACAGTCAAATGTGTCACAAACGACCTACTTTAGCATACACACATGCAGATACTCACACATAACGCCATAAAGGCTGGATCCTAATACAAAGTATCTCTATTTGCTTTCAAATATAAGCTCTTTTATTCTCAGGTTTGTGTCAAATCAAATGTTAAAGTACATGTTAAAGCGCCTAATGGATTTTGTATTATCTCCCCTTAATAGTTTAATCTCTACAATTCAATCCCTTTACCTCCTTGGTGGCCTTGACACTCCTGGTCAGTGATTGTCTGCCAATTTAGACAATAAGACCTTTAATGGCTGCCCCGTCAAGCTTCCCTCTCTCAGGTGTATGTAGCCTCGCTGGAACTTGGGATGCCTGTATTAGAGCTCCCTCTTCAGGAGCAAAACAGTGCTGTAGATCTCATCAGATACCAGTGAATGGAGAGGACATTAGGTTTCCTAAGCTCTACATTAAGGTAGAGTCTAAGACTCTGAGTGACTGGAAATAAGATCTTAACGCTCTTTCACACACCAAAAGCTTAGAGTAGCTAAAAAGGCTGAAGGATCTCCTCTCAGTCTTTCTGCTCATTTTAAAACAGCAAGAGACAAACCTCTTACGCCAAATAAACCCAGTGACTCGATGTGGGAAAATGTCTAACCAAAGCATGAGGACTTGATCCAGTATCTCAATGTACACATCTGGTCCTCAAACTCTTAATAACATCTTGTCTTTAGAACAAAAAGGGCCTTATTGTGGCAGGCAGAAAATAAAAAAGGGAAAATGACAGAATGGTGAAGTTCAGCTGCCTGGTTCCTCTCCCTCCTCCGCGTCTCCTCTGAAAGAAAATCACTATTTATAATGTCATCTTATCTGGCTTGCTCCGAGGGCCGCACTGTGAGTGCACTTATGCTTCCCTTTGTTAGGGTGAGTTGGCAATTTCCTGTGAGATGGAACAACTGCAGGCAGCCGCTTTTTTTCCCCTGATAATGCTCCTGACACAAGCACTAAACCGCTGCCGGCATCAGAGCACAGCCCCAGGCCAGAGCAGTGGGAGGCCTAATATAAGAATCATACCACCCTCAATCGTTCATAGCTCAAAGGGCCAGTAATAAATCGGTAATAAATTGTATAAAGAAATAAAGAAAATTGACCTTATATATATTTAATTATTTTATGTGTATGTGTGTATATATAAACACACACACACACACACATTTATATGTATATTTATATACATGTATTCACACACACATTATCTGTATGGCGTGAGATGTTTTAGGCAGCAGTTCTAAACAATCCGTTCTTGAAGTTGGCGTGTTGGAAGCAAGAGAAATGGGCAAATATGAGGTACTTTTAAAAGAGCTAAACTGATGTCAGCATCTCCAAAACCTCTTGTGAGGTGTTTCCAAAGAAGGGCAAATGGTGAACCAGCAACAGGGTCATTGGCACCAGAGGCTCATTAATGTGCATGGGGAGTGAAAGTTTGCCCATCTGGTCCGATCCCACAGAAGACTTGCTCTTGCAGAAATGGCTGAAAAGGTCAATGCTGGATATGATAGAAAGGTGTTAGAATGCACACTGTCAGAAGCTTTTGCTGCATATGGAGTTGTGAAGCCGCAGACCAGTCAGAGTTAGGATCAAAACTGGAAGAAAGTGGCCCGGTCTGATGAATCACGTTTTCTTTTACATTATGCGGACAGGTGGGTACCCGGGCGGCAGGATGCACAATGAAAAGAAAGCAAGCTGGTCCATCCAGTGTGATGCTCTGGACAACGGTCTGCTTGGAAACCTTCCTGGCATTCAAGTGGGTGTTACTTTAACACTATCCTAAACATTGTTGCAGAGCAATTTCACCTCTTCATGGCAATAGTGTTCTCTAATTGCAGTGGCCTCTTTGAGCATGATATGCTTCCAACCAGCTGTAAAAGTGCTGAAGAATGGTTTGGCGGATACGACAAAGAGGTCAGGATGTTGACTTGGTGTACATACGCAGCAGACCTCATCAAGCATCTGTGGGATGTGGTTTACTACTTTGACTGATGGAGCCCCCACCTCGCAACTTCCATTTTAGTGCCAGCTATCACAGGACAACTTCAGAAGTCTTTTGGAGTCCATACTGTTTTGGTGGCAAACCTACACAATATGAGGCGGTTGGTTTTAATGACGTGGCTGATCAGTGTGAATCTGTTTGTGAGAAACATGTTTAAACTTCTGCAAGCAAATCAAATAGAGCTTTCACTGTTCTAAATCAACAGGCAAAAACAAGACATAAGCCCTGATTTCTGGCATCTCCTAATGATGAAGCAGGGCTGGAACAGCTGCTGTGAGCTCTGCAGTCCTGCACTTATGTCTTTAGTTCCATAAAAGAACTCTGCAGAGCTCAGTAGTGGCCATCAGCGACCTCGGGCGGGGCCAGCTTTTACCCCCCAAAAGCCCGTCCCCACTCACACCGCCCCCACCCCTCCTCCACCCCTCCTCCGTACAGGTAGACTCGCGCGAGCCTCATTTAGCGCTACGCTGCTTTTCCTAATTAGCGCCGCGAGGCCTCATTAAGTCCGCTCTAATGAATAAATATTGTATTTCATAGCCTGATTACCAGATCAGCTCAATGCTCGAGCGTCGTAAACAATTATTTCCCTAAATATTCATCACCCTAAAGTGGATGATCATTGGTATTTAATACCAGTATTTTCAAGTGCATCTTTATTATGCAAATAATACTTCTGGAAGCGTTCGTTTCCTGTACAACCGAGGAAAGATTCACATGGGCAAATAAAAAAATTGGGGAATTCTGCAGGAGTGACGTTTCTGCACACACTGGGGAGTTTTAAACACACCGAAGAGATCAGTCTGAATAAGCTTACTGGACCATCTGAGCTTTCACAATGCCTTACTGTAGCCCACCACCCTTACAACCATTACACCTGATCAGAAACAGTGAAAACAGAAACACATAACAGAAATATGTAGAGAAAATCGTTCAATAATAGCTAAATGGATACTTGACAAAATTGGGATTTAAAAAAAAAAAAAACACCATTAGCACTTAAGACACAAGTAAGACTGTAGAAATCGACATCGTTCAAGGAGAGAGAGAGAGAGCCAGTTAATAGGAAAAATGATTTACAGGTATAAGATTTCCCATTAGAGTCTGCTAATTATTTCCACACCATTAGTGGCAGTTCTCTAATGAAGGCTCTGAGCAGGCAATGCAGTATATCAGACTTCTCTAGTAAAAGCAGGACAGAAGGGGAACATCTGCCCTCCTCACTGCACCCACTGAAGGACAGACTGAGGCGTAGGAGAATACCTAAAAGCCACAGCTCTCAAACCAGACCCCGCACACCCATCTGCAAACGCCTTAACGAAGCATTTTTATTGGTTTGGGTGTGTGGAGAACTTTAACAGAGAAAGACTGGAACCAGTGGCGTATATCTGAGGTTTGGTTTGACAACCTATCAATATATTTAGTTTACTATCATGAACTAAACCAGCAGCAAGTAATTTTGATTACACAGAGGCTGAAATGATCCCACGCACAAAAAGGTTGAAAACTACATTGCATTTATTTGGCAAAAGTACAAGTGTTCAGTTAGATTATTTTTCTAAGACAATAGTGCCTGCTTTTTTGTTTCCACCACCTTGCAGCAAAAAAAGCTAAAAAAAAAAAAATGCTAAATGTTTATTCACAATTTTTTTTTTTTACAAAGCATGTATCATGCTGATCAGACTGACCAAATTCAAGGGACCAGTCTGAAATGAAACTGCTCAAATTACAGTACAGTTTTTGAAAAAAAACTAAGTGATGATAACTACATTTAAAACAATGTACATTTTCAAGTTCTGTAGACCACTCGCTTGGCTACTCAAGGCACTTAAAGGAGGAGATGGACTGGGGTCATCGTTTTCTCTCACTCGTTCTCCTCCAGCTCCTTCCTCAAGCTAAGGAGAGAAACAAAGTTCAAAAGGTCAAGACTCCACTTTAACATTCGAGCTTCACCAAATGTGTTAACATTAACCTGCGTGAAGAGCTTACAATCAACTGAATAACATTACCTGTTCAGGTACGCGTGAACGTTGTCATAGCCGTGGTATTTGGCCAGATAGACCAGTACACCTGTAGCACAACGGCCATCTCTGGCCCTGCAGAAGCTGCAGTTACAAATGCCTCGGCACGGGGGGCACCACCACTCCTGCAAGAAAGACATGATCAATATGCACATCTAGCACTCGCAGATACATCGACTAAACGTGGCAATATGTGTACACTTTTATGCATTTATGTACATTTAAACAGAATCAGTTGTGTAATCGTTAAAGTACAACTTATTCAGACTAGTCAGTGGAAGACTGGGTCAAGGTGTATTCAACCTTATTTCTTGCTCTACAGTGTAAATAAAACACGAAGGAAAATCTTGACTGATTAGTCTGCTGTAGCATTCTGTCTGGGTAATACATGCTGAACTCTTTAGTGGTTCCTTTTGTAGCCTTAATTTCAGGAAATCAATCTTTTTGCCTTTTTCATGATATAAACTTCACAATCTATGGTTATGTCTAAAAAGACTGTACAGCATTGACTGCATTTGGACACATTCACAACATTTGTCTGTTAAATTCTCAAGTGTTGCCTGAAAGTGCAGTGCACTAAACAAGAAGTGCAGAATGAAAGTGTTGTCTGTACTCACTGGGTTCAGCAGAGCATCCCGGACTTCCTCTCCATAACGGTTCCGCAGGCAAGGTCCACAGAACTGACCTCTGACCCCCACACACTCAGGGTTGCGGCAATTAGTCTTTGTGTCTGTTGTCTTCTGACGACATTGGTGACATGTGGAACCCTGGAATCCAGACAAAGTTTCAGACCAAGTTGCACATAATGGTAGAACTGACATTTGACTGAGGATACCAGCAGTATGTGCACAACCACAGATGTAAACTAAAACTCACAGTGCTGCGGTTGTAGACCTTCTCTCGGACGTTGAAGCAGATGTTGTCCAGGTCAGCCTGGGTAATCTCATCCACAGGTCTCACCACGTGAGGAATGGCAAGCACGCCATTGTAGGAGCGTCGGCGACGTGGTTCCTAGACAAAAACAGGTTTAAGTCGGAGTACATTTGGGGGTGTACATATGTTATGCCAACCCTCTGGTCATGTTCAGCATCTTACTGGTTCATAATCATCGTCTTCACTGTCTCTTCTCTTGCGCACCAGGCTGTACTTGTCCTCAGGCTCTTCCTCAGGAGTGGGAGAAGGGGGGCCGTCCACCAGTGAACGAGAACGGGTGTGAGGACGTGACAAACGCTCAGGGTTCTTCCTTCGAACTCCAGGCGTTGCTAGAGATCGGCGAGGAACACGCCGAGGCTACAAATACAGGAGGGCGGAGAAGAAACCGGTTAAAAACGTGGTTTCATTCTCTAGAATGAATCACACTTTTGCTTACAGTTAAACACATGTAAAATGACTGATCTGGAACTCACTGTATTGGTCATAGGCAGAGACATCCTCTTGGGGATGAGACCAGGGACTTTGTTCAACTCTGCCATTAACTTAGCAAGCTACAGAAAGAAAGAAAGCAAGCTTCAGTTTCCTTGTGATGGACTCTCATTTAAGCCATTATGTGAGACTTAAACAACATTATTCAGTAATTTTGCTGTATGTTCAGGTAATCGTTTAAAACACAAATTTAGATTCAGCATTATTTCCATTACTCATTTACAAATGGGGCAAGGATTTAGATCAATTACGCTAGCAGTTACAGACAACACTGCACTTTTTGTGTGTGCATATGGGTTCTTACCATAGCTTTGTTCTCTTTGATATTCAGGGCTCTCTTTGCAGCAAAGTTATCCTCCCCTTCAGAGTCTGATTCCTCGTCCTTGTGAGGACGTGCCGCCTTCTTAGGAGTTGCTTTTTTGGGGAACTTCATGGCCACTTTCAAAGTGAAGGAGCGTCTGGGTCTCTTCTGAGATTCTGAAGAATCTGAGTCTGAATCCATTTTCTGAAATGAAGACGAAGTGAATGAATGAACAAATGAATGAAGTTAGAAAACCAACAAACCATAGAGAAACTACAAACTGAATTAGTAAAGGTGACATAAAAAAATATAACAAATTCTGCTGCAACTCACCATGGCACTCATCTCATTACTGAAGTCTCTCTCTTCAAAGCCACTGCAGGCTGCCTCCTCAGACACTGAGGGTGTGGCGAAGACTTTTCCAGGAGCTGATCTTCTGCTCTGCCTGAGGGGTCTCTTCTGTGTGAAGGTAAATGTACATTTTTAGAGTCCTCTCAAACAACAGACACGGTTTTAGGTGTCCACTTGTCATGTGTGATCACACCACAGCACAGCATGACCAGCACTAAATTGTTCTTTTAACCCATTCACTCAAATGAAGCAGGGTGCACCCAGGACCACAGTGTTCAGGGAGCTGTGTGTGGGGATTAAAACCCACAACCTTCTAATCACAGGGGCATATCCCTAACCACTAGGACACCAGAACATGCAGTAAAAAAAATTGCATCAAATATCTCTTATTTAATTTCAGTTTGCCTTACCGTTGATGCAAAGCCATCGGACCCAAAGCTGTCACAGCTGTCGTCTGAGGAAGAGGTCTCTATTGGAACCAGGGGGGAGTTTCGATAACTCCTCAGGTTCATTCTGGTGGGGGCAGGGGCCTGCTGCTGTCTCTGCATGGGGACGAAATCCATAACAAAGCAATGAGGACACACAAGCTTATCTTAAAGAGGGAGAGGAGGTTGAAAAAGGTTCTGATCCGTTTGTTCACACTTTATCAAACAATCATTTCCTATAATTATATAGCAACTAAGCAGGCAGAAAACAAGCATTGATGCTTAGGTTTCCTTGTGTTGAATGCATGCAGTTTTCAGAAAACATTTTTGCATGAAAAAAACAGCAAGCTGCTCGAATCGTTTAATTTCTAACTCAAACATTCAAATATTTAAAAAACAAATTCGACATTTGAGAACAAAATAAAGAAATGTGTGTTATACTGAACAAACTTTGACGCCTGAGTTTCTCTAAGTTTCCTGTGCTGAATACACGCAGGTTTTTATACACATTCGTCTGAAACGAGCCCACCAAACAGCAAGTCGTTTGATTAAAAAAAATTGAAGAAAAAATAAAGTTCCTGCAAGCAAGCTACATGTCTTTGCCTGCAGAAGCTTCCTACTAACGGTTAGAATTTTGACTACCATGAAGTAACTAACAGGTACCCAGACAATTCGCAATTTGTGCACAAAATGAAGAAATATGCGATGTTACAAGAAACAATAGAGTAATATTACCCACCCTGGTACGCATGGTCTTGCTCTGGATCTTGTCCTGCACGATTCTACAACACTGAGGGTGTGAAGCCCAGACGCTTTGCTGCAGGGCGCCTAGTCTGGAAGTTCGCGGGAAATTTTTAAGAGGCGGGGCGACATTGCGCGCCACAACGGAGTCCTGCTTGGTGCATAAAATGTACTAAATAACTCTTTAATGCTTCATATACTTTTGCCTGCAAAATGTCGTCTAACACTAAACCTCTTATTACATTGTTATTCTGCAGTTATAAAGAGTAATTAAGAACGCAGAAATGAGGTAACAGATGCGTTATTAATGTTTTATTGTTTTTCAATCCTTTTAGGATCTTCAGCCGTGGCGCCAAATAGCTTTAAAATATTTGCATAAAAGGGCTGTGAAGCGCGCCTTGTTTGCCTTGGTGACCCACATCCTTCACTTTGTAGCGCTGAACAGAAGAATCCTACCACTTTACAGCTTTATTTAAATTTATTTATGTTTCTGAAGTCAGCATTTTCAGTTTGATAATCAAATCTCTTTTTAACATGATTTTGACTATAACAAAATGAAACCCTCTGACAATAAAACTTGTCACAGGTCATCTAAGGTTGCTGAGGCACAGGCCCACAAACCCAAAACATACAGGAGGGAGTCAAAATGCAATGTAAAAGTAAATCCCAGAGGTCCATGAGCATTCTTCTGTCATTATCAACAATCCAAGGAATACTATCAGATATTCTGAAGAATTTCAAGTTAATTATTATCACTATTATCCAGAAAATAAAACAGTCCCGATGTGGAGTGAAAAGCAGCATTGCAGGCTAAAGGCTCAGGTGTTCCAGATATAGTATTATCTATCACTTATCAGATAATATTACTTTCCTAAAGTTCTTATGCCAAGGCTCTCGTTACCTCTCTCTTCTTCTTCCACAGAAAAGGGGGAATATGTAATTGCTTCTAACATGCAGATATCGTTGTCATCTCTGGATAAACACATTTGAAACTTGGGATGGGAGCTGTTTAAAAGACTTAATTTCGTAGTAGAAACTCTGCATATGGAATCCCGTCCAAGCCATAAGAATGATAAATAAATAAATAAATAAACCTCTGAATATAATTTATATTAAAATCATTTTTAAAATCTTGATATTTTGTCTCAAAATTATTATTAAAGTCATATACAAAAATGTTGGCACCCTTGGTCAAAGTGAAACATTCTGAAAAATGTCATTTAAAAACTGAAAAATGTCATATATTCCCCTGTAGGGGATGTACTGATGAAGGTGTACTTGCTTAGGAAAATCAACATACAGTGTAATTTTACAGCAGGTGTTAAAACTTTTGCATGTTTGAAGTTTTCTTATTTGTCTCATTGTTAACGATGTGCCCCATGGTTTATTTCTTTAGAGTGAAATTTTTTCTTTAGACTTTCTTTTTAGTTCTTTAGAGTGTGCTCATGATTTAAACCAGTGGTTCCTAACTTGGGGTCCGTGCTCCTCTTAGGGGGGCGCGAGAGATTGCAGGGGGTGTGCACAATTATGTCTGCACTGAGGTTACCAAAATTATATTTGTAGACATTAAATTAATAAAATGTCTGAGAAACATAAAAACGTGTGTGTGTGTGTGTGTCTATGTGAATAAGAGTTTAATAATAAAAACCTACCACCGCTGTTTATTTTTTGCAAATAAAAGTAATTATTACTTCATTCTTTTTGTGTGTCTATGCGGTAGGGTTTTAGGTTGGGGGGGCCAGGCTTGTCTTGGACACAGGCAAGGGGGTTTCAAGGAAAAAAGGTTGGGAACCACTGATTTAAACTAATCCAGACAGACATTTTGAACATCCACTGCACGGCCCAAAAGTCTTTAGCTTCGCCCACGTCCTCCCCCTCTTCCTCCCCTCCGTGGACGGCCTCTGAGCCCGCGCTGGTCTGGCTGCTTGTGGTCTTGTTTTGGAGGCTTTTTGCGTTCTACTTTAATCCATCCCCCCTCACTGCTCTTGGCCTCTTCTGCCAGATCATTTTGCTTTTCCGCGGTCACTGTTGCCATCCCTGGGATTATCCTTGGGTGGTTCGGTGGTCTTACGTTGCTGTTGCTGCGAGGTCGTCCACCATGCTGAAATCCTCGAGCTCCACCCTGAGACACATGACTGATCCCTTTAGAGAACTTCTTGCCACCTCCTCCGGTTACGGTGTTGTGGTAGTTGTTTCTGGGGTATTTGTACATCCCTCCAGCACTAGTAGGGCGTTCTCTCTCCGACGCACTCTCAGAGGTTGTACTTGATGGGCTGCTGCCCTTTGAACCGAGAAGGAGTGATGAGAGTTTGGTTGAGAGTGTTGGTGAAGAGCTTCGGGAACTGGCCCATGGTGACAGTGGACTGCGATTGGGCGATTTTCTGACAGCAGAAGCATATGAAGTTTGGTTCCCAAAAGCAGACAGGAACTGCGGGAGGGTCATGGAGTCAACTGAGCGGCTGCTAGGCGTGCCATTGTTGCGCTCCTGCGTCAGGCTCTCCCTCATCTGCTTTGACCTCAGACTGGAAATCCACTGGGGATCAATACCTGTCAAGACAAGACCAATAAAAACAACATGACGCAAATTATAAGTCACTACAGTTATAATACAGAGATCACTTTAACACAACAGAGAAAATATCATTTAGCATTCAGTCAAACAGATTAATTTAACAATTAAAAAAGCAATGACTACAAGTAAATCATTGCTGTTCTTTACTGTCAACATTTCTTGACGATCATGCCACTAAGAACCTTTTAGAATTATATTAAAATAATGTGGACTATTTTTGTCTGTTTAACTTATATGTTAGAAAAATATAATTACTGTGACAAAAGCGTGTGACGAGATGCTCAGTTCAGCTCACGAGACGACACAAGGATATTGGATTCACAAGAACAAGACGAGATGCAGTTTTCTCTCCAGCACTTCGTAGAGCAGCTGCTGTGTGGGATACAGGCGTCTTTTCCATAGTATTTCATTTCTCTCTTAATCTGTTCTAACCTGTGTACTGATTTGACTCAGTTGAGAAACAGTCCCCTAGCAGATCCTCAAGTGGCATTTTTTGGAAGGAGGTTCTGTCACTTGTGCCTCAGCTCCAAGAGACAGTGAGCTCCGCGGGCTCCCCATTCTCGGCTCCTGAGTCCCGCGCTGTACCATCAAACAGACAGTTGTATGTGTCCTCAGTGGATCTACCAGAAACATTACTGAGGATTGCACTCCTTGTATCAGCCATGATGGCTGAATCACAGCTGGTGGTCTAGTGGTTAGGGAGTTGACTCTGCCATCAGAAGGCTGTGGGTTCGAATCACAGAGCTGCTACTGGCACCAATGCGGTACCCTTGAGAAAGGTACCATGCCCACACACTGTGCTATTTTCCTGGCTACCCCCTGACTACACTGTGCTGTGGTCTGTTAACATGACAAATGGACCCTTTCCGCACACCTAACACATGATTTGGTGATCTTTTCAATCATGCCCTCCAATGGCACACTAAGAGACACTGTTGGGCTCCTCTCCTCACATAAGACTGTGGCATCTTCAAAGGATTCAGAAGCTTTACGAGGTCTATGATTTTGCGACTGTCCAGTGTATCAATGGTTCGGGCATTTTGTCTCTGGGCTGGTGAGGGCTGCTGGAAAGGATCGAGCAAGGTGATGTTTCATCGTGTGGTAGTGTCTATAATTAACTTGAGTGATGGTAGCTGTAGCAGCTTCCGATTGGACATCAGCACTGAACACAGATGAACCGCTCGAGTTGCCAGGTTTACAGTGTGCGTAAAGCACTTTCTGTGCCGCTCCAATTGTGCCACTTCCATATTACGCGGATTATCAGTCACAATAGTGATACCATGGTTTGGCGTTTAAGCTCCCAATCCACTTATAAAACTTTGGGCCTGCAGTACAACATTCACAGTTTCCTAGTATCTGTTCACTGTGTGCGCTGTAACTCTGCATACCTCTAGAAGTCCAAGCATCGACTGTTCCAGTGATGCTCTCTGCCTCTTTCAGGGTCTGACCAACCTTTGTACTCATGTCTTCGGAACCACCATGTGATCAAAATATGCACATGATATGATAGTGTACTTTGGTTCCAGTGTGTTGATGAGTCCCAGATGTTCCACCACAGAAGCCACCATGGCCTCATACATGGGTGCCAGAACCATTATATTAAGGTGAGACGTGCCCCACACCCTTAAAAATCATTCGTTTTGTCCCAGTGACTTCTCCACCCAGCGATTTGTAATACGAAAACATGCCCCCGCTCGAACACAGCCGAGACGCGGAGTGCAGCGCACACAAACCAACTCCCCCCACCCACACCCACCCACACATTAAAAATGCTTCTGACATCCCTGGCCTCATATCAGCTGCAAAGAAAAGGACTGACGTAAGTAGAGAGCTGAGGTGGTTCTGTAGGTGTCTTGTGTAAGGCACTATTTTCTGACAGTGCTTGGAAATTGTACCCATATTCATATTTTGTGACATTTTAATATCGTGATATCACGTGACACGAGATCTCGCCACACCCCTATTGTGACAGACTTTATATCGTGAAACATCGTGTATTATATTATGATTTTGCCAAACTGCCGACCTCAAGCAGCTGTAATTATATTTATTCACATAGAAACGGTGTGAACACCTGATTCAAAAAAATTCAATGCATCACTTATTTCAATAGGTTTAACATTTTCTCTGCAACTTAATTCAGGACATTTGCTATTTGTACATATTTTATTTCTTAAGTGTTTTTTAGGGATGCAATGCAAATCATAACTGCAAACATTGAATGCACATTAGCCAGTAGAGATTAATCTTGTGCCAGTTTTACTCATTTTTTCATGCAAAATGGTCCCTGGTGCACAAATAAAGCATACTACCAGAGTTGGAGCGACTCCTGAAGTTTCCTTCCCCATTTGATGGCGCAGTCTCTATGAGCAGATCAACCGCTTTGATTTCGTCCACCCCGCTGGCTGTGCTCCACTGCACTGTGTGCACGTGTCTTGTGCTCTTCGGAGACCTGACATCACTCTGGAAAGAAACGAGTAGGTGAGAGAGAGGTGTGCAGGTCGAGCAGGTACTGAGCCTTTCCTCTTAAGCCCAAATTAAGATCTGACATGCTGGGATAGGAACTGCAACAAGTCCACACTGCGCTGCAAGCTCTCTATTTAATTACTTAACCTTGAGGAGTCTAGACTCATTATTGCTGGTATACATTACTTACATATTTAGTCTACATAATTAATGCAATTATACTAATAATTACTGTGTTTATTACAGAACAAATTAGATTTACAATCAAGTTTCATTCACTACAATCTTTAAGTATGCACTTCTGGCCTTTTCCTTTTTTTTCAATATTTAAACAAATGACAGAAACATGGGATTTTTTTTTTTTCACAAAAGAAATAAAATTTCATTTTAGTATCGCAGTGTATGATGTGCAATTTGGAATGTGCCCAACAATGTGTACTAGCAAATAAAATGCTAGCAAAAGATTAATTATTTTCCCAACATGCCTTATGAATTGTATTTACCTCGTAACTTATAATGCAGTCTACAGTCTGTTTGTCAGATATGCCAATGATCCACTTGTCCATCACAAATGGTGGCTGAGAAGAAATGAAAGTACATACAGTCAGTGTTTGTTGTATGCCAGTGTACCACAGTGTACTTCAGCACCGTGGAAAGTAATTGTAGGGCTAAAGAAATGCACCTTGGTCATCTTTAACACTTCCACATCTGGCCTATTTGCATTAAAAGTGACGTCCTTGATGTAGGTTATGGCAACTTCATCACCATCAAGCTCCATGTACATTTTCCACTTGCAGTCCTGAAGAAGACATGAGAGAGGAAGACACTCACAGACTGTGTTCAGTTATTCAGCATTTTAAGAGCGCTGAAGTGAACATTACAGGATATCCGGCCCAGTAAGACATTAAAAATACATTTTTTTTCATGGATTAAGCTTTGTAAATGAGAGCAAAAGGTGTATTTTTTGTGTGTTTTTGTAAGTAGTTTTTGTTTTCTTTGAGCAAACTGATTAGTTTTTACATCAGGAGTGAAGCTGCTGTCTTCAGCAGGATGGAAGATCTATGTGTATAGTCCACTGGTTATAAGAGTGGACTAAGATTTGGGTTTACAGCACCTATAAGCGAATCATATCTACTCCACACTGCAGTAGGGATAAGACCCTCCCTCCATTACCCTCAGTGGGATCATTAACAGTATATTAAATATTATTTCATTATTGTATTAAATGAAGTTTGATAAATAATCCCCTGGCAACATCCAGTCAACAACAAAGACGATTTCAAAAGAAAAACTAAGATATCATTTGAATGTGATAATTCTCTTTTCAAACCTAAAAATGCAGACAAAGCTGTAAATTTAGGTGATATTTCTGTATTTCAAAATAAATGCTCAGCTTTATGCAGCAAACTGCTCTATTTGTTGCTTATGATCACTCATGAATATGGACGTCACAGATGAATAAGCTGACTCAGGCTTGCCCCCCCATGATGTTTTCTCCTCTCTGTCCTATGAGTGGCCACTTGTGTAACGCAGGTGCTGCACACTAGTAGTGTGAGGACATGTTACATCTACTAAAAATGTCCAACTGATATGACATGTTTGAGCAGTTTTCTAAATGAATACACATCCCATACAGAGAACCCACTTTTGCACAATTTAATACACAATGACTGTTCATTTCCTGAATTAAACATGCAAAAGCTTTTTGTATTCTCCAATATGTTAGACGCAGTATAAATAAAAAGGCGGTAGTATAACCTGCATATTTAAGTGTGTTCTCTAAGTACTTATTTTTAATTTAACCAGATATAGGAATCCCTGCACTTAAAAAACTACAAGCATGAAAAATGCACTGAAAGGAGATCAAATGTGTGCAGATGAGCCCATAAACATCCACTGTCATTCGCATTAGTAATGGAAGTGTGGTCCTCATCAGAGGGCATGTTAGCTGCCTTGCTGTGCGGTGATCCCTCAGCTCCTTCAGTTCAGAGCACCAGACACAGGTTGCTGCCTAAAGCTTACTACTTCTACTGCCTCTGTGAGCCAATCTACTGTGTACAGAAAAATCAGAGGACACATCACAGGAAAGCCACGAACACACACACGAACACACACACACACACACACACACACACACACACACACACACACACACACACACACACAC
>JBBJLR010000002.1:13830833-13874917 GCA_037577145.1 Brachypetersius gabonensis | reverse complement strand
TGTGTGTGTGTGTGTGTGTGTGTGTGTGTGTGTGTGTGTGTGTGTGTGTGTGTGTGTGTGTGTGTGTGTGTCTTTCACAAATAGATCAAATGTGACCAAAATATGTTTGTACATGCTTACAAGTGCTTGAAGTACTATTTTATACTTGGTCACTTAACCTGCTCTGAACTAGTTCGTTGATCTAGAGAGGCTTAATTCATGTTACAATCATAAAGCATCTTCATGACAAGTAAATAAACAAATGTATCTGAACACATTCCTCCATGCCATTTTGGCCGTAAACTAACCTACTTTGATAGAGTCCACATCATTGCGATTCTCACCAAAGGTCGCACTCAGGGGCACATAGATGCATTTTGAGAACCCTTCTGAAAGGCCAAAATGAGAAAAGGGACACCCCATAATTTTGCGTACATGTGCAGCGGGGCAACTACGGGTAGATCCTTTGGATGTGGGCTCATTTACTCCAACTGCATACACAATATTACTACCATGTGATTTGTAAGTGTGTAACATATACATACACACACGCAAACACACATACATTCTAGGGGTTACAATTTTCACTTTCAGAAATCAGGTGTGGACAAACTAGGTGCTGCAGAAATTCAACTTTTTGCAACATAACGTATCAGAAATCAAACAGAATCACAATCCCGTTACACCCCTAATGACTTTGGGAGGTGCTGTTGTATTCGATCAGATGCTCACTTCTCACTTTGGCAGCTGATGTAAAGCACTACCTGACTCTACCAAACCACAACAAATCTTTTTCTCTCTCCTTTGCACATGTACATGCTCTCTTTCTCATGCCAGAAAACATCTGGTCCCTGCAAACACACACACACACACACACACACACTCCTGACTGCTCCACTGCACTTTATCTGCCTGAATTATTCACCCAGATTACGTAATACACACTCACTCACTCACACTCACTGCACATATAGAATATCTGGGTAAAATGGGTAACGCCACTTTTCCAGCTTCATGGCTCTTTTGCTCTCCACAGCAAATGAAAATTCACTGACAAACAAAAGGAACTATCCCTCGATTATAATATAACACTAGGAACCCCATAACAAACCCAAAGTAACAATACTACAATAACAGTTTTATAATTATTGCTAAACTATTGCTAATTATAATAATACATTATATACTGTACATATATTTTTTCCCCAGCATTAACTATTTCTCTCTCATCTGTGGTGATTCTTTAACATATACCCACACATACACATGGCATATACATTATCGATCATCTTGCAGTTAAGTTTTTTCATCACATGCAGTGGTAAAGAATGAAACAAGCTAAAAAAAATCTGAAATCACTGACAGCATGAGAGAAAAGAGAGGAAGTGAGTGAAGAAGAGAGAGTGACAGAAAGAGAGGGAAAGAGAGAGAGAGAGAGAGAGAGAGAGAGAGAGAGAGAGAGAGAGAGAGAGAATGTGAGAGACTTACCTACAATAGGGAATGACCCATGAGTGCAAGGATTTTTAAGCAGCCAGTGTGTTGCTCTCGAAGCACGTCTCCCTGATACTAATCTCTATCACACACTAAACCTGTCTGTGTGTGTGTGTGTGTGTGTGTGTGTGTGTGTGTGTGTGTGTGTGTGTGTGTGTGTATGGGTTGAGCTGCTGAGAGAGGATGTGTGTCAGGCGAATGGCGGGATGCTCGCGTGTGTATGAGAGTGAGATTGCTCCGAGGTCCTATTGAGCGTACTGCATGTGTGTGTTTGCGTGCGTGCGTGTGTGGAGCATGGTCTTGCTTGGTGCTGGAGAGAGTGAGTACTCATCAGAGCATGATGATGATTGGAGTACTCTAATCGCCTAGCAACCATTCCAGACTCTCAAGGAGGGGTCAGCTCTTAGTTCATCCCCCCCCCTTACAAACACTCACTTTAGACAGTGTTAAAGTGGGGCATTTTATTAATAGATTTGGGGGTTCAGTGCTATACTGTTGATGTTTGTGATCTTCGCTGTGCTTCTGAAAGCCCAGAAATCTTAAACAAACTGAACACTTAAACTCACTGTAGCACAGACCTGGGGCTTTTGGGGATAACCCAGTACTTCAGAAAACACAAATGCAGCTGATAAACATCACAAGCCAGCTTTGATGCTGAAGCAGGAAAAAGCCCTCTCAATATTTTATAGGATTAGGTTGCTACTCGGACTGAACCTACAGATTTGTTCTACGGCCCAGATTCATAATTGATACACTTAGAGACCAAGAATATTTACACAGCAACCCATTCCTTAAGTGGCCATTCTTACAGCTTAAGTTAGAAATATGGTTTTCAGCTTAGTACATGTATCAGCACACTGACATCTGTGTTACAATTTTAACTGATTTTCAGTTTTAGTGATAATAACCAGCAATAAACCAATATAAGATTCCATAAAACCTATGTGTTCTTGAGCAGTTTAGGTCATTTTTGTTCTGTTTTGTGCACTGACAGCAAACTGAAATGTATGTTACTTGTAGGAATTTAATATTGCTTCAAAACACTATGATACAGTAATACAAAAATACAGTAATGCAAATCGCGGATATAAATCATAGAGGATCATTTTAATTATGATATTTGATGTTATCTGCATTGTTCATAGTTCAACCAATTGCCAATCAACAACTCAGCTCAGCACATTTATGTGATACATCACCTCACGCTCATCTTTCAGCTGTGCCACAACTAAATACAACCAGTTCAACTAAATTCAAATCATTCAAAAAAATACAATTTCTTTCTAAATGTTGAGAGTATATTTCAGTCTCACGTGGTTGTTTAATATATAATGAGTGTATCAAAGTGAAGACCCGGAATAGTCTTTTAAACCAAATCATGAGTCAACTAGAGTAAGTTCAGAAAAAGTGGGTGAGTGCATGGTATAAAAGCTCCATAGAGTGACAGGATTTAATCAAATGTAACTCTCATAAAGGTTTAGCACCAGGTGGCTTGTCAATCAGCAGTTGTCTCCTGGGCTGCATCCAGAAACTTTGGCCCTGTCCTCTCCCTCCTGCTCAAACACAGAAGACGGTGAGGGAATCGAGTGGAGGACAGGAGCAGGAGGAATGGAGAGAATGAGTAGAAGTTGGTAGTTAAATATGATCGCATTCGATGTTTATTACTGATTGACTATACTAGTCACAACATTTGCCTGAAAGCACTTGGTAGCTATTAATCTACTGCACAGGTCCAGTCAATTTAAAACATTGCGGCCTTCCTCTCTGTTGTTTCTATTTAACTGCACATCTGTTACAACACACAGAATTTAAAGAATAGATGAACTACACTGATCATGAATCCTTCACGCAAGGCGGCAGCTGGTAGGAGCGGCTTCTCTCATCACCTCCACTATTGGACAACCAGAGAGATAAAATCACAAAATCAATTTCTGGTTCACAGAGCAGAAGAGAAAACAGAAAAACGCAGTAACTTTCAGGGTTCCTAGGAACAACCTTAGTGCATATACCAAGAAGTGTCCTACTTTTGCTTAATTCACCCTAAACTTGTGTTCTGTTAATCTGGCTAACACTTACAGAATGTTCTCTTTGAATAGAATAAAACAGAGGAAATCAAAGCAAGCTGTGTCGGCAAATGTTGGATTGTTAGATAATTTAGTAAACAGAACCAAAATCACGAACCGGAGCTCAAAAACCATAGCCTCATTAACTTCATCAATGTTAACTTATTCACTTTACGAATACAAACCACGCAATCAGCTGATACCCTAATACAGTGGCATAGCTGGGGAGTGTTGTGAAACATTTAATCAAAAACAAAGGCCAATGGCAGAAGCCGAGTGAAGAACCTGAATGAGTAAGCTGAAAAGATGTTAGTGTGGAGCAGCTGAAGCAGACGTGCTGTTTCTGCTGGTTGCATTACAGCTAAAAGAGACAGACTCTGCTGCAGACACAGGCCCTGCCGGCCCATTTGCTTGCATTAAAGCCTCTCTCTGCCTCTATAAAGGCTTTATGGGCCACAGAGCCATACAGCTTCAAAAGGGAAAGCTCTTCTTCAAAACCAACAGCATAATCACCAATCAGATGCCGCCAGCTTTGAAATAGAAATGAGTTATTTGACATACAAACAGGTGCTGCTGGTTTTTGTTTCAGCCTCTTCCTTTGCTGCACGGCGTGCGCTATTTTGTGTGTCTGTTTCTGAATGGGGGCGTGTGTGTGTGTGTGTACCCTCTAGATGGTCACAATTATGCACAATTATAAATGTGCATTAATGACATGTACTGCCTGAAGGTTTCAGCAGAATTATTCTCATTATATAAACGCTGAATGTGTGCTCCGGTATGAAAGTGAGCACGTTTATGGATCCCTGAGTATTCATGTATGTGAATGTGCATGTTTGTGTGTTGTGTAACACGCAGGTGTTGATATCTGCAAGCGTAAACATATTGCCCTCGGTTTATTTGAAATAAAAGGGCATGATACAGCATGTAAACACCATTGAAGTTTCAAAATATACTGCCCACACACCACTTTATGAAGTCAATATATGGAAACAGAGCTGCAAGAACAGCCTGATGTGAATTCATTGTGTATGTGATGGTGCAAAAAAATAATTTGCATTTGCACATTTCTCTCTATTCAGCCAACCGTTTAGTGTTTCAGACCAGGCTTCTTTCTGAATAAGGAGAAAGGCAGCCAATCAGAAAATAGCTCATTTACATAAACCAGTCTTAAAATTTATTGCACACACAATAAATGCAATTAACACTTCTAGAGGAACTAGAAGTGTTAATTGCACAGAGCTCCTTTGAATTACGTGCAGTACCCTTTATAGTTTCATTTGAAGAGAACAGAAGAAAATAGATGTTTACGTCACATGGGTTTAATACCTTAGAAGTCCAATATCCTCCTCGGAAAGCTGCTAATGTGGCACTGCTAAAAAGGCTTCTTTTGGATGTTTTTTCAGAAGGATGTTTTTCAGAATTTTCCTTGCTTGAACAAGCACAAATATTCCAGTTTGATCATATTAGAGTGGAAAGTGTATGATACTGAAATATGAAATTCAGTTTTATGTTATCAGTTATTCAAGTTTAAAAAGTTAAAGTGATAAGACGGAGAACCATCCGATCCCAAAGCTAACAGTGCTTTTTTCGATACTCGACCATACAGTACTACCACCGGGGATCGAACCCACAACCTCCCGATGATAAAACTGTCTAGCTGTTTCCAACAAAACACCTTTTGCACAGACCATGAACCAGACTGTCTTGGGTTTTTTGATTCAATTATTAAAACTGAACTGTCAAGCAACTCCTACAAGCCACTGTATATGCTGCATATCCACTATTAGCACCTCTGAAATGTGTGAGTATAGTATGTACTGTAGACAGCTTAAAAATAATGCAACACGAAATGCAACTTGAATTCATTTCTTCATTTTGTTTGATGTGCAGCCAGACAAAGTTGATCACTACAAGGAAACGCATTTGTTGCTTTTAAACTGATGCCAGCCATCCTGTCATTAAAGAAAACAGTGTCTATACAGTGTTATCCTTAATACTGGAACTAATACACTGTTACAGAAACACACACACACACACACGCACGGACACACACGCACGGACACTGTATATAAACAGAAAACAACCTGTCTCTTTCACTTCCTGTTAGTCAGCTTTGCCAGACACCCACACACCGCATTATAGTTTATGCCTATGATCTCATACATACATACACACAAAATCTAAAAAACACACAGACACATACAGATATAGTTGAAAATGATCAAACATGATGACATTTTTAAGCACTGGTATAATTCTGGGATGGAGACTTGTTCATCAAGAAGCCCTAATGTTCTCTTCACTTCCATGTACATGACAGAACAAATATAACTCATTTTAGTTATAAGAAATTGATAAACGAAACTTAAGTGAGACAAATAACATCTTTTTTGAATAACTGTGGAATGAATAACAGCTCAGTAATCCAAAAATCACAAAAAAACGGACGAATGTAAAACTTAATAATGATAAATAAATAATAATGAAATAATGTGTACACACATACACAGAGCAGAGGCTTTTTTCACAAACAGTGGATTACATACATATTCTAGATCAAATGAACTCTGGTATTAATGAATGAGTTAGAAAAGGAGGAACACAACTGAAAGAGAAATGGAGGAGAGAGAGGGAATATGACAGACAAAACGCGAGGGAGAGAAGGACAGAAAGGGAGAGAGACAAAAGAAAGACAAAGACAAATAGAGAGAGAGAGAGAGAGAGAGAGAGAAAAGGAGAGAGAGAAATAGAGAGACAGAGACAGACAGAGAGAGAGGCAGAGAAAGAGAGACGTGCAGGTACAGTAGTTAGTAGTTGTATTACGAGAATTTGCCAGCTTGCTTCCATTGGCTGAATGCTGTTGAGGGCTATTAGGTGGAGACCCTCCACACAGTCTGTGAGCAGGTGATATGTGACTAATGGAACAGAAGGAGAGAGGTTCCATTAGCACACAAATACAGAAACACAGCTGAATGACGTCAATCTACTGACTGAAGGGAGCATCAACGTCAACAGCCTATTTATGTTAAAAACTGCAACACGTTTCCTAAATCTAACTGATTCAAACGCTCCTGACTGATCTGAAGTCGAAGTCGCAGTCGCAAACTTTATTAATTTATCCCTTATAGGGGCTCAGAGATATAATTATTTAATTGTCATACTATTTAAACATAATTACACAACATGATTCATTTCAGTTACTTTCTATGGTAGCAATGATTCACAAAAGTGTAGCCTTCTAGTCATATGATGGTGGAAGATGCTTTTAAACTAATTTCCCAAAACTGTTCCCCACTTTTCTTCTCCTGCTCTGATCTCAATAATACCTCAGTAAGACCTAAAGCTGGGTGGACTTCTTATGAAATGTAATCCGGCACTGATCACAAATTACATAAGTAAAAAAATGTAATCAGTAGCAATCTTTCAGATTACATACAAGGTCTAATCTGACTTTCTGACTACTTCTGGACAGTTAGTTGTCTTGTCATTTCTGTGAATCAGTGAAGTAATTTACAGGGTCTTTATATGCGACACAGAATTTTACAAGAATAATTAACGAACTGGTGTAATGATGTTTAATCAAAATGTCTTAGTCAAAATGCAAAGATCTCAGTCCTGCAAGAATGTACATTGCAGTAATACGGTTAGTCCAGAACAAGAAGAAGAGCAGAAATTACAGACAAAAACATTAAAAAGTTGTGTTTTACCTCACACAGTCCTGTCATAGTTCTCCCTGTTGTCTACAGCAGAGACATACCAATATCCAAACCCAGAACTAACCACAGCGACCCATTCTACCAACTCAGAGACAGAATTTCCTCAGAGACAACCCCCTATCACAAAGGGAGCAGAGGAACAGACCTATTCACTCTCTGATATAAAGCTTTAGGACACCATGAGGCAAATCCTGGTGCCTACACTGATGCTTGTGAGATAATATTGTTTCCATGTTTCCATGAAAGGGAGTTCTATCCTTTAATAATAGAAGGTACATGAGAAAAAAAGTTTACTTGCTATTCCAGGTACACTTTAGAGAATATCCTTCATTTATGTGGAAATGATGTACACATTTGAATCAAGAACAATTCAGTGAATCACTGATTCTGTATGTTTTACAGAAAAAATACACTAAATGGACACAAGTATCGGGATGCCTAACCATTACACCAAAAGGGACTTTAAGGACATACACCAGCTTCCGCTCTATTTGAAAGGCTTTCTACAAGATTATGGAGTTTCTGTCTGAATTTGTGCTCATTCATTCTGAAGAGCATTTATGAGGACAGACACTGATGTTGGACGAGAAGGCCTGGCTCGCAATCTCTGAAAGATGTTGGATGGGGTTGGGGTCGAGGCCCTGGATAGGCCAGTCAAGTTCTTTCACACTGAACTCATCCAGCCATGTCTTTATGGACCTTGCTTTGTGCACTGGGGCACAGTCATGCTGGAAGAGATAAGGTTCTTCCCCAAACTGTGTCCACAAAGTTGGCCAAAATGTCTTGGTCTGCTGAAGTATTAAGACTGATCTTCACTGGAAGTAAGGGACCTAGCCCAAAACCTGAAAACCAGGTGTGTCCCAATACTTTTTTCCATATAGTGTACTTAAAACGTGTGCTATAACGTCAGGATGAGATGAAATATTTCTGCTGTTCGATGTATATATCTTGCATATCTAATGGCACTGGAACATGCCACAGATATCAGTTAGACAGATTAGTCTATACATTTAGCTAAACTCATGAAAACTATGTGTGCTATTCTCTAATTTAATCCAACTCATCACAGCAGTGAGAACAATGCTTACAATTAGAATAAAAAATATTTTACATCACACCTCCCCCTGCTGGTCACAACAGACAAAGCAAGGCACTAAATTACTAAAACATTAGATTATATCATTTCAATCGTTGGACAAATTATTTAAAATGTTTAAAATAACTTTAGCCTATACTATAAATAATGTTATATGGATAAAGTGGGAAATATGGAGCTCATGATCTGTCTGCAGAGTTAAACTTATCAAAAGCGGGTGAACACTAAATGACAATCTGGTACAGTATATTCAGCACTCCATAACTGATTCCTCTGCGCCAAAGTAAGAACCACAGACACTAATTTATAAAAAAAAAATATTAGTTTAAATCAAAGTTACAATATTGATCAGGAAAACAGCAAACAGCAAACAATGCCTGCACATGCAGTCACTTTGTACAGCGACTGTATATACAGTACTGTGCATTTGTTTGAGCTCACACATGACAATATACTTCAGTACTTTAATAAATACAGCAGAAAAACCCAGTGAATGTTTTCCTACCTCCCACAGGGTCCTAAACTCCTTCTGTTCAATACGCAGCAGTTCACTGAACTCTCGTGTTACAATGGTGGCATGACGAGGCGTGTTGTCCAAAATCGACTCCCCAAATGCAGTTCCAATGCCCAGCGTGCAAATAGTGACTGCGTCCTTAAAAGCAAAGAGAGTAAATACTTATAGAGGCCAGAAGAGAAAGCAATTGCAGTAATAATCTGAAATGTACAGTCGAAAATGCCCGGGAGCAAGAAGCTCTGCATGTGCTGTCTGGCTCTTGCGTCCAATTCCCAGGGGGCAATTTCACATCTCAAATCTGTGTACTCTCGTACATTGAGGTTAAAGAGATAATGTGCCACTCAAACTGCCTCAGCACTGAAAAAAGAGCGAGTGAGCACAACTGCAGCCTCAAGGTTAAGGAGCTCGAGAAATCATTCAGCAGAGCACTACAGGCTTTTAAGGGCTTCAAAAATAAAATGAGCCTAAAATGAGCTTAGTGGGTCAAATGGAACAGGAGCCGTTTTGGTAAAAATAGAAGGAGATTTGTCATTCGTGGCTCAACACATTCAAACTAGTTTGCAATTGCAAATTCCAGTTCAATCCCTGAAACCATGAAACACAAAAATTGTGGATAAAAATAATGACAAGCTTATGCTTCACTTTTATCAGCTAAAAAGGCATGGAACAGAGATGCCAGACATGTAAACTGTTTCTTAATCATAAATAGGAGGGCTTGTTCACATAACACACTCAGTAGCAGAGGACATGCAACATATTACCTGATGGTTTGCAGTTTGAGAGACTTTAACATCCAGTGAGCCAGAGAGGACAGCGTACCAGCTGGTGCCAATGTCCCCCTGTCTGTACACTTCATTACAGACAGTGCAAAACAAAAGGGCAAGAATAATGTGAGCGAGAGTAATGTGAATAATGTGAGTTATACAGATGTATTAGACACAGTCCTTATACCACATTCTCTGAATACAAAAACAGATTTTGGCCTTTACCTGAAAGTAAAATGTCCTCAAATGCTTACTGTAGGTTTGTGTGCATGCACGAGTGTGTGTGTGTGTGTGTGACCTACATGTAATGCCTTTCTCCAGACACTCGTAGAAGCCACATAAACAGATCTGCTGCAGCAGGGTGGGGTGGAACTTCTCAAACGCCTTCACACTCTTCAGCCGGGCCATTATAATGTCCACATCTTCTCCAGAGCGCTCTGCTGGTCTACACACACACACACACAAACACACACAATTATAATTATTCTATCACTCACTGATTTCCTATCTCATTTAGTATCTCCTGTATTACTACCAGTGCATTGTCACTCACAGCAGTGATGGAGTGTGAGATGGAGTCGTTTTTAAAGGAATAGATATCAAATGTATTGATAAATTAATACTTTATACTTTATTACTTTGCATCCTTTACATACTTTGCATACTTTCAGTTAATGTAGTCAGTTTTAAGAACAGACCTAAGAATTACATTCCATGCATCAGACATCAAACAGACATATTTGAACATTCTGGCTACTGTCACAATCCGGTCCTGTAGGTAGTGTGTGTGGAAGGAGAGCACCAGAGCAGACTTCCATTCAAAAACAGATAATGAGTTTATTCACCACTTGAGCACACTTACAGACCAGGGTTAGGAAACACAATGTGAGGGTATGCTGACGTGCTGAACGAAGGGAGAAGGCAACTATACATACAGGGGAAAACCAGACAAGGGACCAATGGGGAAACAGAGAGTGATTAGGAAATGGAGACAGGTGAGAGGAATGATCATCAGTGACTATATACAGGTGGATGAGGAGTCAGTACAAGAGAGGAGTCCATGGGATCAATGTGCCCCCAGGTGGTTGCAGGTGGGAACTGTCCCAGTGTTCAACAGTTCATATGCATGACTGCAGACATTCTGCAGACAACCAGCAAAGTTGCAATCTGCCATTGCACTTAATATCATGCAATACATGGGAGAGGATTTTGGAACTTGGGTGAGAGAAGATGTATTCTGTTGCTTAAAACCAATAGGAAAAAAAATTATTTGCAACAGATTTATTGAAAATCAGTATAGAATCCTTCAAAGGTTGCAATGTACTGCCCAAGTCTTCAGTAGTATTGACTCAAGGGTGTCTGCATTATGTATCAAGTGGAAAAACGACACATGGCCTGATTTCCACTGTATTTAGAAGGTGACCCTGCACACATAAATTGAGGGAAAGGGTAGTGGAGGAACTCATAAGATTTTAAAAACAATACAAATATTGAGCTAGCGTTGATTTTGATGAATATTGTGAGTTTTGTTTACTATACATGTATAAAAACTGATGTGGCAAGGTACATGTTATTTCAGTGGGTCAAATCTAAACCCCCTACTATAAACACTGGCATGGGGGGAGATATTTAAAGTCATACCAATATGGTTAATGAATGCAGAATTAAAGATTAATGAAAGTCTCTTTGATGCACATCTTACAAAGAGGACGTAACAAAAATTTTGTAATACCAAATCAGAACAATCAAATCAGAAAAAAGTTGGAATAGTATGAAAAAACTGTTATTTACTTTACTTCAATATATATTTGGTTTCTAAGGTCAATTTCTTTTAATTTGATTTAATACATCAATTCCTGCCTTTCAGTTCTCCAACATGTTCCAAAAGAAGTTGAGATGTGGCAATTTAGCTCTAGTAATGTAAAAAAAATGACTTCAAATGTATCAGTTAGTGATTGTAACCATGAATTGGTACAAAAAGAGGATCTTCAAATGAGGGGCAGAGGACCTCCAACAAATGAAATGTTTCCCTCTCTATACTGCATAATATCATAACATGCTTCAAGAAATTTAGAAGAATTTCAGTGCATTAAGGGCAAGGGCACCAGGTTAATCTCTGATCCTATTATTCATCAATAGCTGATATAACTACAAGGCCACTTAACACAAATGTCACTTAAAATATTACTGTGAAAAAAATCTTTATGTTAGCCATGTCCAGAAGCGGCGTCGACTTCTCTGGGCTCGGAGACAGACATGGATGATTCTGAACTGATACACAAACATCAAAAATTGATTTTCTAAAGGTGAATTAAAAAACATAACGTTGACAGAACGCAGATCTGGGACCCTCTGCATTAAAAGCTAGCATATGGAAACACTTTGGCTTCTAGAAAGGACCTGGACAAGAGACACACTGTATGCAAGTTATGTCACTATATGCAAGTTCTAAACTAAAATGTTGTGTGAACACAACAAACATGTTAAAACACATGCTGCATGTTTCCAGCAAAAAAAAAAAACAGGTTGTACTTGATGACAATCAGAAGACAAAGCTTCCAGCCAATTTGTTAAGGGCAATGCATATCAAGATGCATAGGTAATCACATAGGGCACCATCTGAAATGTAACTGAATCAAAATGTGAAGTGCCTAGAGATCCCCACCCCTAGTGAAAACATGTATTGCCGTCTGGCTTATCAGTATTCAAGACGTTTTTTGTAAGAAATAGACAAAAGCAGGGATCTGTCATGGCAAGGGGTTGTGCCAGTGCCCTTAGCAAAGGTCATATATACTTCTGTGATGGCAGTATTAATGCAATCAGTACACTGAGATTTTGGAGCAACAACATCTTTTTCAGGGACGTCCAGGAAGACAATGTAAAACCAGATTCTGCATACATTACAAAGGCTTGACTGTGGAAGAAGACTGGGTTTACAGATGCTAAACAGGCCTGTCTGCAACCCTGACCTCTCACCAACAGAGAATGTGCGGAGAATTTTTAAAGGCCCTGTAATGCTGTACACCTTAAGCCTGTTTAGGTGTTTCAAGTGTGATTTTGTCCCTTAAGGTTAAAGGTATGTTTACAGAAAGAATGGGACAAAAATTACACTTGAAACACCTAAACAGGCTTAAGGTGTGCAGCATTACAGGGTTTTTAATAAATTCTCCCATTGCCAAAATGTCTTTTCAACATCAGAAAGTGGTAAATGGTTTACTCTCCCAACATATTTTGAAGTGTGTTGCAGGCCTGAAATGCAGGAATGGATGTAGAGTCAAGCCCGAAATTATTCATACTTTTGACTTTGTTGCTTTTATTCAACAAGCACGTTTCTTCTTGATCGGAAATGACACAGGCGTCTCCCAGAAGATAAAAAGACAATGTACTAGAGGCATCATTGTGGAGAAAATTATTTCTCAGCTTTTATTTACATTTGAACAAAAAGTGGCATGTCCAACATTATTCATACCCCTCTCAATAATCAATAGAAAACCTTTATTGGCTTTTACAGCAATCAAACTCTTCCTATAATTGCTGACGAGCTTTTTGCATGTCTCTGCTGGTATTTTCCCCACAGACTGACAGTTTGCAAAGGGTATGAATAATGTTGGACATGCCGCTTTTTTGTTCAAATGTAAATAAAAGCTGAGAAACATTTTTTTCCACAATGATGCCTCTTGTATATCGTCTTATTATCTTCTGGGAGACGCCTGTGTCATTTCCAATCAAGAAGAAACATGCTTGTTGAATAAAAGCAACTAAGTCAAAATTTGCCAGGGGTATGAATAATTTCAGGCATCATTGTATATTATCAAATAAAATAAAGTTGACCACATAAAACATGAAATAAATTGTGGTCATACTGTCTGCAACAAAATAAAGGTCAAAGTAAATTTCAGAACAAATGTGCTTTTTTCATACCCTGCCATCTTTTTCTGAGGTGGGGTTAAAGGCACATTTGGGAAATCGGCCCCAGTCTAGTCATTCCAATTCAGTCAAATCATTTTTCGTGTGCTTTACTTTACATTAATTCACGGAGAGTCTCACGCCAAAGTCTCTTAGAAGCTGCTTAGCCCAGTTACATGGAACAACTTGTAACTGAGAGCACTTTAAGGAAATCCAACATCCCTTTTTTATCAAAGATGTTCAGCCCTGGGTGAACATCTTTTTATATTAAGGCCTAGTTAGTCTTTTCAGTCTGTCACAGCAGCATAGGACAGTTTGCACAGTTGTTCTAAGAGAACAGTGGGCAAATGTCAGTGGTCTGGTTAAATGTAAACCTTGTACCCAGGATTTACACGTGAGTCACATTTAAGCACATGCTGCCAAACCCTCTCATCTGTGTGTGTGTGCGTATGTGTGTATGTGTGTGTGTGTGTGTATGTGTGTGTGTGTGTGTGTGTGTATGTGTGTGTGTGTGTGTGTAAGAGCATGCGTGTGTGTGTGTGTGTGTGTGTGTTTGAAAGAGTGTGTTTGTTAAAGAGGAACTAAAGGCCCATTTACTATGCAAACACATCTGGTACACCACGCCACGCTGTCACCATGAACACCACAGTTTAGCCCTGATAAAACAACATCTTTCTATGGAACACCTGTAAACCAGGGACTTAACAAAACAAGCAACTGAAATAGCATCTAAAACAGCATTACTAAAAAAGATGCTCAGGCTTTAAACTAGATGTTGGAACATTGCTGTGAATTTTTGATTGCATTCACAAGATTGTATATAGTGAGGTCAGGATAATTTCACATTTGACAAAGGCCAAATTTGTATGGCTTCACAAATGGGTTAAAGCATCTCCAAAACAGCAGGTGTTGTGGAGTATTCCTAGTACAGAAGGTTATGTATCAGAAATGATTAAAGGAAGGATAATCATTGACCCAATGCAAGAATCCTGAATGCTCAATACGCATTGGTGTGCATGGGGAGTAAAAGCTAGCCTATCTGATCCAATCCCACGGAGGACCTACTCTAAAATAAAACATTTAAGATAAAATAGACCTAGTCCCACAAGCGGGATAATTGCACAAATTAGTAAGAACAGTTCATGCTGGTTATGATAGAAAATGGTCAGAACACACTATGTATCCCAGTTTGCTGAATATGGGGCAGCATTGCCTAAAGAGTACCCATATTGACTCCTGTCCACAACCAAAAGTTGCTTTAATGGGCATGTGAGCAGTGGCAGTTTGATGCTCTAGGCAATGTTCTGCTGGGACCATGCCCTGCAGCCCTGAACTACTCTACAAAGCATCCAGGACACATCTACAACAAACGCCCTATTACTGGTTGCTTGTAGCAATAAATATAAAACACAAAAGCCATGTCCTTGTTTTCCAAGCCTTAAAGGGCTCAGTCCCACCCTCAAACCAAGATCCTGAACTAAACATTACAGTCCAGCACACAACCAACCTTGGCTTCAAAGCCTGTTATGTCCTTCTTTATAATCTAAACAACCTTGCAAGGCTAAACGTACTGTCCATGTCCTTGATCTCATCAGGCTGTTCCATGGCCAACCCTTATCTAAGAACCTACCACAGTAATTCATACATAGCATAGGTCTATGCACTTAAAGAGCTTTCGAATCTACTCTAATACACTCTGAAATTTTGATATGTCTTAATGTATGTGTGCATATTAACACTAAATATGTTTTTATCTAAAGATCTAAGATCTAAACAATATAATTGTACACCTTGTATAATTTCAGTTCTGTGAAATTACCTCCATAGAAGCAGGAACGCATTTGGCCGAAGACTGTTTGCGCATGTGACTGTATTTACTGTATACCAAAGCAAAATACAAAGGACCTGCTGCCAGTGAAGGCCAGCCTCAGGCAAGCATTTCATAAACAGCGAAACCACCCTTTATTTACACTCTACTAAATCAGCCATCGAACATAATTCAGACGGCTGACTGATACGTTTTATTTATTGCAGTTAAGTGCTGAGTTGCAGAGAAGAATTCTAGAGGGTTTATTCTCTGCGTCCGGTTTCCCTTCATTAGTCTCATTTCTGCAGTGCAGGGCTGGCATATATAAACCACACTGAGAGATCAACAAACCTTGAGCGCTACAAAAGCACAATTTGTTTTGTGAGAAGACAGTCTGAATCGATTAAGCAAAATCATTTCATCATTCTGCCAATCTAAATTCTCAGATGTTGTACTGAATGGAAAATGGAAAAATTGCCCAGTTAAAATACAACACATTTTCAAACACTTGTTATTTCTGCTGTATCAAAAAATTCTTTAAACACAATACTACTCTACTCTCTTATATCAGTTTATTCACCCATTTTCTAACCCTTCTATCCTAACTGAGAAAAAAATCCAGGTGGACAGGTCACCGCCAGGCCTCTTATATCAAAAACAAATTAGGATGTTATAACCTCTGAAGGACTGCCACTGATGAAATCCTTGAACTTTCCATGTAACAGCATCATTAGAGAAGAGGATTTCTTAAATGATACAGTACAGACAGCAACTGTAATCAAACTGTTTTACATTCAGGGACATAAAACAATCAAGCAGACACCAATGGACCAAGCGGCATTCAAAGTTTACAGAACATGAATCCAGAAGGTTTTGTTTTATGGCCGTGTCTTTGGCGCTGTGCCCAATTACTTGGCATGGCAAGTGTCAACGGTGTTTGGAGAGCTGTTCTGGCTAATCATCCACATCCATCTCCAAGTGAGGATGGCTGTAAAACTGAGCATATATTGATTTACTCTGGGATGATGGAGCCATTAATCCTGGATAAGGACGGATCAGAGCCCATTACACTGACGCAATGAGTTGTGTGTGTGCCGTAAACATATCAGTAAAGAGAGTGGGTCATCTCATAATAAAAAGGTCTGTGTAACCCTGGTTTGTATGAAGATCATATGAGGGAGACTGAGCTTATGTGCAAAGGCTGGACATGAAGTTTACAGGTGAGAAAGCACAGATTGATAAAGTGCCTAATTAATTATCAAATTAATAAAATGATTAATAAAAAGAAAGCTAAAATGAAAAAAAGACTATACCTACTTACAAATATCTTCCATGAAGTGTGTGTTGAGGGGGCGGGGGTCAGTTTAGCAACGTGGATTACATAAACCTGCCTCAAGTGAGGGCACAGGTTATGTTGTGTGTTTGTGTGTGTGTGTGTGTGTGTGTGTGCTTTAGCTTTACAATGAGTCTGCAGTAACAAAGCCACTGCAGTGCCCCTGCTCTCCCTCACATCAAGACACACAAGACTATAATTACACACCTCAGCACCACAAAAACAGAAGTCTAAGCATGTTATCCTGCAGCTCTGCGTACATGACAGCTTGTCAATGAAAAGTGCAGTCACTGCACACAGATGACCAGTGTGGATACTGTCAAGGCTAAGTTGCTTCTACATCATTTTTACATGATCCGTTCCACCGTAAACGGTGCAGGAGATACATCCTGACGCCTCCCGGTTCCAGCGCGTAAATACGGTTTAAGGTGGAACAACATCGAATATGAAGCCATGTGCTCTCAAGGCTGCAAAAAACGTGTTCTCGTTACGCATTAGTAGGTTAACTGTTTGCAACACCGTGCATATGAATAGATGAACAGTCAGCCGTGGTTTCAGACCCAGCTCCATGAACATCATCAACACGAGTAAAGTGGATCATCAGATTAAAAGAATATAATTTTGCCTACCGTTTATCGAGACAGACGATCCATTCTGCAGACGCCGAGGAATGGGCAGAAGTGTGAGCTGCCACCATCTTTGAGGAGATCATGGACTCAGAGAAGCAGTTCGCATCGTCCAGACTTGTTAAAAGGTGACTTTCCTTAGAGGCACACTCAGGGTGTCCATAAACAAGTCAATGCTACACACCGCAGTGACGGCATGCATCACTGCTGCACAGCTAATCAAGAACTTTTTAATGTCTGATTTGAATAAACAGTAGGCTACTTAACAAAATTAACATTATAGAGGGAAACGCAAGCTTCTCTTGGTAGACGGAGTTGCTTCTGGCTTCTGGCTTCTGGCTTCTGGCTGTACTGCAACACTGTTGGGACTTCAGTGACAGCCTCTCTGCTGAGAGCGTGGGAGGGATGAAATAGTAGCTGCCTGCTGCAGTCTATCATACAGTGCAGTGTGCTACAGATTCCATACATCACTGGACCACTCACTTTAAGGCTTAAACAAAATATTGGCTCAAATATTGAATTTGTACTTTACTGTACTCAGCTGTTGACATTGATTCTGAAGAAAATAAATGCATGGGACATACACTATATGGACAAAAGTATATTGATGCCTGACCATTACACCAACAAGGACTTTAATAACGTTGCATTCAAATACATAGACTTTAATATGGAGGTCGTCTCCCAACCCCCTCACCCATTTTTACTGTCATTACGGCTTCCACTCTTCTTAGAAGGCTTTCCACAAGGGTTTGGAGATTCTGTGGGAATTCATTCCACACCGCATTTATAAGATCAGGCACTTATTTTGTCATGCTGGAATAGAAAACGTTCTTCCACAAACTGTGTCCACAAAGTTAGGCATGGCATCAAAAATATCTTGGTTATGCTGAAGCATTAAGTTAGTCCCAGCCCAAACTCTGAAAACAAATGTGTCCCAATACTTTTGTCCAAATAACGTAGGTCATGAAGTCGTGACCATGACCTTGGTGGAAATTAAATACATTTCTCTTTACCATATCCATCATAAAGTCATGGCCACGTCTTAAGATCTAGACCTAGTTTTGTGAAACTTTTGTACTTCTTGTTTTTTGTCTTTTATACTTTGTATCCCCACCGAAGTAACTCTTTTTTACAACCTAAGCATGGGTTTTGGAATTTCTACCTCTATGGAAATATTAAATAGCCCTGCTTTTCTAATACTGGTACAGTATGTATAATTATCTAAAACTGAGATCTCATAGGTAGAACCTAGTATGACTAGTATGTTTGTAGTTTACATCAGCTGAGGAACCTCTACAACACTACACAAAATACCACAGAACTGTAAATGTCAAAAATATGGATACTGTAAAGAAAGAGGTAAGAGTGGAAAAAATAGTACTGTAAAATCATTTTTGCACCCTGGGAACCTGCATATCACAGATGGATCTTATGGGCTGTGTGTGTTATAGGCTGTCACGGGTCAGAGGGAAACTGTTTCGCTCTGTTCTCCACTGTCAGAGCTCCAGACATAGGCATGCTGAGCAGCTGTGTCCAAGTCTCATTATTAAAGTGTCCACTCAGCAACCCCAAGGAATCCAGTCTTGCAAAGAAAATAAGAGAAAGAGAAAGGTAGAGGGAAAGCGAGATACAGAGAGAGAGAGAGAGAGAGAGAGAGAGAGAGGGAGGGAGAGAGGTCTCTTGCTGACTTTGAACTCTCTGCTTAAACAACCTCGGTTACATGCGAAGGGCAAATGCAGCCCACACAGATGTCATTAAACAACGTAACAGCTGTGAAGCTTTCTGGCTCTGTCTAAACACAAACTGGTACCATGGACCTATTGGTGCATAAACAAAGGTTATGAAAGCTAGGAAACTGCTATGTACTGGGAAAACTTTTCTTTCTTATTTTGATGTTCAGCTTTAAAGGAGTGAATTGTTCCTCAAACACAGTTCTTAGAGGTATTCAGTTTGAAGCGTGTGGTCATTAACAAAAGCAGCCGAAGACGGCGTAGAAAGACAACAGCTTTGTGACTCTAATAATATAAGCTGAGGTCTTCGCACTGTTTCCTAGGCAACACACAGAAAGACTTCAGTTACTTTCAGCGCCAGTTATGGTGCTGGTTTCCCGACAACACCTGCCTACTTACAAGAGCAAATAAGGTAAATGAATCCATTTGCTCGCCTTCTTGCAGGTCTAATGATGTTTTCAAAAACTGAACTGTCGTATTGTACACAACTTGTCCACAAGGTGGCAGCATGTAAGAGTGTGTGGATTCTGACTGGACATGGCCCACAACCAAAATGATGAGAGGAACATTGTTAGAGGGTTTTTCAATATTAGTAGTTCAGGTGTTTTATGGGAAGCAACTTGTAGGGTAATAAAACACTGTACATGGACCAACGATGTACAAGAAGTTTTATAATGTATTATCTGACCCTTTAGATATAATATTCATTCATTCGTTTATTCATTCATCCATTCATCCATAGCCCCTACTGTACTAGAAGTCCTTACTGTACTAGAAGGGGCAGCTGGTGGCCTAGTGGTTAAGGTACCGTCACTGCTCCCCGGGCGCCGTGTTCATGGCTGCCCCCTGCTTCACTTGGTGAATGGGTTAAATGCAGAGGAAGAATTTCGTGCTGTTCACACTGTGTGCAGTGGTGTGTTCACGTATGACGAATGTTCACTTTCACTTCACTTAAGTGTACACCAAGATCCAATAGAAGAAAAAGCCTTAGAGTGTACTGAGATTATTTCCTAATTATCATTTCAATGCTTTTGAGAAACAAGCAGAACATTTTTATGATGGAATCTTACATGGGGAAAAGGTTAATTGTCAAATGTGTTGCGTCGATTTTGCCTCTGACTAAATAAATTAGGCGATTAGTCTTTGCTGCTCCATCTGTTTCATAACAACTGAATAAAACTCTTCTTAGAGACTGACTTTCATTCATTTCTTATTTAAAACCTGTGAAGTTGTAGAAGGTGAGCATTGTGATAGCCATTTCACTCACATCAGCAACAAAACTGGCTCATTTTGGCCAAGAGTGACAGCAGGAACTAAATGTGTGTTAATATTAAACATAAAAGTAAAACATAAAAATGTTTTAGTGCAAACTGTACCTGGTGTCATTATAAAAGATGTTACCACTGGCTAGATAGATTTCATAAAACAAGTACCAGTTATGGTGTCCTCAGTTCTCAGTGATACAATTATTAAACAACAAAAAGGTACAAAGTCCTAGCAAATCCATTGAAAACCAGTCAGGACCATTGATTAATTAATATTTGAAATAGGTGTGTTTGTGGAACCACAACTAAACATCTCCAGATAGGTATTCCATTACTTCGCTCAGATTAATGATAAGGAAGGTAAGAGAGAAGCCAGCAATCACTAGACAAGACGTGTTTGATGACCTAAATACCACAGAAACCGTAGTTATACAGAGAACAATAAGCAATGAGCAGCACCACAATCACGACTATTCCTATGACACTAAACAACCCTAAAAGAAACCTCATTTCTGGAATTTCAGGGGACAAAAAGAATAAAAAAATCCCAGACTTGATCCACTAAAAAAATCACTGGTATTTAGACTTATCTTATCAGCTTGTTGAACTGGAAAATAAACAGAAGAATGGAGTTTAATTTCATCAGAGAGTGAGAAAAACAGCCCTAGGCATGGCTTGTGGGCTCATGTGAGGGTGAGAGGGATGAGGGGCACTATTTTTAACACAGTCTATAGTGATTTACATTTTAATCTGGGGAGGTGAGGTCAACAGCCTTTGAGTGCAGAGGAGAAACTGGGATTTCATCTGATTCCCAGTGCACTGTGATTCACGTAGCAGAAGCAGTTAATTTAACGTTACTTATGTTACCTAGGTGTTATTAGTAAGTGCTGTAAAACCAGATGCTTTGCAAAGCATAAAAATGGCTTCTGTATGAGCTCTGTTGGGAGAAAAGTAGTAGTACTAAATGAATCCAGATCATATTATTCTGACAAATGCCGTAGTAAAGTACTCTTTCATATCGTGCAGAATGGAAAAGCAGCTTAGCAGCTTGAAGGGAAGCTCACAAAGAACCCTAGCTGGATTTCTCTGTATTTATCTTTTGAATCACTGATTCAACATACAGTAGAAAGGGGGTTGGCCTTACAACAGTTTACTTAACTCAACAGTTCTACTCCAGGGACAGGCGGGAGGAGGAAGGGCTGCCCTTAATAACTGCCTGTCTGCTTTTTAGGCTCATGGTTACTAGGAGATGCAGGAGGTATGCAGCAGCCAGTGCACACATGCGGGCCTCATGTGGGCTGTGGCACTGGATCCAGCCATGCGTGCAATTGCAGAAACTCCTGAGCGGAGGCGTTACTCATTTACCCTTGCCAGCCAAGTTAGGAGAATTATAAGCTGTAGTGTTTGTAGACTTTTAGCTTTCTTTAATGCTAGTCTGAGATTTATTTTGCTTCCAGATCTTCTACCTGCATTCTGATTAAGTCCGATCATTATTTAAAAAGAGTAAGGACTACAGCCTCAAAAACTCTCTCCACACTTTGTTGTCTTGATTCCTCTATGATGTATTTTCAAAGTAGGCCTCGCACACCTAGATAATCATGTTCAATGTGCCTTTTGTGTCACAAAGCTGCGTGTTTGTCTCATCCCTTGCTCATAGTAAATGGTCAGCACTGTTTGTAGGACTTGTTTATGTTTCTTTTTTTGTTGTAATGTATGTTTTTTCATTGCAAAACCATGTAGTGTCAAAATCATAGGGGAAATGTCCCTAATAATATGAGGCTAAACCATAGCTGTGTATGAGTTTAGCATGTTCGTGATAATTATAAACTGGAACTGGGCGAAACGAATGATTTTGAAAAGGGTTAAAAAGTGGCGCTGCTTTAATGGTATAATGGTTCTGCTATAATGGTTCTGGCGCATTATTTGAAAATATCCAATGATATTACTTCACCATAGTATATAAGTTTTGTTTATTCAGTCAATATGTTTTAATCTACTGCTTACATTCACAATCTGAGATTCTTTTTGCTCCCAGATCCAAAAGGAAACTTCTACCTGCATTCTGATTAGGGGCAATCATTATTTAGAGAAAGCATATCTTGCTTATAGTAAATAGTCAACACTGTTTGTAGGACTTGTGGCATCTATAAATAGACACATTCATAAATAAGATCATGTACACAACTGATGTAATCGTGTCTCGACTCTGGGCACAGTGTAGGGAAAAATATGTTTGTTGTGCCTAGAGCTAGGAGAAGTTGTGTGTTTAAATTGGAGTGAATGACTGAGTTAAGCTTTGCTCGTCAGATAATCCTGCTTTCAGTCAAGCCGGAACGAGAGACTAGATTGCTGCCGGAAATGCCACAAGACCCCAACTCATTTAGGGGGGAAATAAACTCTCTGAGGCCACTGGGCACGGCTGTCTGTGTCTCTTAAGGAGTAATTGGCATAATGGGCCCAAAATGGCCCTAAATATGACACAGCAGTCCAAATCAAGAAAGAGTCCTTCCTTTCATTTTAAGTACTCTAAGCTGATCTGTCAGTTTTCACAATGTCAGTACTAGAGAATTGCAGTTTAAAGATAACCTTCTCCTTTAAAACAAATTTCTGGACATTTTTTCATGTCAGTACTAATTGCAGTTAATATTTCATGTATCATAAGATTAAAAATGTACATTGGGTCATCCCCCAGGCGGAGAGATACACAGAAAGAGAACACTCATGGGTAAAACAGTTCACCATCTGCTTCGTCATTATCTGCCAAGTCACAGTCTGAAAAGATATCTCTGTTGCAGAGAGGAATACCGTAGCATTTTCAAACACCAAATGCAACAAATAGAGTTTGCTTCTTCTGCAGATCTATGGCTGTGCCTTGCTCGAGTTATGCTTAGCTTTCAAATTCAAGAAAGAAATGAAACTGGCCATGTTAATGTAAGTTTGTCTCTCATGATTAGCCATTTTTTTCTCATTCAAAAATACAAAAAGCCCATCAGAACTGGTAGCTGTACAACTGTACAACTTAAGGTCAATTTGCACACTATAAGACAAATGAGTTCACAGTCCGTATACCAACAAATACAGTGTGTATTGCTGTTCATTGATGTTTTTGTCTTTGTTCATATTTGGACACTTTTTAAAAATGTGTTTACAATGGAGAGTTTTGGAATAACAGCAGTAACATTATGGATTTGAAACCTTACTGAATCTTCATTGGTGCAGCTCAAGCAATACACCCATGAACACAAGAAGCATCACTGCTTTAGCATCCATTCTTAAACAAGCTGTACTGGTGCTAAGGCAACTGTCTTTGAGCTCACAGTCACCCAATCCAGAGAAACCCTGGAAGAAAAATTAGTGCAGAATTTTCCTTGTCCATCCTATATTTTATGAAGGGACGATGTCCTGAGTAAAGGTAACACAATGCTCCTTTTTCTTTTCCAATTACAAAGCAGGTATTAAAACCTTCAGTGCTGGCTGACTTAATTTAATCGTTTTATCTTTAAAAAGCATTAAGTGAGCCATGTTTAACACAGTACTTTATACTCAAGCTACTCACTCTACCGCGCCACAGGAGAAAACAAGCTAACAATAACAAGGTAACATTCTTTTTCTTGTTAGTTATTCTGCCCTCCACTTTCTGTGGATATCAAGCCAGCACAGATGGCTTCAAATTTTATTCCTAGGGATCTAGTCAAGTGTTTTATATTTATGGTAGCATGTGTCTGCATTTTACAGCTGATACTTTTCTTGTTGTTTTGGTGGAGCAGACCCTACCCCAATAAAAAGCAGTTATATAAGAATTTTATGGTACTTTGCCTGACAGCTAACAACGACATTCTTTTTTCCCCCTTTGATATTCTATCCAGCACTTTCTGTTGATGTCAACCCAATACAGATATCATCAATTTTTATTCTAATAGTGAACAGAGGGATCTGGTCATGCAGTTTGTATTTATGGTACAGCTCTGATACGTTTTGTGTTGTTTTGGTGGAACAGATTCTACTCCAATAAAAAACAGTTATATAAGAATTTTATGGTAATTTGCCTGATTGAACGAGGCCCCTAGTAACGATTTGCCAGAACAGATGTCTGTTAGAAATAAAAGTCAGATGTGTGAACGCAGGGTTGGAAGTGACTGCACCCGGCTCCAACTGCCACATCACCCAGGGACTGTGACCCACTTTATTTTGTGTTCAGGAGACATTGGGACACACCCAGAATGAGCTGCTTAGTCCATTGTACAGTATCCATACTCCAAATATTAAGCACTGGCTGTAATTACAGTTATTGTCAACAGGTTCTATGAAAAGGTTCTTAGGTTAGCTAAAATAAAAAATAACCCAATTGCATTGAGTTTTTAAGAAATATTTAACATTTAATAAACAAACAGATAAGCAAGCGAGAACATGAGCTTTGAGACAAAATAGATCTGAACGTTGGACACTGACAAACAATTTGACAAGGCTTTTAGGCCTCCTTTGGAGACGCACAATCTGAAAAGACACGAGCTATATGGACAAATGTATTGGGACATCATTACACCAACAGGGACTCTAAGGTGGAACTGTTCCCACTTTGTGGCTATAACAGCTTCAACTTCTTTTTGGAGGGCTTTCCACAAGATTTTTTTCCACAGGGAATTTGTGCCCATTTATTCTGTAGAGCATTTATGAGGTCAGTCACTGATGTTGGACGAGAAGACCTGGCTCACAATCTCTGTTCCAGGTAATCCTGGAGGTGCTGGATGGTGTTGTTCAGAATCTCATGGTATGCTGAATCATTAAGGTTGCCGTACACTGGAAATAAGGGGCCTAGACCACACCCTGAAAATCAGGTGTGTCCCAATACTTTTGTCCATAGAGTCAGCCCAGAGGCACTACTAATTGGTTAAAAGTTTTTCCAAAACATTTCCACACAAAGCTGAAAAGGGCGAGTCATAATTGACTCTGAGGACACAGGCTAGGGGTCACCCTCACTGGGGTGGGATCAGTCTCTTTTGTTGTGGAAAAATACACACACAGTCTTTAAGAGGGGAGAAAGACAAGGTAGCAGTAGTCACTGAAAACACGTCTCGGTGCATTTCCCTTTCTTTTTTTCCTGAGACAGTTGCAGAGAGGGTCAGTCTGAGGTTTTTTTTTCCCACGCCATTCCCGGGCCCCTCTGTCTGTGTGCGCGCTCCCGGGAAGGGGGTTGGGGGTTAGGAATGCGCTCGTGAGCGCGCACGGCACACGGGAACGCGCGGCGGGGGGACAGGTCTGAGCTTCAGCAGGAGAGAGAAAGAGAGAGAGGAGGAGGAGGAGAAGAAGGAAGGGAGGGAGGTAGGACGAACGATGGCAGAGAAAAAATGACAAGTTTGCTCCAAGGGAAGAAGTGGACCGGCACTGTAACGTGACGGAGGGACTTCAGGCGGCGTGCGAGGCTTTCTGGACTCTTTACTTTCACAAAACTACTTGCGACTCGACACACGGGTCTCTAACCGTCCAGGGTTCGTAAACACAGACACAATGCTCTTTTCTGCATGTTTGACTTGTCAGGAACAGACGAGGCCGGTTTTCCATGAGCTTTGCTACACATTGTTTGTTTTTGACTTCCTAATGTTGTCTAAACACACTTTTTTTTTTACACCGTAGCACTAACCTTAGCTCGCTAGGACGCGTGTTTTGTGCAAACGGGACTCTTTTAACGCGTTTTACTGCTCGAGTCGAGTTCTGCTCGGGAAGGCTCGTAGCTTAGCAAGACACGTAGCCTAACAAATGCAGCTCAGTTTAAAGCAGAGTAAAGCAAACTCAGTGTTTCCACATCTTTTAACACTATTTTTTCTTTCGTAGCAAGCTGTCGTCTGTTTGAGAGAATGCGACGCAGCAACTTCGCACCACTTATGGCATCGTGCAAGTAGGATAAAGGACATTGGAAACTCATAGACTGTGGATCTGGACGTCCGGATTTGGAGCTTGGTCGCTTTAGAAGTTCTCTATTGAGAGAAAGAGAGCGTGGGGGAAAATGATCAAGGCTGAGAGTAAAGGAGAGAGGACTTTAAGGAGTGCCTCTCCTCATAGAAATGCCTACAAGTCGGACTTCCACGCCATTAAATGCTCCTTTGATGGAACCAAATCAGACAACTCTTCCAAGTCATATGCTAATGGATCCAGTGATCCCCGGGAAGACACGAGGGGGCGACCGTTTGGAAACAGGGTGAACAAGATAAAGAACATTTTCCTGCAGATGGATAACCAGCAGCAACAGCAGGAGAGTCAGGAGGTGAAGTCCCCTCTAAAAACAGACTCGTCTCAGGTCTCCTCTCTGCCAAAATTCCCCGTCAGCAGCCACAAGAGTAGCTTGAGCAGCCCCACCAGCCCGGAGCCGCCAAGTGCAGACAAGACCCCGAAGGGGGAGGACAGCGAAATAGACAAAGCAGCTTTGGCAGAAAAGTTCTCAGTCACTAGAAAACTCTTTGAGAGGGGGATAAAAGAACAGCCTGCTGTAGAGAGGCCAGCTCCGGGCAAGGCCTCCAGCCGTGTGTCCCCAGGGAGTGTGTGTGAAGAGGGGCGAGCAGGCAGGAAACCCATGGGGGCTTCCAAAAATAGCAACAACATTATTAAAACAGACCAAAGCCCTACCTCACCAGAAAGAAGAGTGTCAGAGGAGAAGAAGGAGAGTGAGGACACAAAGCTGGCCACTAGATTACTAAATGCTGGACCCATGTCCAGACGACTGGAAAATTTTATGGCGGATGGTGAGAATGAGGTGAGGGTATCAGCCAAAACTCCAGAAAGGGTGTCTAGCCCTCTAGAAAGATCAGCACCCACATCTCCTCTAAGTGACAATGCTCACAAACCAGCTACAAATTTTAGTGACCACTTTCAGAAACCAACCTCACCTAAAAATGATTCCAAACCACTTCACTCACCTCACAAAACAACCTCAGCAGCCACTGACTTCGTATTCAAATCCAGCTCACCAGTCTCTCCAGCACCCCACTCACCCACCTCCCCTACAGCTAAAGGCAAAGATGAGCCCCTTTCGCCCACTGCCTCTGGCCCATTCAAACGCTCATCCTCGTCAAGCGATGGCTTTACTAAATCACGCATAGGCAGTGAGGAAAACAAACCCACTCTTACTTCTCCAGGGGATCAAAAGCCTTCACATTTTTTCAGCAATTTTTACAACAAGGTCAAAAGCACAGAGACAGCAAAGAGTGACTTTGGTCTGGTGCGAACTCCATCCAGGGACAAGCTACCTCCCCAGTCCTCGCCAAGCCTGGATCCTGCTGGGGCTGGAGTGGTCCGAGCAGAACTGGTGGTGGTCCAGAATGAGTCATCAGAAAGTGAGAATGAGGTTGACACTGTGGATGAAAATGTGTTTGAGGAGGAGACACTGAAAGTGGATCTTAAAGCCGAGTCACCTAAAGATATCTCGACTGGACCGCCATTGACTGCATCACCTCAAGAAGACCTACAGAAGGTCACAGATGTCAAACAACAGGAAGAGAGTGTGTGTCAAGCACCTGAACAACATTCAGAGGAGCAGAGAGAGGAGCCAGCAGAAAAGGAGAGTGTTGAATGTTGGGATGAAGAGGAGGAGGAGGAGGAGAGGGAAGAGAGTGAACAAGAAGATCAGGATGAATCTGGAAAAACATCTCCGGTGTTCTATAGTTTTGAGAATGCAGCCTTTGTGGATGATAAAGAGACAGAGCGCGTTCACAACGAGGATGAGCAGGAAGAAGAAGACGAGGAAGATGATCAGTCTTATGAGGAGTATGATGAAATTGCTGGTCTCTCAGAAGATGAAGATTGGTCACTCAGGAGGAAGATTCGCTTTTCTAATGCACCAATACGGGTAAGCATGACGGAGAGCAACGATATGACCTAGCATACTACTCTGATTAAACAATCACATGTGCTTTCATTTAGGGCCGTTTAATGAAACAGTTGTGTCTGGATTTAGAACTGAAAAGCTTTGCGGATGTTTCTGAAGTTCTGGCGTACTGAGCTGGAGTACAGATTGAGTTGAAGTGGTATGGGGAATATATTTGAAAAAATTGAGCATAAGAGATGACTATCTCTCAGCCTGCTTATGACATCCTCTCTCTGCTTTACTCATATTTGCCCTGAACAGTTTGAATTCAGACTACACAGGATGATGCAGCATAATCTGTGCAGCATATGGTACTTATTCACTCCACTGAACTTCTTATTCATACATGGTCTGGCTGTTTTATTTGGATATTTCCTGTCCTGTTTCTCCTTTTCTGAGTAAGCATTCCAGTTTTCACTCATGCCATTGCGAAGGCATTTCTTTTACACTTTTGGCTGTTAATGATCAACTCATGTTTCTGTTTGTTCTCAACTGTTGGAGGAATTAAGGAAGGCAAGAGCAACAACAGGCATGTGGTGCCAAACTGCAAGCAGGTACCTGTACTTTTGGATGGCATTCCAGAGTACAAACAGGTGTGGTAAATGTGTCTGTATGTGGGGAGTTGAGTGTCTCTGCCACTATCATTCCATCTCACTAGGCAGAAATATGAAAAACACCTCTCTCTGTGCACGCTGCAGGTTTAGAGCATGACCATTTGTTCAGGCAGGTAGACTTTCAGAAAAAAGTGCAGCTCCTAATCAGTCAAAAACGGTTTCTGAAACTAATGGCAGCAGTGTTTGCATTTCATATTAATTTTACACATATTTGTTTTCTAATAGAGACTTTATAGCTGGCAGGTGTTTACAAAGTCTTTTTAAATCACAAATGCTGTGATGAGAAATCAGTGTGCTAACAAGGCAAGGTCTGAGGAAAAGCTCTGACTCCCATAATGAACATCTTACTTGCAATGATGAAACACATCTGTTTCTCACTCCATTTTTCTCTCTCTCTCTCTTTCTCTCTCTCTCCCCTTCTGTCTCTCTCCTCTCTCCCCTTCTGTCTCTCTCCTCTCTCTCTCTTTCTCTCTCTCTCCTTCTCCCCCCCCCAGTCTTATATTGTGAAACAGGGAGATTGGGCAGATTCATTGTAAACATAAGATCTTGTCTCAGCCTGAGAGAGTTGCTCTTTCTGCGTCAGACAGCGTGACTGTACCTCAGTCTTTGAGATTGCTTAAGTTGTGTCTCATTGATTGATGTCTGCATAGAACACCTTTAGTGGTGTCAAATATGAAATATAGTCTTACAGGTGATTTTTATTCAAAGATTCAATTGTGTTTTATAAGGCAGGCTCATAAACAAGTGGTGTTAATATTGAGTTTATAACTTTGTAAATGTCTTGGCTGAGTCAATGTGGAGGCCAGATGACCAAATAATATTTAATATCCAACAGCTTTGGCAGTTAATGTTCTAGAAGGCAGCTGTAATGGCATTCTGTTTTCTAACACACTTAAACCCAGATTAGGAAGTAAGTATTTGTAATAGGTGTTAAATAAGTAACGACATCTCCACTTTTGATCTATGGCTGAGAAAAAGAGGGTTTCATTCTCACTGTACTAAACAGGACTGGGTCTGTAAAAAGATTGTGAAACAGAGTCAAGCTGCTTGAGACACTATTACATAAAGCGTAATGTCAGTCAGTTTGGAATATGCACACTTTGAATGCATTTGTTTCAGGATTTTTGCTAAATAAAATCGAGGCAGCTTGGGGAAAGTACAGTGAGAAAAACACCCTAGAAAAAAACTGAACAGGCAACAGAAACATTAAATGTGTTTTTGTGGAAGATCTTTGCCACGACATACAGTTGGTCACTGGAAATCCATCGCTGGATTACTGCGGTGTTCTTTTTGGTTGTTTTTTCAGACTGCTTCAAACTTTCAGACTGCTTCAGGTTCAGTAGTTTCATCTCTGGCTGTAGTAGGAAATCCAGTTTACTGTGGGATTGGGTAGCTGTGCTACTGTTGCTAGCTCTCAGAGCTAGCAACAGTATGTGTGTGTGTGTGTGTGTGTGTAAAAGTTTTGTTTTGTTAAACACCACACAGTTAGGCTTAGAATAATTCTGCATCTCTCTGGGTGGCAACTTAACCTACAAGCTGTGTTCTCTGTCACTGAAATGCTTGAAGTTCATTTTAAGCCGTTGTCTAGTTTGTTAAATACCTGCTTCTCGCATTTTAAAATAAACTGCAAATGAACTCTTAACAATCTCAGTATGATGCATTATCAGAGTCTGGCAATTCGGAATAGAGGAGGAAGTACAGTTTGTTCAGTGATCAGCCATAAAATTAAACACCTGCCTAAAATGATCTGTCTCCTCCCCTGCCTTTAAAACAGCTCTGGCTTGATGGGGCAGGGATTCTGCAAGAGCTCTGTAGGTGTGCTGTGGTTTCTGGCACCAAGATGTCAACAGCAGATCCCTTAAGTTGTGAGGTTGGGCGTCTATGGATCAGATCAGTTTGTCCAGCACATCCAACAGATGCTCAGTCAGATCAAGATCTGGGGCACTAGGAAGCTGAGGGCTTCACCATGAACTCTTTGTCATGTTCCGTAAACCACTCTTGAACTGGAAGATTCCACTGGCTGCTGGGAATAGCACTACATTTTTGTGTTTAGGTGTGTCAAAGTAATGTCGTGTCTGTGGTTACACAGCAAGCTGTAATGCACTGTGTCTTCTGAGGCTTGCTCCTCACACCTTTGTGCATCAATGGATCTGTCTCAGGGTTACTGTTTGTCTTAGGAGAACCTTTAGTTGGGACTAACCACTGCAGACTGGCACATGGCCTTGCACATTTTTAAGAACGTCTTTAAGAACTGACTGCTTACTTGATGCCTAGTAGATCCCATCTCTTGACAGGTGCGGCTGTAATAAGACAATTATTATTCATTTCACCTGTGAGTGGTTTTAATGTAGTGTCTAGGGTGGAGGTAGCTCAGTGGGTAAGATACTTGCCTCCAGACCAAGAGGTCGTGGGTTTGAATCCTACCTTCAGCACCACCACTGGGTCTCTGAGCAAGACCCTTAACCCTGAGTTGCTCCAGGGAGACTGTCCCCTGTAGTTAGAGAATGAAAGTTGCTTTGGATAAAAGCGTCTGATAAATGACTTAAATGTAAATGTAGTGTCAGATCGGTGCAGTGTACGCGGTGGCAGAGTTTTAGTCTAGTATTACTATTACTGTACTACTCCAAAGCATCTCACATATAGACTCCACCAATAGCTAGCAGCATTCCTTACATGATAATGGTTTAACCATATATTAGATACACATTCCTGTAATATTAATAATATACATTTACTTGCAGTTGTTCAAGTTGCAATCATGCTCTCATTTTGTTCTCCTGTTCTGTGAGGGAACAGCCCATGCACACGCAGACAGCTGAACAGGTTGCTGGAATTCTCATCTACTCTCAGTCCTGTTGAATTTATATTTAGCAGGGTTGCAGGCTGTGTACTGTGTGTTCTTCCTGTTTAGAGAAACTCTGTATGCTCTTGATTTGGCCTGAACTTATGGCCCAAGCTATTGTTTTGTGTGTGTGTGTGTGTGTGTGTGTGTGTGTGTGTGTGTGTGTGTGTGTGTGTGTGTGTGTGTGTGTGTGTGGTCTGTTCTCTGTATACCAGACTCATGCATTATTGTGGAACTCAAAATGGCAGAACTGCACCTGCTTCTGTTCCTAACTCCACCCACTACATCAACTCCAGGAAGTTTGCTAGCCTCTCCCCAAAGCCACATAAAAGCCTCTTCCCTCTCGAACACATGCATAGGCAGCATACGACATTGTCATAGTGGACACTCGCATGCAGAGGTTTAGGAGATTTAACAATATAAAATGCCACCGTGTGTTTGTTCAGGCCAGAGGCAAGTCCACAGCAGCTTAGATCTACTGGCTGGAAAAGAGGCTGCAGTGTTCCTTGCCTTAGTGACTCAGTAACTCTCTTCTGTCACTGATGAGTAACTAGTTTGTGTTACTACTAAAAGTGATCCAGAGTTTTCCAAACTTTTTAATTAAAGATATTGTTAAAGAAGAGTGGGACCAGGTTTGGGAAACAATGAACAGCAACTCAATTGTACGATGCATGTGCTGTAATACTGTTACAGATCTATCCTGATCAGTTGAATGGGACATTGGTACAGAATATTGGCAGAAGCGAAGTCATCTTTGTATCTGCAAATAATGTTACGAATAATGGACTTCTTTTGGGCTCCGTGTTGCCTATGATGATAGAACAGATAACAGAACCTTACTCTGCTATTACAGTTTAAGAATGGTGTACAATCATATGTCATTAAAATATTTATTGAACTTGGTTATGGAAAAACAGTAATTTAGTCATTTGTTTTTATGAGCACAAAGTTGGCATTCATAAGCATAAATATGCATTTAAATGGACAGGAAACACACACACATATGTAAATAAATATGTATGTGTGTGTATGGGTGGTGTAAAAACTAATTCTACGTTTTCAGCCTTAAAAAAATCAAAGGAAAAATGTTCTCAAGCATATTGTATCATTATTACAGTGCTAGTGGTTAGGAAGATTTCATCTAGGGGAGGTGAAGTAGCTTCCAAAGGTCTCAGCAACATTATTTAGCAACACTACACAACCCTAGCAAAGACGTCAAACAACCTGTCAGTAAGCTGTTTAATTTGGGATCTTGATTCCATACTAAATGCGACTGAACCTAAGAACAGTGCTGATTCTCCAGACTGTAGTAAGGCTGCAAAGATAACTGCAGCACTGCGGTAGTACCATGCTGACTACAGTCGGCACATCACCCCCTGAGCTTAGTATTTTGTCAATAAGGCCACAGCTAAATGAAGCACATTTTAGGTCAGAAGTGTGAAACACAAGGCTTCTGTACCACACCAGCTGAAATTAGCAAGCTTTTTGCATCAAGTGCTGAATGAACATCAGTGGAAGGAAGTTTACCATGAGCTGCATTCCCTTCGATGCCATGAAAGGTTACGCTAAAGATTACTTTAGCGTAACCTGTCATGGCGTTTGTCACTGGCTTTGTTGCTGTCCTATGTGGCTGTAAAACAAGCTTGCATTAGCTTTATTTGTGATGTTGATCTTTTATCAGGGCTGGGACTGTAAGAAACCCACTGATCTTTTGCAGTAACATTAAATAAATGAGCTATTTTATTTGTTCCAGAGGCTTTGTCACACCAAGCCAAGAGATTTTTGGACATATGCACTATTCTGCTCTACAAAGGCAAAAGACCTTAACTTCCCACAGTGTGAAACTGAGAAAAATGACTTTAAAGTCATTTGTTGTCCAACCAACTGTATGATGGGTAGGACACTGAAAATTTGCCAGGTAGTTGTCATAATGAATACATTTATGTACATAAAAAAATTTAAGCTCAAACTTGTACTTTGACCCTTATTCGGAAGTTACTGTATTCTGCTTTTGCATTTCCTGCAAAATAATAATAGGTCATACAAAGGAAAAATACCATAACTTATAAATGTTTGTATAAAGTGATAAAAGTCCAAATGCTCAATAAATTATATGATAACAATTATAGCCTTAAAATAACATTTAGTGAGTTATTTCTAGTAAGGCTTAATATTACTTAAATAGAATATTACAAAAAAAAAGAGAATTTTAAGGCTGCAACTCTACTGGATCATTTTAAAACCTTACGTTGTACCTTTTTAAAAAAAAGTTAATATAATAATACTTTAAGAAGTCAAAGTATCCTTCCACCTATATTTCTTACATTTGAATGGTTTGATTTTCCCTTTGAGAAAATGAATATGCTTGTACCGCATGCAGATGACTATACAGTTCTCTCTCTCAAACTTGATATGATTAAGATTGATTATCTTGATATGATCCGTTTATAATGGTTTAAAAAGGGAGTCTAACAACAAGAATTTTTTAAATGAACAAGAATCTTGAAGCGAAAGTCGTGCATGTGTGCAAGGCGCTGTACAAATAACATTGAACTGAACTGAAAATTGAGTTGTGAGTGTGAGAGAGATAGAGAGAAGTAAAATATTTTGCAACCAACACTGTCCAACTTGGCTAATAGTCTACCCACAGCGATACCTAAAACTGAATGAAGACCTCTGGATGATAGCTTTGCACTTTGATAGATTAAGATCACCGGCAGATTAATAGTGCGAATGGGCTGAAAACTCGTGATGGATTTAAACAATGCACTGTCTTCTCAGTGAATGTTGTTTTCCTTGGATTTCTCTTGAAGTTTCAAGAGACGGTACGGAGCAGATCTAGGTTATATCTGCTGTGTTGGTTTGTTTGGCTGCGTGGTGTAAACATTTCTCCTCTCCGCATTGTTTTCTGTCAGTGAGTGGAGAGTCAGATTGGCAGGGAGCTAGCCGCCGTGTATGACACGAGAAAACTCGTACTACTAGTTAATTTTTTATTTAATTTATGGTGTCTTGCAGCTCGTACACCATCTATCATGTGTAGGCAAAAGCTTGTGGGTCAGGAACGGTTGTACTTTTGTTTCAAGTAACCTACCTCTGCCCAAGTTTGCATCGCTAGACAGCTACCAAGGCTAACAGTATCCTAGCTGACAATTTTTTTTTTTTCACTTTACTGAAGTTAATGTGTGTGGGAAAAGCGCTTCACACAATACATAGGCGTAGTATCGTAACTTCAGCATGGCAAACAGTATCTTTGCTTTTCTGCTTGGTAAAACAAAGGCAAAACGCCTGAACTTCACCGTGACATAATTCCAGTGTTCTAGAGCGCCGCGGAACAAAGCTAAAAGACCGCAACTGATCTTAAGGGATTCTGTCTTGGTTTTCTCTATGTTTTTGGAAGTTACGGCAAAACGAACATCTCATTTTTACCATAAAATAGCTAAATTGACTCAAGATATTTGTCTACATGATAAAACTGATGTCCATTGTTCCAAAAATGGTAATAACTCATTTTCACTCAAAATTGATGTTACGGTCTTTTGCCTTTGCACGGCAGTAATGCTCTCTTTTACATTAGGTCATGATTGCTCATGGTTTGTTTTGTTGTGTTTGCAGACCTGAATATTTTTACCCATTAAACTTGCGTAAAAAGTGAATGGCACGTTCATTGTTTAGCTTGCTACATTTACTCTCAGGTCTGTTCACTGCTCTATGAGTAAACGGAGAAAGAAAGATGAAAACAAAAAAGTCAATTTATAGCTTTCATGGTTGTATTTGGTAATTATTAATTAACTGAACTCAAAAGGAATAATGAATGAATATTTCTGATCGCAAAGCAAAAAAAAAAAAAATCTCATTTGATCTAAAAACATACAGGTTAAGTGAAACGTTCATGGTACCACAAATACTCATCCAAAAACAGGTGTACGACGCAAGGTAAGAAAGGAGCCACTCGACATTCTCAATGCAGTTGCTGGATGATCTGACAGCAGCTGAGCAGGAGTCACATGGAGAACCAGTAGTGAACTTTACCTCATTCAGCTCTTTTCCTACACCCCATGCAAAATTCCTCTGCTAAAAAAGCACAAATGTGGGCATTTAAAAATTGCACACAGGTATTCTGAAAAATCAAAACTCTCTTGGTACAATGTTCTCTCTTCTGACAAAAGAAAAGTCTTTGGCAATAATTCAGTTTATCATGTTTGTGCGTGTGATCTGAAGAACACCAGATGAATAGTAGAAGCATTATGATATGAAACATCAGTAAATGTCATCGAAGGAAGCATGAATAAATTACAAACTACTAATGTTATTAATTTGATGTCTGAATATGTATTCCCGCTATGTATTTTGGCTTTATTGATACTTACGGATGCAAACGTTTTTGTACATGTTGGCAAGTACAAACTGAAAAGATGTGTGTCTTTATTTCAAGTAGATACAATCACTGGGGTTATAGGTTTTACTTAAACAAACGTGTCTGAATATTTGCTGTAAATTACAATCAACAGATGAAAAGCATTAGGGCTGGGATCGCTTAACAATTTATAAATAAATATGTACAACAGCTCTGAAGTGGAATTTATTGTTTTGTTACTGTCCTTTTTCGTAAACTGTTTTGTGCTTTGATTTGCGATCTGTAACTTGCTTCGTTGACACAGACAACAGTGGACAGCCCTAAGTGACAGTTGCAGGCTAAATAAGGAAAACGGCATCACAAGTTATTTTTAGTCCAGGTGCCTGAACCCTATAGAAATTAGGATTTTTCTTATCACCATTCTGATTTCCCATTAGAGTAGTATGGAGTGAATAGACCATGAGCCTTAAATTTGGGAGAAAGGTACATTGTGCCCACCCCTAGTCCATCTCCGTGTGCCAACTGCATTTCGTTCTTCACTTCATTTGCACCCGTGTGGAATTTCTAGGCTAAAAACAATAACCAGTAATTAATATCTTCTTGTTGTCAATACTGATATTGGTTAATAGTTTTTGGAGCTATACGATATGCTAAATCATATAGTTTCTTAGCCATATCTAATGTCATATGGCGAATGTTTGAACATCTTTTATAATGTGGGTAGTTCAGATTGAATTGAAATTGGCCTGTAGTAAGAGTTCTTTTACTTTGTCTGAAATGAAGGATTACATTGGGCTCTGCCTGTTTTTGTGCGTAGACAACGTAAAGTGTTCACATATGATTTCTGCTGCTTTTGAATTTGTATTTTTTGCTGCTGCAGCACCAGCACATTTAGACACTGTAGCATGTTTGCTTTTTAATATTCTAGTATACCTATTTTGCTTTTTCTCTTTTATCCTTCATTCTCTTGCTCCCCTCGACTGTTTCATTCCAGAAAGAGACTGGCTCTGACTGACTGTTCCTGTGTGTGTCTGATGTGTGTCTCTGATGTTGTCTTTTCCATTTCCCTATCTCTGCTCCATCCTGTGGAATGTGTCCAAACCCTCCTCTCTCTCTCTCTCTCTCTCTCTCTCTCGCTCTCTCTCTCGCTCTCTCTCTCGCTCTCTCTCTCGCTCTCTCTCTCGCTCTCTCTCTCTCTCTCGCTCATTCTACCCTCCACTGCTAATGGCCTAAATCCTGGGTCAGAGCCAAACACCTGGACCTAGTGCAGGAGGTGCCAATGTGAATACAAATTTTCTTCCTTTTTTCAGCTCATAATTTTCCAATTTTTCAGTAGTATCGCATCCATCTTGTGACTACTAATTAAGAACTGTACCTTACAGAAAGTGTAAAGTAGTGCATATTTCAGAAGTATGCACTGTGAAGAATATTTCAGTACTGAACTAAATGGGAAACGCTTTAATGTATATTAAAGGTTGTACTGCATCGTGGTACTAATGGCAAAGTAGAATTTTCTTATGTTAGTATGAGGCCTACTATACACTGTGTCTCAGTGTACAGTACTGAGGGGTTGTAATGTGAGGAGGAAACGTGTCAATTTCAGCAACGTTATGTGCAGGATGAGGGTGGAGGACACGGAAACCAAATAGAACTGAGAACCTGTGAATCTCTGTATGTCCATTCTGCATTGCAAAATTCACTATTAACCCATAAATATCAGAAAAGTGAAAGATGACTGATTAATAATAAACTCTATGGCTGCTTTGGTAAATGGCAATGTAAGTTTGTGGTGGAGAATGAGAGATATTGTATAGTCCAGTGCTCTTCACTCCTTCACTGGCCTTTTGGTTTGTTGATTTTGTGGCAGTGCTCATGCTGCCAGCTCCCTCAGACGTGGGCTGTGATGTAGTTCTCTTTTCTGGAGCTACATACTTTGCTTAGCTTCACTCTCTATTACTGCAGAGTTACAACTATCTCTGATGTTGTGTATGTGTGCATAGCAGATTTGTTTTAGTTGGATGTGTGCGTGTGGGAGTAATAGGCCTTTGTAGAGGATGAACAGTAATGTTGACTCACAGGGAGGGGGCTAGATGGAAAGGGGTGCTGTGGTGTAGTACAGTGGCCGTAAATCAGAACCAGATGGATCTGTGGGCTTTTAACCACATCACCCGTCTCTACACACTACACACAGAATTCAGAACAACCAAACGGCCAATTAAAATCTAATGGCAAATTTCAGCCCATGGTACAGCTTACCCTATTCTCAATTGAGCTCAGGTTTTCCCATCTCATACACTGTTGCAGATGAGTCACCATACAATAGGTAAGCAAGTGTTTGTGCGTGTGTGGCCCCAGCAGGTTGAGCAATTCCACATTGTTGTCTGGATTTATTTGTGGACTTGGGTTTGGAAGTATGACTGTGCAAAAGAAGCGTCTATGTGATTAATTTGATGTAAAAATGACTGAACATTGATAAATATGCTGACACTCTGTATCCATACGGCAATGTTCACAAGTGAATACTTTTGTGAGCCAAAAAAAAAAACGCTATCCACTACAACTCAAAAATTTGGAATAAAGAGAAGTTTTTATATACTACTTTCTTCCATTGTGTTCTTGAGACAGTCCAGGACAGTTGCTCCAGGGAGACCCTGTAACTGATCATTGTAAGTTGCTCTGGATAAGCTTTATAAAACCAAATATTCGTATGTCTCTAATATGATATTTATCATTTATTATTAACAAATTTTATATAGACATGAATTTTGGTATAACAATCTAATGACTGGAATATTTAGACTGGAAGCTAAATCTATAATATACTATTAATGCGGACTATTGTAATATATTTGATACTGTGTGTGTGTGTGTGTGTGTGTGTGTGTGTGTGTGTGTGTGTGTGTGTGTGTGTGTGTGTGTATAAAAAGTAGTGGTGGGGTGTTATCAGCATTAACGTGCTGCGTTAATGTGAGACTCTTACCGGGTGATAAAAAAAAATATATCACCGTTAATCTATTCACAAAGTTGGGGTTTTTTTTGTTGTTTTTTTTCCCGACCACCCACAAAGTTGGGTTGGGAGCTGGGTCTAAACTACGCAAGCTTTAGCGGCTGCTAGCCAGGCGATTATTTACTTTGTCCAAAAAAAACCCCCTCAAAAAACAGTGTGATGAGAGTCACTCATAGGACGGCCATGTAAAACTCCAAACACTCCTGCGCTACCACACACCAAAACACTATATCTCCCAGCCTCACTAGAGGCTCAGTTACCCAGAATGCAAACTTTCTTAAGGCAACTGGCTCATTCTTCTCATCATCAATAATTTCTTATCGATTCCCATCCCTACCCCTGCGTCTTTTCCCTCAGACTATTTTTACAGCCAAAACAGGTGGGCGGAGCTACCAGGCTAGTTTCCAGGCCTACACGTCGCAGCTTGTGAAACTCAATGAAACCAAAATGGAATCTGCTACCTACAGTAGCTCCAACAGCCAGTACATCATTTTAATTCAATAACGATAGCTAGACGTATTTTTCATTTCAATTCATAGTCTTTGTGTTTGGATATGTAATTGTTTGGGTATATAATTTAAAAATAGTAGAATAACGACTAGATATTTAGGGTGGCTTGGGATCATTTGGGGGGGCGGGGCTTCAGACCTTCAGAATTCAAATGAACCATTTTAATCTAGATTAATCTAAATTAATCATTTTAATCTAGATTAATCTAGATTAATTCCAATATTAGTGAGATTAATCTAGATTAAAAAAAAAAAAATCTATGCCCACCCTTAATAAAAAGTAAGCTGGTTTGACAACTGATTGTGTAATAGGGCTGAGTAATAATACTGTTTCCTATATAGAGATGGGCCTAATCCGATATGATAGTGGGTCCGATAGAGCTGTAAACCGTCATCGGATATCGGACAGACAGACCAATCTTTGTATTCGAGTTGGCAGCTTGCACTGGACCCTAAACTCAACGCTGTGTAATATGAGATGCCTATTCGCTCCCTATTCCATACCATGAACCTGTGGCAACTTCAGTTTCAGCGAGCAAATTGCATTAGCCATTGTTTTGAAATAAATGTCACTCATTTGGAGATACTTTGCTTTTTGGCGTTTCCAAACAAAGATGGGTACTTGCAATATGTGTAAAGCCTGCGTGGCGAGGGGTGGGAGTACTGTTGTGTTGTACAGTACAACAAATTTAATCAAGCACCTGCAAGGATTTCACAACAAAGAGTACCAAGAGTGTTAACAAACAGGAAAGAAGATACCAGGGGTCCGTTCTTCGTAAATCACTAACTTACTTAGCTGGATTTGATTGTTGTGGATTTGTCCTTATCTTGGATTGTTTCGTTCTTCGATGAGCATCTCGGACTTGCTGTCATAGCAACAGGTCCGTAAGCTTAAACCTGCTCGGGAGCAGCTTTATTTCATGTAAACAGGATTTAGGCTGCGCTCCTGGTGAGTTATGACGCGGACTAACTCACGTGGGAAAAGAAAAGTATATTGCGCATATATGTGTGTGTGTGTGTGTATATATATGTGTATATATGTGTATATATGTGGATGTATGTGGATGTATGTGGATGTATTTAAACATACATACAGTTTATGTATATATGTTTGTGTGTGGTTGTGGTCATCATTCGTGTGTTAACCGCTGTGTGTCTAATAATACGTCACATTCTATCCCCCGATTGCGTCTATACAAGTGGAGGTATTTTCTCAAATCTGTCGTAGCCATGTCTTGTCTGTTTGAGAGAGCAACCGGTTACCAAAGATGCGAGGGTTATTCGCAGAGTTTTTTAAATTCCTCGTGTTTTGCATGATAGACAGGATCGTTTGGCGCAGCATGACAATATACTTCTTGAGAGATACCGCTTTTCTCGTGAGGGTATCATTTATATAATTTTTGTTAAACCCCCATGTGAAATGGATATATGTAAAATATATATATTAGATATATATATCACTTAAATATAAAGATATGTTAGATGACAAAAGCAATTAATACAAAAAGCATTTGTTTGCTACTTTTTGCCAGCCCTCTCTCCTGGCTTTTGCAGCATTTGCTGTGTTTCCTGGTGTCTTTATTAAAGTTTGAAATTCTATATAACCCTCTAATAAAAGCTCTTGCTCTGCTTGAAAAAGAAATTGAGCTTGCTTTTTTGCCATTTCGTCAACCAATCGAAGGGGTTGTGATCAGTGTTTCTACTGTCGATGCATCTCCTTTTAAACCAACGCACAAACACGCACTAATCCTAGACAACTCAGTCCAGCTATACTAATCATCAACAGGTGTGCTCGTAGAACCAAATTAGCCGCATCGTTATTAGCATGATGATCTCATCTTAGATGTATCCATCCATCTCGAATGCATCAAGCGACGTACGAAGAACAGACCCCAGGCAGCAGACACTCGTTGACGTTTTTCAAAAACACAACACACTTACAGCAGACAATTCAAAAGCGAAAGGAAAATCAGAAGACTCTCAGCTCTCCCTTAAGACCTCTTTGGGGTTCTTCCTGGGGCTATTTTATGTGTTTTCTCCACCTCTTTCACAACACAACGAGCCTAAAGTTGGGCATCTTGTAACTCGGCCGGTCCACTTTAAATACAGAAGTGGTTTGATTACACTTTGCCCATGCTGTGTCTCTGAATTCACGTTATTTAAAATGTATTAGTTTTGCACTTTATTTTTTACACAGTTGTTAAAATGGACTATTCAGCCAAGATTGTTGTGTTTTTGATGATAACAAATTACAGCCTGTTGCTGCTGCCTTTTTGTGAAGTAATTTTTTGTATTTTTTGCTCTTCTAATAAGTGCTTATGTATTCTGTGATGTAACCTTACTGACAAACAGCACAATTGTAACAAAAATAATGCCAATATTAAAGTAAAAAGATATATCATCATCTGTATCTGTATTGACAATCGTGTATCGGAATCGAATCCAAACTGGAAAAATGTGGATCGGACCATCACGAGTCCTATGGATAACTTTTGTTACAATTATGTGTGATACCCTCAGCCCACAAGCTGATTCAGTTCATGTCATTACGTTCACATATTCTTACGTTATTAGAGTTTATACTAAAAAATATATTTCTGTTGTATAATAATAATGACAGACTTGGGAGGCAGGAGTGCAGAGTGGAATGTTTACTGGCATTAGTTTTTTCAAACTTTGGTGCTACATTATAATTCTTGCCATTCATTGTCTGTTCTCCATGACGCACTGTCACAAATCTATGAGGAGCAGTGTGACACATTCGCTTTGTCATATCACAATGTTTGAATGCATCATCTCACTCTTCGGTGCGGCTATCATCAATACTCAGTTACAGCGTGACAACTAATTTATAGTAATTTATAGAAGAGTTTACAAGCAGCTAATGAAATGTTGGCCCACCACCATGCCTTTATATTATTTTATTGTGGTACTGTATTTTTTGCTGGTGCATTTCATCTGATCTTTCACAAACCTCATAATTAAATATACTTAAATGTCTTCCAATATCGCAATGTTGTAATTTTGCCTTATTACAGTATTGAAATACAGTGTCGTGAGCTATTCTGCTACCTTATTAATTAATTGCCAAATAATCATTTCAGTAGAAGTCATTATAATTTACCTGTGGTCTGTGTGTGTCTGAGGGGAAAAGTGTGAAGCAGCAGGCTGTTTGCATATTCACTAAGTGATGTCACTTGCTTCACCTGCACATTGAGGGGAAAGGTGTGTGAGAGTTCCGCCTGAATGTAACTGGAGCTTGAGATAACCACTCTTTCATTCTCTCCCTCTTGCTTGCTCTCTCAGTCTCTGTCTCGTACAAAGAGACACATTTCTTTCTGTGAAGTCTGAGTCTCAACGATTAGGTTACCGAAAAGAAAAAGAACATTGTTCCAATTTACTGAAGTAGTCAGTGGCAACAGGAAAGTCGGAGGGAGGAAAAAAAAGAAAAGGAAGAAAGAAAGGGGGAGTGGAGAGGAGAAGAGACAGGCCAAGCATAACCACTGTGGTACTGAGAGTTCAGCCAAAGCTTGGGAGTCATCAAATTCTCATATGCTCTCCTCTTATATTTTCTTTAGTTAATTAACAAGATTCCCATAGTCGGAGCATTTCCCTCCTCATTCCTTCACTTTTTCTGTCTCATGGTTTCTCATTCAATGACTTTTCAATGTGTGTTTGTTTAAAATTTCACTGCAGGTTGTAAGTTAACAAGCATATGTACTGGGAATTGATCTGACATGAAGTGAAACTTAGTGCCTCATGGTTTAAATACCTTGTGCAGAAGATGATTGTACTTTGTGTCACTGCATTGCATGCGCTGGCATGCAGGTCTGGCTTTTCTGTGTTGTAGCTCTGTGTCTTGCCTGATGATTGACTGAGGGGTCTTTGTGTGTTAAAGCTGTGGCAAGCTTAAAGCGAGATAAAAAGACCTCTTGCTCTGGTATTTGTTCTGTGTGTAAGTGTGTGAGACGCTGGCGTTTGCACTAAATGTAGAAGATTTTTTTTTTTTTTTTGTCCAAGGTCAGAGAGCTAAACTGCTTTTTAATCTAAGGGAGGATATGGGCTGACTGCATTTCTGTGGTAGGCAGTTGTACAAAAGGCCCTTTCGTACTGTTTCAAAGTCCCTCTGTCTGTCTCTGCATCAGCCTGTGCTTTTCACATGAGTTGTGGTTAGAGGCTAGTATTGTAAATTGGTGTCGATCTAGGACCAGTTCCACCACTGAAGCTTTGCGTACTTTGGATGCAGACTAAGCTTTATCGTTAGCAAGCAAATCATTTAGCATGCCCTGATTTTAGACAATAAACTGGTCTCGGATCAGCAGCCAAGCGAGGCTCATATAGAGACAGACAAAGCTGTGTATGAGGCTCCTACTGCAGGGCTGTTTTTGTGTACGTGTGGCTTTGGTTCTGGACTGTTGGAGGATTAGTGTGTAGGTAAAAGGTCCTTTTGCCTGCTGATCTAGAACCAGTTTTCCTAACATCTATAGTAATCATGAGCATTTTTACCTCTCTTGCATTCAACAGGTTTCAGATCTGCAGTTAAAGTGTGTGTGTGTGTGTGTGTGTGTGTGTGTGTGTGTGTGTGTGTGTGTGTGTGTGTGTGTGTGTGT
>JBBJLR010000002.1:13796575-13815860 GCA_037577145.1 Brachypetersius gabonensis | reverse complement strand
CTTTCGCCAAGATTGGCCAATCCGAGCACAGAAGTTGCCATATTATTAGCCAATCGCAGCCGAAAGAGGCGGGATTTAAAGTAAAGTAGAACATAATTTGGAAGTTTGGAAGCAAAGGTTTATATTTGAGTAATAGTTGCACAATTAAAATTGTTTCTTTCCTGGAATCATTTTTGTAAAATTATTATTGTTCGGAAACGTCAACCTACTCAACTTTATCCGAATACTTTTACTGTACTTTTATCCTTCAGTGTACTTTGTCTTTTGTACCCATTTTGTACACAAAATGAAAGCATCCTCTTCAAATTTTGACGCATTGTTACAGTGGTTAAAGTATTAGACCATTTGTTTAGATCTAGCAGGAGAAACGGAGGTCTTATAACACAAATGTCTCTCCTAGGTGCTTGGGGTCTCTAGCCAAAGTGATCGTGGTTTGATTAAGAAGAAGCTGAAGGACATGAAAAAAGCACAGGAGAAACTGGAGAAACAGCGAGAGAAACGTGAGAAAGAAGCAAGACGAAGCGGGAGACTACCTGTCAACTCTGATTCTGTCTGCTGAGGCCATTGTGTTCTCAGGTCCCTTACTCTCTTTCCCCTCCCTCTCCCCCTCCTTGATATGACCTAGTTTGTGTCAAGCAGGCAGCTGATAGCCCTTTGCTGTTTTCTTCCGCATTTATGTGCAGCACCCTCTTCGTAAGTATATGAGCACAGTTAGAAAGGCACTATAATTAAAGAATTAGTCCATCAATGTAAATAATGCACAAGACTTCAGACAGAGCTCTATGAATTAGCAGCTCTTCGTAGTTGCCGATAGGTGCAATGAGTGAAGCACATTTAAGAATCAAGCTACATCTGCCAAGTCCTTGTAAATCTCTTACCTGAGGCCTTAACACTAAAATGGATTAGGTAATGTATGTCATGTCTCTTCGGTCTGCGTTATGTATACTTCTCTCAAAATGACCACTGCTTTGCTCATCCTTGCTCAAGAACAAATACTAGAAAACTTCCTGATTCCTGTATGCTTTTACAAGTGTACCATTGTATGCCGACAAGACTGAAACCCTTTCGGGTCAGATGCATCAGTTAGAAGAAAAAAAAAAAAGTTCTCACACCAGTCCTTAGGGACACCCAACCAGGTCGTTTTTTTGTTTTTTTTGCTGGGACAGCTGGTGGCCTAGCGGTTAAGACATTTGCCCTGAAATCAGAAAGTCGTGGGTTTGAATCCCAAGACTGCTAGTGGCACCTCTGAGGTTCGCTTGAGGAAGGTACTGTCCCCTCACACTGCTCCCTGTGCTCTTGGCTGCCCACTGCTTTACTTGGTGAATGGGTTAAATGCAAAGGACGAATTTCATGCTGTTCACACTGTGCACTGTGAGGTGTTCACGTATGACTTTCCGTATCGCTAGTTGTTACAAATGGGTTTAAAGAAAAAATATGGATTGTCTGGGGATCCCTGAGAACTGGTTTGAGAACCTTTGTGTTAGACGAGAAGTTTTGAAACATCAAGAAGAATGTGATTGTATTGAGCTGGCTTGAACTGGCCAAATGGATTTTTATTGAATTTGATGAGCACAAAAGAGCAGTTTTTGGCTGTGTTAAGGGAATATGATTGGACAGTTGGCTGTATAATTTTTACCCTCAAATACCACTAATACTGTGGAACGTGGAATGCTTTAAAACATTTAATATCTATTTTATCAAAGGACAAGTGTTTCCTTTGACCCTGTATAGACCTTTTTCGCGGAAACTTTTGTACAGTCATAGAGTGAGAACGTTATATTGTCTTTTTAAAGTTGATCTGGTTTTTAAATGTACAAACAATGTTTTATACATGTCTATTAACTGCATAGCTTTAAGAAAAGGGGAAAAAACATTTATTGATTTTAACTTTTGTACAATTTTCTACTGAGTAGAATAGCTCACATTAGTCATTTTGCTAATTACAGAAACAAAAAAGTGAATGTTTAAGATGCTGCAGCTTCTCTTTTTGACTTTATTGGTTATGGTGATTTATTTCTTGCCACATTGACCATATACTGCAAATATTATACTGTATATCAGTGGTGTATTTCCAGACTAGGGTACAGTATCAAGTTAAAGACTACAAGGTTCAGTTGTTTTTGTTTGAGGAAGGGAGAGTGCAATCAGTTTGGATGTAGCGCAAACCTACTTACTTTCTGATTCAGTTGTATTGTCTTATTTTTCCAGCTCTGATTCATTCTGAAAATTAGCTGCACTGTTTGCTAAGCCCCAGTAGATTTCTGTCTGTAAAGGGATGATTTTGTTTATTCAGCTACAGGGATGTTTCTCCCATCATGTGAGGTCATGATATTTCTCTGGCACAAGTGTGTAAGGTGCACCAATAAATTCATTTCCACATGATTTTGGGTGTGTGACAGCATGTTTTCAGGGTTTTTTTCTGTTGTACCTACCTTGTAACTGTAATTATTCCATTTGATTATTTTATTGACTCTCTATAGGTGCGGAGTTACTGTCAGTTTTCACCAGTATATCAGGAACAGCATATTTTAGTTGCTGAACTGTTAACCTGGCAGTTACAAAGGTGTTTAAAAACCCCAGCAACTCTGGCAAGCTGCATACCAACATATGGGCTATACTGTAATTATAATTACTGATTATGCAAATAATGTTCTGCTTGGAAAGTTTCTATATAACAATAACAGATGCTTAGTTACACTGTGACAGTTGCCCGTTAACCTAATGAAATGACTACTTGGATTTACTCTCAAAGACAAAGATGCCAGTGCTGAAACCCTTTATTTAGGGACATCAGAATGGGTATCAAACAACAAATACAGCTCATCTGTCCTATAATTTAACCACAGCTTTACATTTAATATAAATAATTTTGGTGAATTAAAGCACAGATCACACTTTCATGCATGTTGTGTTAGGATTTTATATACAAAGCAGCAGGGCAATAATCTCCTTTACTGTAAGAGGAGCAAGGAGTAAACAACATTCCTCTTAAAACTCTGTATTGCTACTTTCAATACACACTCAACTCTCAAAGCTAATATAGGAAAAGTACACTCCTAATGTAATCCAATAGAAATTTCTTATTCAGATCAATACATTGTGTATTGTAATAACCTTACAATACACTTGAGAAATACTCGAACCTAGAGTGCAGAAATTTCCAATGTGTGTAGTCAAAGGTTCACATTAGTTGAACATGACACCACAGTCCACTATGTCTATAAAGACAGCAAAACGGCATATGCTTTATATTTTTTCCTTCTGAGGTCCTCTTGTGGTTATAGGTCATTTTCAGTTGTTTATGTAGTATTTCATATATACAGTAACATTTCATGTCCAACCTCTATTTTTTAATATGCCATGAAGACTGACATGTAAATGATCTGTGTTCTAACTGGTTTTCCTATATTGTGCCTCATTCAGAAAACAGTTCAGACTGACCCACTAGTTAAAGTGTCGGTGTGAATGGGCATGGCTAGACTGTCATTGGCCAAATGAATATATGTAAATACGTTGGGGTTCATGACATCACAAAACCACTGGCTGTTTTCCACTTTGGTTTCCACTGGACTGAGCAGTATGTTTTGAAGTTTTACAACATGTACAACAGCAAACTGCTTCAAAAAGTAAGAAAAATTATATGGAAACTTAAGCCGATTCATTTGCATTAGCCTGATTACCTACAAGTGTTTGGTTTCCATGGTAATGCCTCACACATACATGTTAATACAAGTATTGTTATGAATAATCCTAAACGATCCTCATCAAAATTAGTTTGCACTGCAAGCCTATTTTTCAAAAACATCTTAAGAGCATTTCTCACACGGCTTAATCCAAAGTCCGATCATAAATCTGAAAGGCATCAAAACTACGAAAACCATCCAAACAACAGGACATATCTCTCTATTGGAGAAATTAGAGATTGATCACTTTTTTACAATGCAAGTACAAGTTCAAACCAAACCCTTGTTCTTGCAATGTCATTTTGTTAATATTTTCTAAAGCAAAAATGTTCCCACATTTAATGAACACATAGCTCCTGTTCTGCCTTGATGCTTAGGCTTCATCTGAATCCAGGACCTGGCTGAGTGTACAGTGCTCTAAATGCTGCGGAAGGTTGTCATGTCCTTGGGCTCTTTGCTTGGCACACACCAGTCATCTGCCTCATGGATAGTCTTGTAATGTTTCCATGCTGATTTGTTATAAACTGGGAGCCTTTCTATGGATTCTGTTGAAAGGGCCTAAAAAAAGAGTGATATGTATCCCCAGTTATTAAAACAGCAAAAACATTAAAAAATGATTTAATAATGATGATCATCATTTCAGACTGATGTTTTGTATTACTCTAATTCTCTGAATAAGAATTTCAGCACACAGGACCAAATATGAAATACTCATACATTAACATGAAATTACTTACTCTGATGTAAATGACTGCATCTGTGCCATAACCCTCAAGAGAGTAGAGCATCAGATCCCCCTGAAAGTACCTTGCATAGAGTCTGGAGATGGGTAGACCATAGCCGTAACCGGCCTGAAGACAACATTGTAGTTAATGAGATTAATGTAACGTTTAATCACACACACAGAGACCAAACAATTCATCCAACAAGTGGCTGAGCACTTTCAGTATTGCACAGCAATCATTTATGTTGGGTTGATGTTATGTAATACAGAAGTGTGCATGTGTTTTTCTGGATCTATAACATTTTGATTTCTTGCGGTCATTGCTAAACAGTGCAGCTACAGATTAAACCCACCAGAGGTGCAGCACGAGCTGTGTCCATCTGAGGCCGAGGGGCAGTGGAGTAGGTGTATGTGAACAACCTGTCAATCTTCCTCAGTGGTACTCCACCTCCACGATCACTGACCTGTGAAAGAAATGGATTAATATGAAAATGAAGTACACGTAGTAATGATTTGTTGATCTTTCTGTAAAGAAGATCTGCATCTTTATAGAATAAATATACATAGTCACATTTCTACAAATATTATTCAATGAATACTATACTATATACTATTATTTGTAGACATGTTAATTTTATTTACTAAACTGAAATAAAATGCAATACAATTGTTCCCTTTTTGATGTGGATGTTGATAAATTTCAGGACATAAAAAAGTAAAGGCTGACAATGAGTACCAATAGTGATACTAATTTTATCTAACCTGTTAAGCACCTTTGTTGGTTAAAACAGTGTTCTGGGTCTACAAAGAAAAGCAGATTTTAAGTATTCTATGGACCTTCATGATTTTTTTTTTTTTATAAATATGAAAGAGAGTGTAAATATAAAAGCCCACTCACTTTACACTGCCATGTGTGGACAAAGAAAGGGGGAAAAAAAGAAAAAAAAGAGTTAAAGTGTTAGAGATCAAATTGTGTGCCTGTACCTTAACAGTCAGATCTTCGCTGCCCAGGGCGATCCGAACATGAACTGGAGGATATTCCATGGCATCTCCATACAGCTCCATGGTGGCTCGCATTGCATTCTGAATTAATCACAAGTCACAACCTTTCAAACATGACTCACTGATGTATCTGAATCAATGTGTGTTGGGTTTTCTTCACAATTGGCAACTGGTAAAAGAACAGAAACTGAACACATTACCTTGAATAATTCAAATACCATGTGATACAGATGGGATGGCACATAAACCACTGTAATGGGCTTATCATGTTCTTTAACTGCAAAGAGAATTTCAAACAAAATACAATCATTTTTATTGCTATCAGACTCATTTTCATCTCATCAATATAATTACCAATACGTTTCATTACCATTAAATTCTTCCAGAATTAATTCTGGTGAATTCATATAGTATCTGTCACATAACGTTCTAGCATTTTCATATGCATCTGCAAAAAGAAAAGACTCATTACTAGAACAGCCAATCAAAGCATTGATATTGACATTTAGTTCACTCTGGACACCATTATACTTTCATTATACTTCTCTTACCTTTAACCACATCCATCACACGACAGTGAGGATCAATACCACCTATCTGTTTTGGATGAGCTGGGTTTACCCGCACTCGTCCTCCAAACAGTAGAGCTGCAATAGGCATAAAGAAGATCCACACTATTATTACTAATAATAATAATCATATAATAAAGTTGTACTACAACAACAATAATAATAATAGTCTCACTATGCTGGTTAAGGAGCATTCTGATGGAGATTCTGCTCATGTAGAAGCGATCCAGAAAATACTGCATATTCTGGCTGGTTATTGGGTCAGTGCCATAGGTCTCCTTGTACTCAACCACTCCCTGAGCCATGGTGGGCACCACATCATTATGTCTGTTGCGGATCTTTATTACTGCATCTGTGAAACTAGTAGCATCACAGATACATTGAGGGGGGTATGCAGAAAAACACAAACAAACATACTGTTACATGAGATACTTCCTCGTGTTATACACATACTCAAAAGTCACTTTTTCATCATTGGCATCTTCGGCCTTGAACTCAAGAATATCCTGGAGACTTTGCATGTACCTGGAGAGAAACAGCAAACAAAAGGCAATGAGCACACGCAGTAATAAAATGTAATTCCATGATGGGGTCCAGTCAATAAAGTAACACCTACCAGCTTTGCACTAGACGCACTGAAGGCGTCTTCAGTAAGTTATCAGGTAGCAGGTTAATCTCCTTCATAATGTTTGCCAACCTCACTGGCAGTTCTTGTCTCAGGAACATGAACGACGTTTTCTCACATGCATTTTCCGACCCTGGTCGAAATAGACACAAAATTCCAGGCTATTTGTTGTGTCTGGACTATATACACTATATGGACGAAAGTATTGGAAAACCTGACCATTACACAAATACATAGCCTTTAATATGGAGCTGGCCCCCTTTTGCAGTTTTAACAAATTCCACAAGATTTTGGAACGTTTCTGAGGAAATTTGTGCCCATTCATTCCTTAGAGCATTCATGAGGTGAGACACTGGTGTTGGTCGAGACGAACTGGCTCACAATCTCAGTTCCAGTTCATCCCAAAGGTGCCGAATGAGGTTAAGGGCTCTGTGCGGGCCAGTCAAGTCGTTCCACACTGAACTACTTTAAAAAAAACAAAAAAAAAAAAAAAAAGTCCTTTCTCTTCTCTTGAATTTTCTATGGCTTATGTTGCTCCGGTATTGTTTGGCAGATGTTGGCTAATTATTATTTGATAGATGTTGTATAGATGCAGCGAATGTGCAGTGTTTCGGTTAAATAGTTGACGTGTATTTAAGCTGTTTACAGGTTTAAGGAACAGTTGTGAACTACTTGAGCACTGATGTACGTCGCTCTGGATAAGAGCGTCAGCCAAATGCCGTAAATGTAAATGTCTTTTATGGACCTTGCTTTGTGCACTGGGGTGCTGTCATGCTGGAAATGGTTCTTCCCCAAACTGTTGACAACATGCCGTTTTCCAAAATTTCATATATACATTTACATTCATATCTATATATTAGTAGAGTGTACCTTTTATTCTATTATGAGGTGTCCCAATACTTTTGTCAACAATGTATTTATTGAAATGATCCTTCCTTGAAAACGTGTCTATGAAGAAACTCACCAAAATCCAAGAACTGCTTCATTGAGAGAGGGGACGGGGAGAACCTGGAGTACTGGTCAACCAGCTTCCCGATGGAAACATTACTCATTAAAGTCCTTAAAATCCTCATAATGGCGGCTTGTTTCTGCTATAAAGTTGGGGAAATATTTTTGAAAGTGTTAAGAGCTATGTAAATGTCTACATAATTGAGAAAAATAAGGTTTCTTGATGATTCTGCAGGGCTACACAGAGACAGAGAGAGGCTAATGTTAGCCAACAGATTAGCAAGAGCCAACTAACCACAGCGGAACTGGGCTCTCAGAGCTAAACTTAGACTACAACTAACCTTTAACCGATTACCTTAAGTAAGTCGTCTGCAAGGCTATAAGCCGGAATTTTCACCCCTCAACCTGTAAACAGGGCCCTTTACTGGAGAGGTGGTCGAGACGGGAGAGTCTGTCAGGAGACATGGCTGAAAACTGTCCCTCCCAGGAACGGCACGATAAAGTGAACAAAAATAAACTCTAAACTCGTGTGAACTTCCTACCACACACGGGGCACTCTTTCCTCAGCTGTCACACACTTAATTCCAGCAATGAGGTGTAATAAGCTTCATTCATGGGATTTTGTCAGGCGGCCAAAGCAGTTTCAAGTTGAACACGGCCTGACAGATCTCTCTCATTGGCTCCTGAAACACTCAGAGCCCAGCTCTCGCTGCGTCAGCCTACTGGAGGGCTCGGTTCCAAACCGCCCACTAAGGACCCTACATAGTGTACATAGTGTACAGTATAAATATTGTTTTTCAGGGTTTGGTCTTGGCCCTTTACAGGCATTATTATTACAGAGCATATTAAGACATTTTGAAAAACGCCATGCTTTGGGGAAGGCTCTTTTCTATTTCAGCATGACTGTGCCCCAGTACATAAAGACATGGTCGAAAATGCCCCCATTTTCAGTTATAACAGCTTATTTTATGTATTTAATTTATTTAAATGTAATGTCATTAAAATCTCTTTTGGTCTAATTGTCAGGTTTCCCAATACTTTTTTTCCATATAGAGTATATACTCCTGACACAGCAAATAGCCTTGTGTCTTCTTTCACCAGGGTCGAAAATGCAAGTGTGTCAGGCGTCCCAATGCTTTTTCTTATTCTCTGTAAAATGTTGATGATTCTTTTGTGTTTCTTTTTTAGAAATAAGACTCATGTGATACTATTTTTCAGCATTTCATTATTGGATCAAATAAACAAAACAAAAAATCATGTGTTACGCCCTGTTCACATTTTTGCCTTCCGAAATCCATTACATAAATAAACAACTTTCTGCACAGTTTGGTTAGATTATTACTGTGCCTAAATTCACTTAAGGCTTGATTGTTGTCTCGGGTCTGCAGGCGTGCAAGGCCCTTCTTCATGCAAACATTAAAAACAGTTGGGACTGTGCTTTTTGACATTTTGACTGTATCACATCCCACGCAGCAGAAATAATAATCAGGCAAATTAAAAACTGACTACGACAGATGCAAATAAAAGACTTGTGTTAATTTTTTTTCTGCTTCGGAAACAACTGTGCTGTTCACATTTAACCGCAGGGGGGCGCCCCGAGACTCAAAAATCAAATGCATTTGCATTTTAGGAGTTACACTGTAAATATCTACTTTTTAAAATACGATCTATAAACATCACACACACCCCACACCTTATACCCACATGAGCAAAAGGGGGATTAGGTGATTCGGATAAAGATAAAGACAATATAGAAAAGAAAAATAGTGTAACACAATGATTCATGCAACAAATAACAGCACAACACATAACTGTGTGAAAAGATTTATCGCACTTTGCCTGTAGATCAGCAGTGCAAAATGACTTATAAAAGTGCATTGTTAGTGCATTGTTATTATTGCTTTGTTACTGCATAATATAATGTATGAGTTACATCAATACAGTGATTATTTTGAATGCAAGAAAAATAAATGCAGTAAAACAGCAGAGAAGAAGTAAATTTAATACATTTGAATAAGTTTATAGACAATAAACAACAGAGCAACACAGTGATGAGAATATTAGTGTAACAAAAATCTATATAGACAATAAACAATAGTGCAACACAGTGACAATTGCATTAGTGTGACCAATAACAGTGTAACACTATAACGTTGCTGTGTGTACAGATAACAGCAGATCAATAGTGCAAAATAACGCATAAAAGTAACTTAGCGTTAATGCAATAAAAAATAAATGCAATAAAATAGCAGATGATACAGAATGATAAACATTCAAGAACAAGAACATTAGTGTATATAACAGCATAACACTGTAACATTGCTGCGTGCAACAAAATAACAAGAAGAAGAACATCTGCGTAACAAATAATAGTTAACACTGACGTCGGGACAATTGGTGGTTGAGGAGTAGCCCCTGCCATCGCATGGTCGTGGTTTCGAATCCCAGGACTGCCAGTGGCACCCCTGCGGTACCCATGAGTAAGGTACCGTCCCCACACACTGTTCCCTGGGCGCTGAGTTCCTGGCTGCCCGCTGCTTCACTTTGTGAATGGGTTAAACGCAGAGAACAGTTCCGTGCTGTTCACTCTGTGTGCTGTGCTGTGGTGTGTTTATGTATGACAAACGGACACTTTACTGTAACATTGCTGAGCGTAAAGATGAAAAAAAGCTGAGCTCAGTAGAAAAATAAATGCAATAAAACAGCAGTGAATGATGCGGGAGTGAGACAAACATTAAAAACGCGTGTTAAGCTCTGAGTTCTGCCTCTCTTACGGTTTGAGCCTCTGCGAGATCCGTTACTCGTCACAGCTCGTCGTGGACCAGGAAACGGTTCTATGGTTGGTGCCAGCAGCAGCAACAACAAACAACAACGGTTTCTGGAGAAAAATCAAAGAAACTAACTACCGGGTCAGTCCCTGCATGTTTAAACGAGCCTGGAGCTATGAAGAACAGTTATTCTTACACGGCCACTCTTTTATTACTGTCTTCTTTCGGATAATTTCACTTTTAAAGCCAGTTTTGTGGCAGACAGCCACGATGAATGACAGTAGCTCGCCTTAGCATTAAAGGATGGTTAGCAACGAAGCTAAGGCTTAGTTGTGTATTTTATTTTTTACTTTATTTTGTTAAATCAAATACATATCATGTATATATTTAGTGTCAAGTTGCCTTGTTAAGTGAGTGGTTTAGGATAAGCTTAAAAGAATAAAACCGTGTTAATCTGAGTAGTTGTGTTGTGCTCCGTGAGTGGGTTCTTGACTCGGGTGACGCCCAGAAGCTCCCAAGCCTGGTCTGACTGTTGATATATTGCCACAGTAGAGCATCTAAAGCTTCATTTTTAATTCGGTTGTTAAATCTCTCTATGATCCTGCTTTACCCAGCTGTTATCTGATCTTGTCAGCTAACCATTGTTAGATGGCTAGCCCTTTCACTTCGCAGAAAAATGTTAATCGAACTCATGAAACACTTTGTGTCCAAACTAAACTTCTCATATATATCATTTAGTGGTAGGAAAATGCTGGTAATAGTTCTGTACATTTCTGGATATAGCAGTTGTTGGATTTATCGACCTAGTTACGGATTCGTGCCTTACGTCGTGTACAGTTCGCAGGAAAGGAAAACAAGTAGCACAACTCTAGTTTATAATCTTTCACAATCACGAGCTGCGAGCTCCCTGGTACAGAGTCTTTTCTAAATGTCTGTTGTATTGGCACAGGACAACACATAAAGCTTATTTGTAAGTCCTGTTTAAGTGCTGGTAGTTGTTATATCTCTTTAGAATACAGCTTATTCTGTCCGAGTAGTTGACAGTTGTCAGCTAACCTTTGTTAGATGACTAGCACGTTCACTTTGCAGAGTTTAGAAGATCAGACACTTCTGCATGCCCCACCTCATCTGTGTCCTTCAGTAGTGTGCAAATTGCTGGTCATAGTTCTGTACATTTCTCTGTAATGCAGTTGCTGAATTTATCGACCTAGCAACGTATTTGTGACTTGTGTACAGCAAACTTAAACGATTTTTTAAATGTAGTGTTTTTAGTGCAGTCCGATGTCTCTGGTATCAGGCAGCTGAACAGAGAGTTCATTGTATTTCTGAATCTTTCATAAAAAATCACGAGTTGCAGCATGTTTTTACCAAGTGACCAGTCCTGCTGGAGTCTAGTAACAGAAAAACACAACTGAGCTTCTTCCATATATTCCCATAAAACTATTTGCATTTTTTACTTTAATCATTTAATAGTACTGAAAGTATCCTCCTTGTCCTGTAAATCAAACTCACTTCATAATAAACAATAATTTAGACCAATATTTAGATAGGTTTTACATACAAATCTTCAGACTTTTAAAACAGTATGGAAGATAAAAGGATTTTTCAGTGAAAGATAAAAGCTTTGTGCAGAGAAGCAAAAGCGCCTCTTGAAATCACCCACTTGATTTTTTTTAATTACTTTTTCAGGAGTGTATAGTGGGGAGGGCTAGGTATTTGAGACAGAAGAAAAGCATCTAAATGAGTTGAGTGCTGGTCCTTGCTCTCAGTGTTGTCTGTACAGTGTGTCTTTGTGACTGGACTCTTGTCTGGATCGTCTGGAGAGAAATGAACAGCTTTAGTGCTTTGGCAAGGTCACAATGCTAATCTTTGTTGTGGTGTTAATTTTGAATGCTGTTTGGTTGTTTTGTAGTTTATGCGGTCATTTGAAAAGCTCTGACAATCATAACCACGAATTGCACTGCAGGTAAAGATATATACAAATAAAAACATAGCTGCGCATACAAATCAAAAACCTCTGTTTTGACTAGTGTATTTTGTAGTGTAGGACAGAATAGGTTCAGTAACTGTCAGCGATTGACTTCTTGTACACAGAGTAGCTTTAAAAGATATTTAACTGACACTTAATTAACACTTAATTTTGAGCCTTCAGTACAGTTTGTTCATGACTCTTTCTTATTCTGCAGCATCATGTCAGATAAGAGTGAGTTGAAGGCTGAGTTAGAGCGAAAGAAGCAACGCCTTGCTCAAATCCGAGAGGAGAAGAAGAGAAAAGAAGAGGAGCGCAAGAAGAAGGAGGTGAAAACATATCCAGACATTAAAGGTTTTGAGTGCCCGGAAGAAGGAAACACCATATTATTATGTCAGTGTGGTTAGTGTTTCCACAGGATTTTCAAAAACTGGTGCTTTGGCTCAGAGTGCGCCGCTGCGGTAACACAGCAGTGTGATGCAGTTACCAGCTTGACTAGCTAAAATAATTTGTGTCCATAATTGTTAAATACTTGCAAAATTTCCTGCAGCACAGTGCTAAAGTAAAAATGGCCCTTTATAGACACACCACATACATGTTAACACACCACAGCACACAGTGTGAACAATGTGAAAGTCTTTTCCTGCATTTTACCCGTTTTACCAAGCAATGGAGCAGTGTGTGGGGACGGTACTTTGTTCAAGTTGCAGGGTCAACTTCCTAACAACCAGTATGCTTTTCTTTCATTTAAAAATGAAAAAAAAAAAACACAAACAGTATCTTTTCTGATACACAAATGTTTATACTTGAAAGTCAGAAACAGCTTTCGGATACCCAACTGCCCCTGTAAACACTATTTGTTATATACTTCACACTCTCTGTCCTGGTCCTGCTGAACTTGGACAGTTATTTATTGCTGTCTATATCTATTGTGCATTTTGCACACATAATTACACCACTGCTAGAATACAGTATCTGGCATAATACTGTAATCACTCAAATGTCAACTGTTCTGAATGTTGTCTTGTCCTGTTTTGTTGGTCGTGTTTTTCTTGCAGTCTTTCTTCTGCTCACTTTGCACTCTGTCTGTTTTGTCCTGTCTGCGTTTGTGGTATAGAGATGTTTCTGTTTTTATTCTTGTGTTGTACTATGGTTCTAGAGGAACATGGTGTCATTTAACATTACCATTAGTTAGATTAATATTAGTAACATTACTAGTAGGGGTGAGACTGAGAGTATGGCCCTGGTCATTCATATCCAAAAAATATTGTTTTGGCATATCAGTTTTTTGCTTTCCAGCTGTTATTGATCAGCAAATGAATTTGTTCATTTGTTCACTGCATTCAAAATAGTTCTACAAGACATAGCACACCTTATAACTATTAGACCTTCAGCTACCTATAACATGAAAGTGCCACTCATACGGGCAAGTAATGTTACATTCGCTATATGGTGGATAATTCCAGTTGCAGCATAACTTATGTTATATTATCTCATCATAGTTTACTGTTTGTCACAGCATCCAATGTTACTAATTATGAGTTCTTATTTTTGGTTCCACCTTTACTGGTGCAAAATTATAAGTTAGCCATGAAAAAAAAAACCCATTGTGCAGTAAACCAGCTTAAATGACAATAAAAGCATGTTGCTGAGCAAAAATGTTAAGAGATTTGTGTTTTGAACTGACTTGTATATCGTTGCTGCAACTTAGGGAAAAATAATTAACTTGCAGCATAATGTAATGTTTCTCTCTGTCTAGAAACTGAAACTTCAGCATATAGGATTATCATGCATGTGATTGGAAACTCACTTAGTAGCTCTTATAGTGATGCAGTGTATAAAAGGAAGGAGAAGCATCTGTTGGTCGCGTTAAATTCCAACATCTGGTTCGGAACAAGAACTAGTCAAATAGAGCTTCATTAGACCAGTTTAATGTTAGTTTAATGATTTAGTGGCATTTTTACATTTTTCTTTTCAGTTTTCCCCATTCTGAAAAACACTAAAAACACAACCTATTTTTACTGTTACTGAAAAATGTTGCTGAAAAACAAACCAATCACGAAGCTGGTTTTACTGTGTTATAGTAAAAAACGTGTTACTTGGAACCACTTGGTTTGAAACAGAAAATGTTATTGATTCCACTACTTCATTTTTCTAAATAACCTCACTTTACTTTTTATTCACAATAACATATTTAAAAACACATATGTTGAAATGTGTTGTTTATAGCTGTTGCATATTAAGTATGTATAGACTGAGATCTTATACTAGATTTCTAAATTTTCAAATTAGTTTGTGAATGCATTATAAAATACCACCTAATTAAAAAAAATGTGTAATGCAAAAAATCTAAAATGTGTGTAATTAATCAAAAAAGAAATGTAAATATTTGTGTCTATATGATAGGCAGAGCAGCTGAAAGAACCTGCAGCACTGCAGGATGACTCTGATCTGGAGAAGAAGAGGAGAGAGGCTGAAGCACTGCTGCAGAGCATGGGAATCACATCTGATGTCTCTGTGGGTAAGACTACAGTTCATACAGCTTCCCTTATTTCACTGGACACCATTCCCTTTTACACCTGTGGCCTGGTCCTTTTTTGGGGGGCATGTCATCTGGCTGTTGGATTTGATGTTCTCAAATAGGTAACTTTGAATTTGTTTTGTAATGTTGCTCAGTATTCTTTTACATGTTTGCTGGAATTTCTGAATAATTAAATATAAGAACATTAACACTTGAACCTTATTAACACTACAGTACACATTTCTTATAGAAAGTTACCAAAATCTTTGAATGCACATGTCAGTGAGTGGTAGTGTCGTTACAAAGTGAGATGATGATTTGACTCTTCAAAAAGGAAGCAAAGCAAAGACAGGAAATATTCCAGACGTTTTTACAGAGTCTTAAAATTTAAAGCAGACGTCTTTAAAAATTAAAGCAGCATTCAAACTAAATAGGAATTAGTGTTTCCAAGAGCAGTAAAACATTTAACAGTTAACATTGTAAGTCTTTACATTACAAGTGCTGCTCCATTCCAGTTTTCATATCTTGATAGTTAATGTTTCTCAGTGAACCATATCTTGTCTTTCGTGTGAACAAACTTGTGTTTTTCCACATGTGAGTTTAAAAAGGCCATATATTTTAATACTGCTACAGCATTTACAGACAGAAATTTCAAAGCAGCCACCTCTCAGAGTTGAATTTAAAAGATCCTCATGGGTTTAAGATCATCAGTTCTAGGTCTTTTTTGACCATGTAAAGTGAATGTTGCCCAAGAACATGCAATTAATGATTGATTCAGTTCAAACAGTGAACACAAGGGGGCAGAAGTGCTCTAAGCTTGACTTTTTACATGAGTAAAGAGTTAATTTTTGATGTTGATTTGACATTAACCTTCAAAGAAGGTGATGCACCAGTGGTCACTATGGTAGCATTTAATAAAATCTGTTAATTTGTTCCAGTTCAGTGGAATACTGAGGAGTTTATTACACTGAATTCATTTCTCTACTTTTATTCAGTGAGTGGTGCATGTTACTAGTAATTGTTAGCAGGAAAGGTAATTGCATTAACTCAAATTGATAACCCTATCTATGTGCACAGCTTTCTTTATGCATTTATGCACACCATTCACCAACTGGAAAAAGTGCACATGAACTTAAGCTGCTGAATATGTAAACTCCCTTTATGCTTCCTGAGGCAGAACGTTTTTGACAAATTGAAAGCTGCCACACATCTTTAAGTTAAATATTTCAAATACAGTTAAAGCTGAGACGTGTTTATTTATATATATATAATCTTGACAAACGAATCAATGAAACGTTTAATTGTCTGAAAGAAATACCTTTGGAAAACCATTTTCTTCAGCAACACAATTCATGCATTTTTGATTTTATTTCAGTTTAATTTTAAAAGGATTGTTCTACATTGTCCTACTGGGAGTGTATTTTTTTTAATTATGGACATGGTCTTCTGAATTGTACCATAGTTCCTGCACCTATGTCTCCCACTGCCAAATCTGTGGGCACCCCAAGTGAGGCAGGTAGCCAGGACTCAGGCGATGGCGCCACAGGACCCAGGTATCGCAAACACTATATCTATCTCTCTCTCTCTCTCTCTTTCTCTCTCTCTCTCTCTCTCTCTCCCTCTCTCTGATCTGTAATTGTTAACGCTGAAGAGGTTCATGATTTTGGGATTGCATGAGAGACAGACAGTCTGTGCACCAAAGGGAAAATGTTTTGTTGTTTAAAGGCTTTGTGTGTGTGGTTTTATGTACAGGTTTCAACAGGCAGTGTGTTTCTACCTGCATGCTCTATGCTATTAGCTGCTTTTTGCCTATAACACCGAAATAACTTATGGCACGTAGGAAAACCCCTAGTGCGAGGAGTAAATATTTCTTGTCTGTCAGGTAAACTGTGTAATTTGGTGTCTTTTAACCGTTGCATTGGTTATTATAGTAATTTATGCATTTAACTGTATTTTACAGTATGTAACTGTAGGTCCTGACTTTCTTGTAATCATTTTCATTAATTCTGTCTAAAAATGTGAAAAATCGGGATTAAATAATAAAAAAACCATTCAAAAGTTCAAACAAAATTCATGGTAATCTCAGTAATGATACAAATATGTTCTTTTGTGTAGAATCAGAAAAAAAGCAAGTGCCATGAAGTTAAAGTAGAATTAGACATACTCGGAGTGTGATTTCTTGTAAGCTGCCAGTGTTTCGGATGGAAACTCTAACCATTTACACACACTGCAGCCCTGGGGGGCTGTTTCCCGCCTGAGGCCCTCCGTGTCCACTCATTTCCCTCTGCTGCACCACCGCTTCCTACACACATGGAGGTCATTTTTCTAACCACATATACACACACTTGTACATCCACTGAGGCTCATGTACACCCTCCTGGGGTGCACTCTGCCACACACAACCACACACACACACACAGAGCCCCCTACTCATATGTTAGTCACGGAGGGGCAGGTGAAGCGGCTAGCTTGTAGACACGTTGTCTTCTGTATGTGAGAAATATACTCTATTGTCACCAAAAACACATTTTAATGCATGTCTAACTAACTTAGGCTAATATGACATGGATGGTTTGTAAGGCAGGCAGCATTATTCGCTATTTTTCTTTGCTTTCTAACTACTGCTAATGATCAGTGTTTAAAGTTCTTCTAACCATGCTTATAATCGCTAATAACCTCTTTTCGTATTTCTCTCTCTCTGTCTCATTTATGTCTCACTCTCTCTCACACACCCTAATTTTGGCTTGTTGCTGTGACACTAACAGGACTCTCCACTGGGACTCCGATCCTTCTACACTACTGCTTCACTCTGAGCTGGGGTACTGCATCCTCTGCCTCTTCCTCTGCTTTCTCTGTGTCTTTCCTTGTTTCACAATCCAAATAATCTTGGAGACCTAATTTAGTAGCACAGTGATTAAAATTGTTCAAAGTTACATTCAGATTCAAAACCCAGTATTAACATCAGACCAATACCTGCATAAAATAGTGAATATCGGGGAAAAAATGTGATTCTGTAACAGATCTAGCCAGAAATATTGACCTGAAAATACAGGCTAACCTCACCATCTGTGGTCTTGTAGGAAGGATACATGTCTGGAGACAACTTGTTAATTTTTTTGATAGTGGGGTATGCCCTTCTAAAACATACTTCCATTTGACACAAGGTAGCTATAAAAACACTGCCCAAACACTAACATTTATTTCTGAAATACTTTGCTTGAGGGCAGTCTACTTTAATTTTTGTTAGAAGAGTATTTGCTATCTTCTAAAGCTGAAGTGTCTAAAGCTGTCTTTCCACGTCCCACAAGGGGTAATGTTTATTTTACCATATGTCATGTGATCTCAGCACATGTAACACTAATCTACATGTGTACGTTTTTTCAGCCATGCTAACTTACGTTACATGCTTTGGCTGATGACAGGTTTGTTGTCACCACATATCTCCGCTATATACAATCATTTGAAAAATTCATGCTCACTTCACTGGTTTGCCCAGATTTCACCTCGAATTTCTTGTGGTTATGCCCAGACACTCTCCTTATGAGGTCACATTTGGCAGTGCAATTTCAAGTAGGGTTGTTTTACATGTGCTATTTGTTTTTGTTTTTTTAATAGAAAATATAAAAAAGTATAAGAATGTTGTTGGATTTATAATTGTTAGCTCTATTTCAGCATAGAACCATATGTGTTTCGGATTTAAAAAAATATATTTGCATTTTAATACATGTTATTTTCTGTTTGACTGTTTAATAGCATGTTTGACATTTTGTAATACTTTTAGAGCAAATGTGTTTCCATCTTCATATTTGTAGTTTATGGTATTCGCTCCATGTTTTTACCATCCTGACTTTCGTCTGTCTGTCTGTCTGTGTTCATTTGTTCCCACCATGCCAGACGAGGTCCAGTGAAGCTGGGCATGGCAAAGGTGACCCACGTGGACTTCCCTCCCAAAGAGGTGGTGTCCTACACCAAGGAGACTCAGACGCCCACTATGAGTGAGCAGAAAGAGGGTGAGTGCTGGACATTTAAATGCTTTCAGTAGATCCACCCTTTTTTGCTGACATGATTTTACAACACACTTTTTTCACCATCTGCAGTGTGTTTTGTATTTGCTGTGCCATTTGACTTTTTCAGATCTAACTTATCAGACCCCGACAGGCTTACTTTATGTAATGTGTCCTTGCATGTTTTTGCTTTTGTACACTTCTGTATTGTGACCTTTTCCTGCCAATTATAGCCCCTTTAAATAACAATTAATATTCCCAGAATTTTTACATACTGGGAGCTAGCATTTTTAATAAGTGCTGACGTATGTCAGAGGTTGAGTATGGGGCTACTGTGTCTGGTCTGGATACCAGGTTGTAAACCTCTCCGGTGTGTGTGTCTGTGTCTGTGTCTGTGTCTGTGTCTGTCTGTGTCTGTCTGTGTCTGTCTGTGTCTGTCTGTGTCTGTGTGTGTCTGTGTGTGTCTGTGTGT
>JBBJLR010000002.1:13786131-13796475 GCA_037577145.1 Brachypetersius gabonensis | reverse complement strand
TCTGTCTGTGTGTCTGTCTGTGTGTCTGTCTGTGTGTCTGTCTGTGTGTCTGTGTGTCTGTGTGTGTGTCTGTGTGTGTGTGTCTGTGTGTGTGTCTGTGTGTGTGTCTGTGTGTGTGTGTCTGTCTGTGTGTGTCTGTCTGTGTGTGTCTGTGTGTGTCTGTCTGTGTGTGTCTGTGTGTGTCTGTGTGTGAGAGAACGAGAACTTGCTTTGGAAATGATCTGACTTAAGTGAGTATGGAGATGAAAGCTAGGGGAAAATTGCAGGGCCTCGGGAAACATAAGAAGCCAAGGAAAGATTAAACTCCCTCATACATACTCACACGCACAGTCTTCTTACTCCTGCCCTACCCCTGTCTTGCTGAGCGGCAGGGTCCCTTTTGCCAATTATTGTTTAGGATAAGGGGAGGAGACATGATGTGAATAAGAGCAATACAGAAAGGGTGAGGAAGTGGGAGAAAGGAAATAGTAAATTGTAGGACGATTGAAGGATGATATGAAGAAGTGTGCCATGCCTTGCTAATGCACGTGAAGCATGTCAACATGTATGTAATTGCGCCTCATAGCTTTTATGTGGAACTCTGCGTGTCTTCAAAAAGCCTCATTCACTGTTTGGCTTGTAGTGATCTCCAGGTCTTCATGTCAAGCACATGTCGGAAGGTAGGGGTGTGGGGGCAGTAATTGCTTGAAGGGATTGGGGGGTGCATTCAAAGTTCCACAGATTGCTCTCAGAGTTGTTTTGCATGCATTACCAGGCTTTTGTTATGGTGAAGCTGCTCTCTATTTTAGCCATTTTTAGTTCTGCCAATGTGTATAGATCTGGTTAATGCAATGGAGTATAGTGGAGTGAATCTAATTGGTGGGTACACCAGAAAGAGCACTTTTCTGACAGCAGTTAATCTTAAAATGTTATACTTCTGAGGTATTTGATTTTTAAAAATCACATTTGAAACATGCATAAGAGCAGAGATTTGCATAAGTAATTTTGCAGTGATTGCTTTTATCTAAAACTGTGGCTAGAAAAAAAATGAGAAAGTGTGAACCCTAGTGCAATATGATACATTATGTTCAAGATCATCTCTATTTCTCTGTGTATTATTCACAAGCTCTCTACATTTTTCTCTCCCTGTGCGTGTGCGGTGCATATAAAACTTCTATATTTAAAACATTCACCTATCAGCCTTAAGATTAAAACCACAAGATCTCTGACCATCTGCTGTGGTATCTGGCACCAATACGTGTGAGATGGGTCCTCTATGGTTCAAACTAGTTTGTCCAGCACACCCCACACATGCTAGGTGGAATTGAAGTCTAGGGAATTTGGAGGTCAAGTGAACACCTTGAACTCTTTGTCATATTCCTCAAACCATTCCTGAACAATTTTTGCAACGTGGCAGGGCATATTATCCTGCTGAAAGAGGTCACTGCCATTTGGGAATACTGTTTCCATGAAGGCGTGTCTTTGCTCTGCAGCAATGTTTGGTTAGGTGGTAAGTGTCAAAGTAGCATCCACATCCAAGCTTCCCAGCAAAAAATGCCCAGAGCATCACACTGCCTCCACCACCATGCCTTCTATCCACATGCTGTGTAAGAAAACTTGATTCATCAGAACAGGCCACCTTTTTCTGTTGCTCCTCGTGTGCACATTGTAGGAACTTTTGATGGTGATACCTGGGCATTCTGACCAGTCTGCAGCTACATGGCCCCATACACAGAAAACTGTGTTGCACTGCATTTTCTGACACCTTTCTGTAATAGTTAGCCTGATCAATCAGCTTTGGGCGTCTATAACGCTGTTTCTGGTTCTGCAGACCGAGAGACCTACTGTTTTTAAGACTCTGAACCCCTTGACAGGTGCCGTTGTAACAGTGTTATTCACTTCAGCTGGTGTGTGTCTGTGTCTGTGTCTGTGTCTGTGTCTGTGTCTGTGTCTGTGTCTGTGTCTCCATATATTCTACTATCCATATATACTAGAATGTCCTCTCTCTTGTTCTGCCCCCACCTCTTTATTCTCTCTCTCTTGTTAAAGTATACAGACTCTTTCTATGGCATCACAAAAGTGTGTTTAACTGGGATGATTTTTACAGAAAATACCAAACCAACATTACAGCAACCTCTCCTTCCATCGTCCCTGCTGCCACTATGTAATCATTTCATCAACTCTTTCACTTTCCACGGTCTTCTCTCCTTCACTATGCGGACACATAACAAAACGCATTTTTGACATTGGAAGGCTTTCACGCCTCTTGTCCCTGCCACTCAGAGACATTCCTCTTTCTCTCTTTTTCCCTCGCTTTCTCTCTCACCCTCGCTTTCCCTCTCCCTCTCTCCCTCTGATTGAGTGATTTGTCGTGGGCTGTGGAGACAGCAAGGGGGCCGCTCTCTGAAGGTCAGCGGGTGGTATGGTACAGAAGGAGAGGGTACTGTGCTCTGCTATGCCACACACACAGACACTGCTGCTTGTGGCTTGGGTTGACACACATGCTGATTAGAGTCCTTGATTTGTACCATTCAGATTCAGTGTCCTTTCTTCAATCTTTTGTCTGCACTGTACTTGTCATTTCAAGAGAATCTTAAAAGCAGAGCGGTCTAATGGGGTTTAAAGGATGCCTGGCATCCTGTGAGGGTCCAAATACTTAATCAGACCCCACTGCCTTTCTTTGAGAAATACATTTTTCATAAGAAAATGAATGTTGTAAACAGAAACTCCAACTTTTTTTGTGTAACCTTAAATTTTCAAGCTCCTTTCTGGGATATTTAGATGAACAAAAGCCATAAAGCAACCTGTCTTATAGTGAGTCCTGATCCAAATGGGTTTCCTCATACAGTGGGGAAACCCACTCTTTGCCGACTTACAAAAAAATGAACAGTCTAATTTATGAGGTAGTTTATTTTTTTATGGAGAGAGACAGAACATCAACCAAAAATCAAGAAAAAAACATTACATAAATGTTATAAATTGAATTGCATGTCACAGAGTGAAATAAGTATTTGATACCTGTCAACCCAGCCAGACTTCTGGCTCCCACAGACTAGTTCATGAAAAAGGTGAGGGATCAGCTAAGAACTACACGGGACAGAGTTAATGATCTGATGGCAGTTAGGACCACAGTCACTAAGAGCACCATTGGTAACACACCACATCATAATGGATTGAAATCTTGCAGTGCCCACAAGGCCCCCTGCTCACATGTACATCTTAAGTTTGCCAAAGAACATCTAAATGATTCAGAGAAGGCTTGAAGGAAAGTGCTGTGGTCAGATGAGACCAAAATCGAGCTCTTTTCATAAACTCTACCCGCCATGTTAGGAGAAAAGGAACGGAGCATGGTCAAGCATGGAGGAAAACATTATGCTTGTGGATGTTTTTCTTCCAAGGGTACAAGTTTACTTCACCGCATTGAGGTACCAATTGTTGATGTTTCCTTCCCTCCTTCCCAGAACAGTGAAGATGGGTTGTGAATGGTTTTCCAACATGAGAGAGAACCAAAACAAACTGTCAAAGTAGCAAAGGAGTGGCTAAAGAAGGGGCACATAAGGGCTTTAAGGTCCTTGAGTGGTCTAGCCAGTCTCCAGACCTCAATCATCTAGAAAAGCTGTGGAGAAGCTGAAGCTTCGAGTTGCCAAGCAGCAGCCAAGAAACCTAAAGGATTTAGAGAGTTTCTGTAAAGAGGAATAGGCCAAATCTGAGACGTGTGCAAACCTGGTGACCAACTACGTACTGCTGTGCTTGCCAACAAGGGTTTCTCCACCAAGTACAAAGTCATGTTTTACTTGGAGATCAAATACTTATTTAACTGTGGTTGATATTCTGTTTCTCGCCATAAAAATGAAACTACTAATAAATTAAAGACTGTTCATTTTGTTTTTGCAAGTCAGCAAACTGTAGTAGCTGGGTGCTGGGTGTCATTTAACTGTGCTGTCCTTTTGCGAAACTGAGGTCCAGTCTTAGACGTTTCAGCTACACAAGACTGTCTGGGACTGTGAAACAGTTACGTTATGAATATGAACTTTAATTAAAGGTGATTGTTTTAATCATCCTCTCCGGAGAGGAGGAGTACTACTTTATTTTAATCACCAGGGCATGTGAGAGGCCTCTCATATGGAGAGCCTCTCTCTAAACTCAGGCACTCTTAACCCAGCACTCAACTGCCACAACCACAAAACTGCCTGCCTTTCGAAATTAAACCTATTGTCTGAGCTTGAATTTATCATTTACATGAGCATTATTCTCCTTAAAGACATGTATTTAATCAGTCATGAAAAATTAATAATGTGTTGGATGCTCCCCCCTGTGAATAATATCTAAGTGATTAAGGAATTGTGACTAAAATGTGCCAATCATTTTGTCACCATGTAAAATGGACAGACACATTTTATAAAATTACTTTTGAAGTGTTCTGTAACATAACCCACATAAACCCTTCAGAATGTATCCAGGGTGTGATATTGTCACTGTTTTTATTTATTTTGCTTTTAACTGTAGGAAAAGCAGCGATTTCCTGTTATCTCCTGGAGTTAAAGGATCAGTGTCAGATTTATTAGTTGTAATTTCACAAATAATATCAGGGGAATGTTTGTTTAAAGGGAAGAAGTTACATTTTATTTCACTATAGTTTAATTGAGCTGCATATCGAGGCAATATAATATTATGAGTACCATAGGTTTTGAAAATATTTTTAAACTGTAACCCCATAGTTTTAAACTGTGGCGGCATTCTTAGTTTTGTTTTTGTTCTGGACAATATTGAAAAAATTAAAAACATTTTAATTTTGCATAAATGCATTTATTTGAGAATATTTTTAGTAGCATCTGTTTCTGTGGACATGTTTTCTCTGTTTAAAGTGGTTCAGAATTGCTCCTGACCCACTTCTTTGTGCCCACTTTTAATAGTAAAACCTATCCACACAAGCCCTGCGTAATTAAGCATGTCTCTATAATCAAAATGGTGAAAATCCAATTCAGAAAGCGCAGTGCTGAGAGCGATGGTTTGTTTGCCTAGTCTCCTCGATAAGTCGAAGTGTGGAAGTGAGCTTTTTTGGGGTCCTCTTTCAGTTTCACACAGACATCATGCACCTGCACTAGAGATCAAAGGGCATTAGTCTTGTACTCGAACAACCTCTGAACCCATGGCGCGTTTGCATTAATATATTGTCCTTCCACAAAAGCTGGTGATTACTCCCTATGTCCCTCTGCTCCCCCCTCCACTCCACCCAAAAGCTTTTATTCCTTAAATGATACAAAAGCGATAATTGAGAAGAGGTGTCGATGGGGAAGGGGATCTGCCATCAGGGTGAATTCTATTAAATGTTTCTCTTCTTTTCCCCCTCTGGCCCCCTCTCTTGCTCTTTTTCTCCCTCTCCCTCTGTCTCTCCCTTTCTCTTTCTCTTGCTCTCTCTGTACACACCACCACTCACCCTCTTACTCCTGTGGGGTCACCAGGATCACTAGCTTTTCTCCAAATGGCCATTTTGGCTGGCAGGTGCATTATACCCTTTATTTTCAGATTGTCTTTCCGCTGCTAATGCCTGGCAGGTTGATTGCTCGGGCCTGGCTGGCAGAGAAAGGGCTGCGGCATGCGTTCAGGCCCCAGACTGAAAGACACTGATTACTGTTTTCCTCTGAGCCTGATTGAGGCCCTTGAAAGGAAAGATTTTAACCTTCTCCTGTCTATCCTTCCCTGACTAAAGGCCCAATGCACTGAGATGGCCCGTGTCATCAGAGCAACTCTGTAAACTCATCAGAACAATCCCTCGACTTTCTCCCCTCCTCTTCTTCTTTCCTCTTGAACCCCCCCCCACCCCAAAATCTTCCATTGTGGAGAATCTGACAGATGACATTATCATTTAGATTTTTCTTGGGGAAGGACACATTTCCTTCAGAGTCTGGATAATAATCTATAAAATGTGGCTAATTTCTGTATATTTAATGTACCTTCATTTTCTGTCTCGGGGGGGAAAATGGCATGTTAACTTTTTTTTTGTCATGAGTTTACAATAAGCAGTGGATTTGTTTCAGATGATTAGGATGTGTGCGCGCATCGGTGAAAAGCTTGACGTTTTGTTTGAGCAGTGTGTGGCTTGCCAGCTGGTCTGGGCTACAAGCTGTATTTTGTTGTACATCCTTGCAGTTTGAATAGCAGTCCACGGACCCCCTGGTGTGTGGGTAATTGCACAGGCTTGTGGTTCCGGCAAGTGTGTTGAGAAGAAGCAGTCAGGCAGAAAACCTCAGTGCCATCTCTATGCCACCTCTCTCACACACACACACAATCCCAGCAGAGCCATCTGCCTCAAGCACCCCACCCGTCAGCTGGCCTGGCCAATGGTAGAGGTTAAGGGCACCTGCTGCCCGCCCTCCTGCCCTGTCTGTGTGCACGCGCGTGTATGGTTGTGTCAGTGTGTATGTGTGTGTAGAAAGGGAGAGAGGATGCAGCAGTTCTAACAAGTGTAGTCCTTGTTGAATAGTGTGTCTCATTAACTGGCGGTCTGTGGGGGGTAAAGACCCTGGCTGTGTCTTAACGTGTCTTAGTTTCTAATGCGAATAGGAGAAGCATTCTGAGATGCGACACTCTGGTGGCAGGGTGGTCAAGCAAACATTATGAAATGCTTTGTTCTCCTTTTGCTGGCTTAGTGTGAACACAGTGACAACTCAAACATATCACTCCTCAAAAAAACTCTCTGATGTTCTGTTTCAGCTAATAGAAATAAGAATTCTCACATTTCCATACTAGACTCATACATTTATAAGAGGTTTTTTTTATATCTAAAAATATTTATTACATGCCACCATACCTAAGACTGGGCTATACAGATATGATTTTTGATTACAGTGACTAAAGTAATCATGATTATCGATATTCTCACAGTGCTGAGTATATTGCAGTGTTTGAATACTGAATATTCAAGTAATTTCTTTGTTGAAAGACAAAAGACTGTAAATTATTTTCTGCCGTTAATCAAAAGCAAATTATTTCCAGCATTGATACTGTCCAGGTAATGACATATTTACGCTGTATGAATACTGTATCAGAAGGTTTAGTTCTTGAAATTCTTAATTGTGTTTGGCTATTGTAATTGTTATGAAATAAAACACTGGCCTGATCTCGAATTATGGCATTCTGTGCTCAACAGAAGAAGAGGAAGAGGAAGAGCTGGTTCCTGCAGAGCCAGTGACCGAAGTGGAGAAGGAGGCTCCAGTACAGAAACAGGAGGAAGAAGGTAGGGTGTCATTGTTTGTGCATTTTTTGTTAACACAGTCTTATTTTGTTTTAGGTGTCCTGGTAATAAAAGCATGAAATGTTTTCAGATTATTTTTCAACCGTACTTCTTGTAAAATTGAAGCCTTGAGGAGTTAACCCTCTTTAATCTTCTCTCTCTAGCGCCCCCTCATGAGCTGACTGAGGAAGAGAAGCTGCAGATCCTGCACTCAGAGGAGTTCATGGACTTCTTTGACCACAGCACTCGCATCATTGAGAGAGCCCTGTCAGAACATGTGGATGTTTTCTTTGACTACAGCGGCCGCGACCTGGAGGAGAAGGAGGGGTAATAAATTCAAATCATTTTTAAATAAAAAGTTTAAAAAATTAAAATCTCTTCACACAAATTTCCTGAGAAAGCTCATTCTGCATAAGATTAAATGTTACTGGCTCAACTTATTTTTTAGAAGTTAAATGTTGATTTTAATGATTAATCGAGGCATCATATACATATAGTTTACATCAGTGAATTTTGCTTTCACTTAATTTTACTTTAAATACATGAGATCTGTAACTGCAAACAGATTTGAGCAGTGTGTGGCTTGCCAGCTGGTCTGGGCTACAAGCTGTATTTTGTTGTACATCCTTGCAGTTTGAATAGCAGTCCATGGCCCCCTGGTGTGGGTTTCCTCTCTTTCATACTGTGTGTAATCTTCCTTTTTGTGGAGAATGTTCAGAGTGAACCTGTCGACTCCTTTTTATCATTCAAATTAAGTAGTCGCTAACTTCTCACTAATTAAATTATTGTTAATTATTATTGTAAGTAATCATGAAATCCCTAGATCAGCTCTTAATATGTTTGTTCTGTAATATGTTTCTTTTAATATCTATGGTCTCTGAAATAAGCATCTGAAAACAATGCTTGAGCTTTCCTAAAGAAAACTTCCATTTCAGTCAAATGCATATGCTGTTAAAAGCAGCTGTAAAGGTAAGTTGAGACTGTCTCTTACTTTTAACCAAAAGTGACTAATGCACATTCATGCGCTGTGTTGTTTTTCATGCAGTGAGATGCAGGCTGGAGCGAAGTTGTCCCTGAATAGGCAGTTTATGGATGAGCGCTGGTCTAAGCACAGAGTTGTCACCTGCTTGGACTGGTCTCCACAGGTAACTGATCACCAGAGGAAAAACACATTCTTAATAGAGGCAGAGCCAGACAGGCCTGCAGAGATTTTATATATATGTTTTCCATCTCTTGGCTGGAAAATTGTGTCTGGTACAGAACACCTCTTCAAGATGTGATTTTTAATTTTCATAATCTCATTGAAAAGCAGGAGTATGAGCGTTGCATGTTTGTAGATTTGAGCCATTCAGCGTTTTTCATTATCGACTCTTACTACATCTGTATCCCATTCTAATTTTGTACCTTTGATTCCTAGGCGTTAGCGCTGAAGGGACAATAAACGTGTCCTTGCTTAAACAGTCATCACCAATTACATCACTGTGTGTAATTATATAAAAGAGCAAATCTATGACCGATAACTTTAAATGTTCAATATAATTTTTGCTTGTAACTCAGAATGCCTCTAAGCTTCCTACTCACATTGCATTCATCAGAAATGTAGGTTACTGTTATTTCACATTTCACCTCATTTAAAAAAAACAGGAAAAGATTAGGCATATATGCTCTCAGTACTTCTCACAAGTTTCTCACTGAAGTTTGGGTGTAAGAGCGCTTCATTCTTCAGTCTTTTTGCTCGACAATCCGAAGGTTTGAGCTTAAAGATAAATGTCACATTTATTTGCTGATTATGTAATGAAAATAGCTTTTTGTTCTGTCAAAACAGAAGCCTGCTCTGAAGCTCAGAGGCATTGCATCTAGTTATGTGTAATCGGCTCAATGTGTTCTGCTGCTTTCTCAATTTCACTCACCCTAGCAGATGTATACAATCTAAGCAGACATGTATTATTGTTTTAGCTGCCGTGGTTTCTCTAGAGGCTGAAATCAGTGCTTTGGAAAATCATGGCTGAGGTGGAATGATTAAGTTTCTCCATGGGCTGCTCTGCTTTGTGATATGTAAGGCCCAAATGACTTCTGGCACCAAAAGCCATTTGTCACCCCGCAGATTGCTCAGAGCTTTGTGCATGTTTTTCTGTACTCATGTTCTCACGAAAAACTAAACATTTCTTTTGCACTAGGAGATGGAGAGGTGACCAGCATTCTGGGTAAAAGTTTAGTTCTACAATTTTAGTTCTTTTCAATTCTGCCTTAGTTTTAGGCACTTTTATGTACAGGGTGCCTGCAGGGGCTTTCAAGTCATATGTCTTCATTTGCCTAAACTTACATTTTCCATTTTTAATTCCTTAAACAGAAAACCCCAAATTGAAAGTATTAAATTGGCACAAATGTTTGTCTTACATTATAGGAAACAGACAGGTGTTTTTTTTTTTCTTTTTACCGTTATGTTGCACACTCATGAATGGTCAATGCAGTGTCACTAACATATATCTGCTGTTAAGCCAGCGCACAGGATGAATGTTTTTTATTTTTGGCCATATGGAATGGTGACTGAACAGTATTTCTAGAGCAGTGTTAATGTACTACATTACAAAATTTGGTTTTCCAAGATAATGGTAATTTTAATATACATTAGAAGTTGCAGAAAAGTCTTGAAAATTATTTAAAAGATATTTTAAAAATGGCTGCAGCTACCCTGTATGTAGTTTTAGTGAACAGGACCAGAATGAATCCCCTCTAAGGAACAGCTTTGCCTTTTAAGAAGCCTTCAGCATGTAGGGGGGAAAAGAAACATGTCTGAGCAGTAGCCAGGGGCAGTGCTTCCCAGCAAGTCTGCAGCACCGCCATGCTTTCCTCTCCCAGCTCATTTAGTAGTCTGCAGTCTGAGTATTACACTGCTGCACGCTAGCCTCTCTTCACCATCACTGCTGCTGAGAAAAAGTTTCCCTGTAATAAATCTTGTTGAAGCAGGGCGGTGACGCGTTCTGCCTGGCATCCAAACATGCGCACACACACACACATAGACCGCAGTAGGAGGGAAGTGGAGAAGTGCCTGAAGGATTTTGTGTGTGTGTGTGTGTGTGTGTGTGTGTGTGTGTGTGTGTGTGTGTGTGTGTGTGTGTGTGTGTGTGTGT